>CM040477.1:5076866-5123476 GCA_022758105.1 Pangasianodon gigas
CGTATTACCAGCATTTTGCTTGAAGAACACATTAGTTTGAGCAGGCTGAATAGAGTTATCGAGACCCAAACGAGCCACTGCCATCTGCAGAATCGAAAGAATGTCATCAGGAGAAGACTGGCCTGCACTAGATGAATGTACAGACCCACCGCTTGAACCACCAGCAGCAGACAGGCTGGAGAGAGCATCCAGCGGGGGGGCAGGCTGCATGGCAGGATCCACCAACTCTTCATCAAGGAAATGTGAATTAGATGCACTCATGGATAAAACGTCTAAATTTGGGGGTTGGAAATCAATCTCGTTCACTGAAGTGTTCTCTGTAGGCGCGGCTGATACCAGGGGTTGTAAAGACTGAAGACGTTTCATCTCTGCCATCTCTGAAGAGAGAGTAGCAACAGTGTTTGATAGCGAAGTTTCTGTCCGCGGCGACGATTTCTTTTTGGTCGGCGGAGCGCCAGCAGCCGCTGATGTGCGACGTTTTTGAGTGCGCTGTGGTGCTGAATACGACTGCGCGAGGCTAGCAGATGAGTCAGGATCTAGCTCTGCAAGACGAAGCTGTCTTTCTGACAGCGGCAGCATGGCACAATGCAAACATGGATCAGTCAACGCTTCCTTCAGATGCTGTATCCCCAAACACGACGGGCAGCGATCGTGTCCGTCGTCGGGAAGAAGTGTGTTTGGGCACATTTTGCAGCTCGGTGGAGAGACGGAGATATGAGACCTGTGAGCCATGACTCCGTCAAAACACGTCCTCAGTAGCACCGTAGGAACTCAAAACTAATATAACACACACACAGAAAAATCAGGCGTGATAAATTCTTCGGATAGAACCGAAAGATTTAACGTTATAAGGGAGAGGAATTATACGTGAGTTATCAGAACTGCCTTCGGATAGTACCGAGGGGCAACGAGAGTTTACACGACGGTGAGTAGGCGACGAAAACAATGATAAATAGGTCAGCGGGGAAATGCTACCTAAGTGCGGTCGAAACCAGCCAGCGGATAGTACCGTGAAGCACAGGGTATCGCCGACACAACAAATTAAATAATGTACACACACGTAATGAAGAAAGGGAATCCAAAATATCCGATGATAGTGCAGAGCGCGCTGTCACAACTTGGGAGGGCGAATCCTCGCAACTCAGGTAAGCTGCACGGGACAGCGCTAACCAACGACCTATCATAAGCAAGAAAGCGAAAGAGGCTGGGCATCGAGCTGCTGTGGTTTATATCCTCGCATCTCGGTCTACGTCATGACGTGACTCTGTTGGTATTTCCTTCTCGACCTATCTAGCTGGCACAGCGATTATCCATTAGTGCTTAGCACCGCCTCTGGCGGTCAGGAGGAATGAAACAGAACAACCTTTAGCAACAATAAATTGAAGTAAATGTTTTCTGTAGGAGTTTATCTGTGTCTCACATCGTTTTGGCCCACTCATCTTTACAACACTGATCACTGTCCTATTGCATGACCCAATTTTAGCCCAGCTTAAGTTGCTGGATAGATGGTCTCAAGAATATTCTGGTATAAAGTGGAGTTCATCGTTGTCTCAGTGACTGCAAGTTTCCCAGGTCCCTGTGGCTGCAAAACAAGCCAAAATCATCACCCTCCCACCACCCTTGACAGTTGGTATGAGGTGTTTGTGGTGATATGCTGTGATTGGTTTTCACCACACATGGCCCTGTGCATGATGACCAAACATCTCCACCTTGGTCTCATCAGTCCAAAGGATATTGTTCCAGAACTTTTGTAGTTTGTTCAGATACAATTTTGCAAACCTAAGTCATGCTGCCATTTTTGTTTTGGAGAGATGGAGCTTTTTCCTAGCCACCCTTCCATGAAAGATGGTTCCCTTCCTAAACATACTTGTTCAGATTTCTTCTGATTGTGTGGTCATGAACATGAACTTGTAATGTGAACTGGTAATGAACTTGAACATGTAATGTGCTTACAGAGGCCTGTAGGTCACATGAGGTAGCACATGGTGAATTTCAAAATTTTTGGAGATGGCCTTATAACCCTTACCAGATTGATAAGCAGCTACAAGTGCTTCCTTGAGGTCATAGCTTATGTTCTTTCTTCTTGGTATGATGCAGACACACACCTGAGTGCTCCAGAACACTACCAAAAGTTCTGCTTTTATAGAGGTAGTCACACTTCTTGATGATTAACTAATCTTGTGCATTTCATTAGTAACACCTGGCTGCTAATTACGCTCTTAATGATTGTGGAAGTAGGAATTTTATAAGGAACTTATTTTTTCCCACCTGGTTTCTAAATGTTTACTTTTTGAGAAAAAAACAACTACATATTGAAATCTGTTGTTTTTGTCGTCACCTGAGATTATTTGTTTGTTTATACATGTTGGTGAGGACCAGACAATTATTATTTAGGCCCCGATATATAAAAACATAGAATTGAAGGTGGGTGTACTTTCTTTTTCCCATGACTGTATATAGTATAAAATGACCAAAGCTACAGTGCTTTAAATAAGTACTGACTCTCCTTGAACTTTTCCATATTTTGTACTGTTACAACCTGGAACTAAAATGGACAAAAGGGGATTTTCACCATTTGATGTACACAATATGTCTAAAATTTGAAGGGAATTTTTTTTTTTTTACTGTCACACAAAGGTTAATTAAACAAAAAAGCACACATTTGCTGGTTGCATAAGTATTCACTCCTAGGTCTATACTGATAGCAAAAACAGCTGCAAGTCTTCTGGGATATGACCCTATCAACTTTGCACACATGGGTCCTGATATTTTTGCACACACGGATTCTGACATTCTTCTTGCTAAATTTGCTCAAGTGCTGTCAAATTGGATGGAGACTCTTGGTGAACAGCAATTTTCAAAATTAACATTTTGAGCCACTCCAGTGAAGCAGTATGCTTAGGGTCATTGTGATGGTGGAAGGTGAACCTTCACACCAGTCTCAAGTCTCTGGAAGACTAGAACTGGTTTTCTTCTAGGATTGCCCTGTATTTGGCTCTATAAATTGTGCTCTCAACTACGACCAGTTTCCCCAGTCCCTGCTGATGAAGCATCACCACCACATGATGCTACCACCATCATGCATCACTGTGGGGATGGTGTTGTGTATGTTAGAGCTATGTGCCAAGGTCAAAAAGTTCAGTTTTGGTCTCATCAGACAAGACAAGAGAACTTCTAACATGTCTTTTTGGCAAACTCCAAACAGGATTTCATGCTTTTTTCCTCAATAATGGCTTTATTGTCATCATTCTTCCATTAAACCCAGCCTTGTGGAGGGTTTTGGTTATAAATGTCCTGTGAACAGGTTCTCCCTGTTCTAATCTGAGCTGTGGATTTCTATAGTTCCTTCAGAGTCACCCTTTCCCAGTCACTGACTTTGGTGGACGGCCTCCTCTAGGCAGAGTGGAGGTTATGTCATATTCTTTCCATTTTTAGAATGAATTTAATGCTCCATGATATTTTCAAAGTTGGGACTATTTTTTACAACCAAACCCTGATTGATACTTTTCCAGGACTTTGTCTCAAACTTGTTATAATTGCTCTTTGGTCTTCATGATGTTGTTTGTTCTAGAAGTTTGTTTTCTAACAAAGCCTTAGGGCTTCCTGGAACAAGTCTTTTTATATGTAGATCACATGACAGTTAAGTGCACACAGGTGAACTCCATTCAACTAACTGATTCACCTAATTAATAATGTGACTCTGATAGCAACTGGTTGCAGCAGAACTAATTTAGGGGTGAATGCTTTGGGGGCAGTCGTGGCCTAATGGATAGAGTGTCGGACTTGCAACCCGAAGGTGAACCTGAAGGTCGTGGGTTTGAGTTTCAGGTCCGGCAGGGATTGTAGGTGGGGGGAGTGAATGACCAGCGCTCTCTTCCACCCTCAATACCACGACTGAGGTGAGACCCTCGAGCAAGGGCCCGAACCCCCAACTGCTCCCCGGGCGCCGCAGCAAAAAAGGCTGCCCACTGCTCCGGGTGTGTGTTCACTACTGTGTGTGTGCACTTGGATGGGTTAAATGCAGAGCACAAATTCCGAGTATGGGTCACCATACTCGGCCACAAGTCACTTCACTTCACTTATGTAAGCAGAACTTTTAAGTTTTTTATCTGTATATAACTCTATTGGTATTTGCGCAGATTCATGACATATAATCTCATTTAACTTCAGTTCCAGGTTGTAACACTACATTACACAATACAATGTGGAAAAGTTCAAGGGGGTGAATACATATGCATGGTACAGTACATAAGACCTGTTTAAACTTCTAAAAATTCTAAAAACCCGACAACATGCTTAGTTTGATATCAGCAAATTGACACTGTATACAGTACTGCGCACATCTTGTGCACCCTAAATTCTTTTATAAATTTTGTCCTGCATGTGTGTCCATAGAAGAGACCAAATAATTTGACAAATCATTACAAAGAATTTTATATGTTAAGAAAGGAGAATATTAAGTAATAGACCAGTTTTCCAATAAAACTTCATACTTCATTGTCTCTCTGGGAAAAAAGAAAAAAAAAAAACAGAAGCAACTGAGACAATATCTACAAAAGAACTATGGAAAGTTCAAGATAACTTCAAAAAAGTTCAAAAAAAGCTTGAAATAATCTCTACTGGTTTCATTATAAAACTAAACCTAAGAGAATTGAGGCATTTTTCAAAGGCAAACTGTGTTCACAGCAAATAATGATCTGATTTCATTTTTCACTGTTTACTGCTATATATTCATTTAACTTTTCTGAATGCATCTTTGTGTCACAGATGTTCATTATAAATTAACAGATTTACTTTAAGTATCAACATGTGCAACAATGGCATTTGCCTGTTTAAACGTCTTTATCAAGCTCTGCAATTTACTGCACATAGGGTACCTCCCTAAACTCCCCATGCACACTTTTAGACTGCTTCCCTCTGTGCCTCTCAAAGGCACACACACATTCACACATCATATTCCTGTTGACACAGGACTGAATGTAGATTCTTTGCACGCTACCTTCCGAGTCAGACAGGGGTGGTGTTTATGCTAACCTTTCAAAGTGCAAGTCATAACCGCATGCCAGGATTGCCCTCCAAACACTGCGAATGTCCTGTTTGGCTCGATCAACAGTGAACTTATGGAAACCGTCCAGAGTTAAGTACTTCTCCTCTGGCACTGAAACATATGTAGATCCCAAAGAATCATAAATAAAGTTACATAAATACACTATATGGCCAAAAGTTTGTGGACATTGTTGCCACAAAGTTGGAAGCACATAATTGTAAAGAGTGTCTTTGTATGCTGTAGCATTACAATTTCCCTTCACTGGAACCAAGGGCCCAAACCTGTTCCAGCATGACAATGCCCCTGTGCACAAAGCGAGGGCTATTAAGAGATGGTTTGCCAAGGTTGGGGTGGAACTTTCACAGAGCCCTGACCTCAACCCCAATGAACACCTTTGGGATGAACTGGAATACTGACTGCGCCCCAGGCCTCTTCAACTGACATCACTCTCCGACCTCAGTAATGCTCCTGTGGCTGAATGAGCAAATCCCCACAGTCACATTCCAAAATCTAGTGGAAAGACTTCCCACAAGAGTGGAGATTATTATAACAGCAAAAGGGGGACTACATCTGGAATAGGATGTTCAAAAAGCACATATGGGCATGATGGTCAGGTGTCTATAAACTTTTGGCCATGTAATGTATAAGCACGCACACACACTGAATGCATGTACACAATCATCAACACAAAAACTTGCATACTAAATAGCCATGAAGGCTGCTACACTTTTTCATATATACTTTTAGAGAAAATATATATCTGGAGTTTTGCTAAGGAACATGAGTAACCTATGAGGGTAAACTTCCAGACATCAAGGGATATAAGCTCTGAATCATGTAAACTTGTACCTACATTGATAAACAAAGGAAATTAAAAGAAGCCAATATAAACCTTCTAGCTTCTTGGTAGGCAACTTCTCAGGGTCTTTCTCGTCAGGCTTAGCTTTATCTGGAGACTTGGGCTTTAGGACTGGTTTCTTCTCACTTAATGCAGTCCTGGAAAAAAAAAAAAACCTATAAATTATATTTGGACAGAAACATGACATATGCATTCTTGATGTACACTCTTACTGTTAACGATTAATTTACATTTATTCATTTGGCTGACACTTTTCCAAAGCAACTTATAATTGAGATATGATATAATTGAGCCCAAAGGCCCAAAAGCAGTAGCCTGGTGGTACTGGGATTTGAACTCAACCTCCCAAACAGTAACCCAAAGCCTTCACCACTAAGCCATCACTGCCCACTATTAACAGTTATGACAGAGTAAAGGCTACAGTTAAAAAACCTAAAGCCTACAGTAATTTCAACCTGTCCTTTCATCTCCTAACAAGCAGTGTGATGACACTTGCATATAACAATGAGGAAACACTTTTGCTGCTATGTACTTCTATGCTACAAGAATAAAAGTAAGTACTACTGGATGGGATAAGCAGCCCAAAGCCCATTTCTGCATCCATGTATTTGCAAAGACATTAGGAGATCATGCATAGATGGTACCAGTGGATACCACTTGCTGCTGCTGAGGATGGCCCCATATGGACAGCTTAAAGATACGCTTATAAACCATGAAGATGGCTTTGGACTGCAATTGATACGAACAGTATCAATTGTATATGAATTTATATCAGGAATTTAGATATTTCTGTAAAGCTGCATCGTGACAATGTCCATTGTTGAAAGTGATTTACAAACAAAACTGAATTGAATTGAACTGAATGGTCGCATAGGTGTCATACTTTTGTTAAGCCATCATACTTTTAAGTAACCAAAGAATGTCTATTGGGGCAGAAAGTAAAAAAACAAAATGACAGTTTTGTGTTTCACTGCAGAGAGAATGAAGAAGTACAGCACAAGGTGTGATGATTCTAAAGTGTACTGGACGGTATGCTCTTCGTTTGTCCCGCCTGGATGAACAGTTTCTCCATATGATGATTGGGAGAGCTATCAAAGGGGCAGAACCTTGTAACCAACTACCAATCACTGAAATGGTAATGAACATGACTGACATCTCAAATGTAAACATATCAGCACCAGTCAGATGAACAGTGTACTCAGAGCTGCAGCTTTCAGTCTGTAACCAAATCCATAACAGTTTTACGCAACTAGTATAGCCTGTTATTTTATCATTGTAATTGGTAAATATTGCAAATAAATTGTAAGTATAAGGTTATTTTTGATTATTTGCATTTGTTTTTTGTTTACTTACCTACTTCAGTGAAACTGGGCTAGTAACTTAGCAGGTTCACTGGCAAACTTCACTTGATTTTGGAAAGGTCTTCTGCCACAGCAATTTAGCTAGTATAAATAATGTACAGTGGACATACAAAGTCTACATACCCCTGCTAAAATTGCAGGATTTTGTGATATAAAAAATTAAATCAAGAATTTATATCAGGTCTCCCACAAAATTCAAGTGAAAAACAAATAGAAATGTTTTAGGGGGGAAAAAAAAAAAAAAAAAAAAAAAAAAAAACCTACAATAATCTGGCTGCACAAATGTGCACACCCCTTAACTAAAATGCCTATTTCATGTAATACAGCACCTGGTCTTGTGGATAGGAGTCTACCAACTTCTACCAACTATTTCATTCTTCCTTGGAAAAATGCTGCAGATCTCGGAAATTGCCAGGGGATCTCTTGTACACAGCCCTCATCAAGTCATTGCACAGCTTTTCCTAGGATTTTGATCTGGGCTCTGATTCACAGTCACAGTCTTGGTTCACAGTCACTTAAAGATCTCTGAACTGTCTCATAATTCCTTTGCACATTTATAGCAGCATTCTTGTGTCTCTTACACTCATCAGTTAATCTGGTGTTATGCTTTTCAAGCCTCTTACAGTTCTCAGTCAATCTAGCATTATGCTCTTCACTCTCTAATGACTTGTACTCCCAGCACAGTCTAATGACATGAAGGCATTCTTCAATAGAGTCATGCGTGATGGCATACCTTGCATACCTAGGGCCTTTTTATAGCCATCAAATGTCCATGCTCTGTGAATGGGAAATCCTTTAGAAAAAGAATACTGAGTTCTTTTTTGGTTGTGAACATGCTTTTTCATGACCTCATCTATTACCTCCTTATATTCAAACTCAGTCCATTTAGGCACTTCTGTGCCTTCCTTAATTAATGTACTGGTTTTATAGTTATCAAATTCAAATTTTATTGGTTAAATTACAACCTTCCGGTGACCTAAAAACAGAATTTCCATAAACCAGAATTTACTTGCATACAAGTAGATAAAGAAAAATATAAAAAATATAATATAAAGAATATAAAAGATTGATGGCAGAAAATGTATGGACTCTATGTGGAATAAAGTGCAGATATGTGCAGCTGTATGTGCAATACAACGCTGTGCAACATTGGGCTGAGATAGTTGCAGTGAAATTCTAACATTTATAATATTTATAAATACGGGGTAATACGAGTATATTAACAGGAATGTAGGAGGTATGGGTGTTGCACAAACAAATCCAAAGTCTAGTCCTAAGTGTTCTCCTGGTTCAGGGCCCGAATGGCCTGTTGGAAGAAGCTCCTTCTCATTCTCTCTGTGTTGGCTTTCAGGGAGCGGAAGCACTTGCTTGACTACAACAGACAGAAGAGTCCATTGTTCGGATGGCTGAGGTCTTTCTTCCTGGCCTTGGTCCAGCACAGCTTGCTGTAGACAGACTGCATGTCAGGGAGCTCAATGCAGATGGCACGCTCAGCTGATCGCACCACCCTCTGGAGAGCCCGCGTGTCCTGCTTGATGCTGTTCTCAATCCAGGCTGTGATGCTTCCTGTGAGGATGCTCTCAATGGTGCAGGTGCAGAAGTTCCTTAGCACCTTAGAGGGCAATTTAAATTCCCTTAAGCGTCTAAGGTGGTAAAGACGCTGACAGGCCTTCTTCATCAGGGTGTTAACATCACAGGACCATGACAGGTCCTGCTTGATATGATCATCAAGATACCGACATCAAGGGTAGCTCCTCTCCTGCTTCGTGCTTAAGTCCACTATTAACTCCTTTGTCTTGCTGACGTTCAGGGAGAGATTGCTCTCCTGGCACCAGTTCTCCAGGCTTTTAATCTCCTCCAGGTAGGCCTTCTCGTCATTATCAGAGATCAGGCTCACCACAACAGTGTCGTCAGCAAACTTGACAATGGTGGTAGAGTTGGAAGTGGCCACAAACTCATAAGTGTACAATGAGTACAGCAGGGGGGTCAGGACACAACCCTGGGGGGCTCCAGTGCTGGGGGTGCGGGAGGGTGAGACATGTCTGCCCACCCATTCTGCTTGTGGTCTGCCTCTCAGGAAGTTGGAGATCCATTGACACAGGGACGGGCTAAGTCCTAGGTCCTCCAACTTATAGTGTTAAATGCTAAACTGTAGTCAACAAACAGCATTTTAACATAATTTCCCTTCCTCGTGTCCAGATGGCTCAGGGCTGTGTGTAGGAGATGTGTGATGACGTCATTGGTTCAGTGATTGGGTTCAGTGATTGATACGCGAACTGTAATGGATCCAGGGTGTCAGGTAATGAAGAGGTGATGAATTCTCCCACCAGCCTTTCAAAGCACTTCATCACAACTGAGGTCAGGGCTACTGGGCGACAGTCATTGAGGCAGGCGGGCTGGGGTTTCTTAGGGACAGCAATGATAATGGACTATATAAAGCATGTGGGAATTACCGTCTGTGCCAGGGAGACGTTGAATCTATCTGTGAACACTGGTGCTAGCTGGACAGCGCAGGCTCTAAGGACCCAACCTGAAGAGGCTTCCAGAAATCTTTCCCTAAATTCACTGGTTCTAGGCCTTCATTGCTCATGGTGAGGTAACAAAATAGCTAGCCTGGCTATAACAGCAGTCTTCTCTCTATCCCTGAGAAGATATCCCTTATACTTCTGACTCATTCTCTTCTATCTTTTAAGAAAAAGATCAAGCCAACTTTCCTCTTGGCTTGTAAATAAAGGCGTAACTCACTAGAGAGGTGTTAGTGAGCCATCTGGGTCATCACGGCACCAAATTGTTAGAAATTTGGCAAAAATGAGTCAGAATCCAAAAGACTGATGTTCATCTTCAGACTCTGATATTTATTGCACATTTGAAGAATCTTTAGAGCAGTTATTTACTAACTGAAGCATACATACAGAAAGGTTTCACCAGCTCAAATCTACAGATTGATCAGGCCTAGTATATGTAGGAAAAGAAGGAAGATGGGAGAAAAGGAGTAAAGGAGAACGGAGATAAAAAGGAAGGAGGCCTAATTGCACCAGTGTCTGGGAGTACTATCACCTCTGACCTTCTTGTGTTCAGGCAAACTGACACATCATACCAAAACACAAGGACATAAAGCATATGTAGAAACAGCCTAGGCATAACCGATCATGCATAATATGAAATATAATTCATTAAAAATTTTGTAAGTTCGTAATCAACCTATATATTCATTAGAAGGTATTTACAGAACCTTTACAGATGATGTTTGGGTTTGAGATAAAAGATGAATATGAGACAATAGAGCAGAATTTCAGCTTTCATTTCCGTTTTTACATCTAGATGCGTTAAACAACTTGAAAAATGCTCTTAGGTCGTTTCATGGGGACTTTAACATAAAACAGCAAGAAACCCATTGAATTAAATTTTATTTATATAGAGCTTTTAACAATGGACATTGCCACAAAACAGCTTTACAGAAGTAAACAGAACAGAACAGAAATCCAGATATAAAATTTAAATTAAAATTTATCCTGAATGTGCAAGCCAGAGGTGACGGTGGCAACGAAAAACTTCCTGAGATGACAAGAGGAAGAAACCTTGAGGGGATCCAGACTCGAGAGAGAACACTTCTTAATCTGGGTGACACCACAGTAATCTCATGATGAGCTCAAGGCTATGCATGTGGGGCCATCCTCAGCAGCTGTTCACCAGAAACAGTTCGAGTGAAATAAACAAGATATTTGATGATTTTATTTGCTAAAATATTGAATTCCACCAAGAGTGATGAAATATATAGACTCTTTGGTAAAAGTTTTTCTGATGCATTTTAATTAAATTTTAGGGGAAGTCAATGTATACTTAAAGCAATTGCCTGTGATCAGCACTTTCCAGATGGCTTGTGCTCATTATAGCGCTGTATCAGATTGTTGGAATTACAGTCAGACTGAAGAATTATATGGAATGCACCATATTAATTGTATTCAAATAATCACAGAGTCCAATTCAGTTCAATTCAGTTTTATTTTATTTGTATAGCGCTTTCAATAATGGACAACATGGTCACAAATCAGATTTACAGAAATATATAAATTCTGGATATAAATTTTAAATTTAAAAATTTATCTCTAATGAGCAAACCAGAAGCATTCAAAAGGCAGTGAGATGCCTTTACCTAACACACAAGTAATGAATTTAAAAATAAACAACATTCAGAGATGAAAAATGCAATTTTTTTTAAATTCCAAATTTATAATTTATGACTACTGTGTTTGAGTGTTGTGTTGTTATAGGAATATAATCCATGACGGGGTGGTGTGATGTGGTCTGACGCAAAGCAGAGGAGCCTGTTTTATACTTGACACATGACTTTGCATGTGCATGCAGAAGCAGTGCCAACACAAGCAGCATTGTTCACATACTTGCCTGCATATCTTAGATTAAGATTAAATGTGACATTCACTAGATGGCATGTCAGAGCCAAAACATCCCTGTTCATCAGATTTCCAAGTCAAACTGTAAAATGTTTAAAATGTTTAAATTGAAAACTCTGACTTTACATTTAAGCTTATTTACTAATCTTGAAATCCAGAAGACTGGTAAGCAAAACCTACCTTTCAGTAGGTTTGAAGTCATGCAAGGTTTTTAAAATTCAAACACTAACTGTAATAGGAAAACTAGTTAGTTTTGTACTATCCTAGTGTAGTCTAGAATAGTACATAACTGAGCAGTTTGAGACACAATGCAAGAGTAATTTGTTTACAGGAAGTAGACTGTTATGATATTTCTAATAAGTTTTTAATATAGAAGAATAAATCAAAAGAGGATTTATAAATCAAGTGACACCACATGGGGTCACAACCCCTAGTTTGGAAAACTGTTGCCCTAAAGATTGTTCTAGATGCAGGGGATAATCTCCTTTGAATACTCCTGACTCGTACTTAAGAACTGCTGCTATAGTCATATAGACCCTGCTGCTCATACTGAACATATTTAAAGCAGTATTGTTTACACACTTAATGAATAATGATTTATAACCACATTATCTGTTGTCATCCAGAGGAAAATGGGTTCCCTTTTGAATCTGGTACCTCTCAAGGTTTCTTCCTCATGTCATCTCAGAAACTTTTTCCTTGCCATTGTAGTCTTTGGCATAAATCTACATCCAGAATTATGTAAAGCTGCTCTGTGACAATGTTTATTGTTAAAATATATATACAAATATTATTTTATATTAGATTTAATTGAATCGAATATGGAGAATTTGTAGAATATAAAGAATCAAATATATAAATTTAATTGTATTGAATATATTGTATGATATTATCAATACAGTCCCCTCTGAAAGTATTGGAATGGCAAGGCCAATGTGGTTTTTTGTGTGTGTGTGTGTGTGTGTGTGTGTGTGTGTGTGTGTCTCTTTTCTCAGCTTCAAAATGGCTTGCTTTAACCCATAGACAGCTCTCTGGTCTTCATGTTGGTTTATCTTTTTTAACAACAAATGCAGTTTTCACAGACAAACCCCATGGCTCAAACCACGAGTTGACATTCAGAGCTATTAATTGTTTAAACAATGAATCTAACAGGGTACACCTGGGCAACAAGAAAAACCTGTCAGTAACATGATCCAATATTTTTAATCACTTGCAAAATGGGTGGGTTCAAACAAAAGGTGCCATGTTCTAAGTTGTTTAACACATCTAAATGTAAATATCAGGAAATGAAAGCTGAAATACTGATCTATCATTCTTCTTTTGATCTCAAACCCAAATACTGCAAAAACAAAAGAATTAGCCTTGTCATTCCAATAGTTTAGAGGGGACTGTATTATAAACATAGTTTCTGTTTTGCAAATCCGTTTGCTGCTGTCCAAACTTATCTATCTTTCCTTTCGATACTCAACACTTTCTATTAATTTAATCCACTGCATTTATCTTGAAGCGCATTTTCTTTAGAAGCAGCAAATAAAGACAACTGTGTTGGTTATACCTGAAATACAAAAGTAATTTCTTCAATATTTCAGCGTGGCCAACCTAATGTTAATGTTCCTTTGTCATCAGTAGTAGTTTTACTTGTGACACTTGTAGCCACATAGTAAGGCTGACAGAGAAAACTAAGGTTGTATAAATCGTATGTCCAAGGATTGTATGGAACACTGCAGGTATAATAAGCATTAAGAATGTCATGCTGGAACACCATGATTTAATGCAGAAATTCGTAAAGGCAGAATAAATAATTTTATAAAGAAATTTATTTAAGAGGTAATAATTGCAGTCAACAAGAGGAAATGTAGAAAAACTTTAGAGGAATTGTCAGTTCCAGGAGTTAGTGAGATAAAATGACAGATGAGGGAGATGGCTGAGTGTATGGTAGTGAGGTAGCTGTAAAGGCTCCAGTAGAGTCAAGCTGATGCAGGTGATGAGATATATTATGATGGTAAATAAAAGTCTTAGTTATTGTTATTCTTAATATCAGTCATGTATATTTGCCACATTCATTATTCCCCAAATTTCCTCACCTGCCCCAAGCCAAATTTTAAATCTATTTGAAACACTAATCTTAAGGTGCTAGACAGGATGTTTTTTCATGCAGGTGGTTAATGATGTATGATGTATGCCTTTGCAGTCAGAGGTAATTAAGAGTAATACAAAAGAGGTACAGGCAAAAGCAATGTCTCGGGCAATAATATGCTTTGCACCAAATATAATCTAAGTAATTGCTCAGCAGTGTAGATTTGGTTTTTGGTCTATTTAGTTTTTGTAACAATACTTTTGGAAAAACACTTAATTTCTAAGTGTTGCGTGTGACATACCGTACACTGTTGAGAACAGACTTCTCTTTGATAGGGGGCTTGATGATGGATCTCTTTGTGCTGACCACTTTTCCCTGCTGTTGTTCCTTTCCTGACTTGCTGTACCTGCACTTGTTGGCCTTGACTGTGCCATATTTGCGAAGGATCTATAGACAGAAAAATAGTTTGCATGTTTTTCAACAGTAGATATAGATGAATAAAGATTAGGTAGACAACAGTAGCTTCATGTATATGATTTGTTAAATATGTATACACACAAGTGCTAACCTGTGAGAGCTGATCTTCAAACACTTTCTTAGGAGGTCGTATGTGGTTGAAGAATACATGCAGAAGGTTACCAGGCATCTGTGAGTTGATTTGTTCTTTACTGAGATAAATGTCGGACACTTTCAAGGGCTTGGTTGGTGTAAGGCTTAGCATTTGTTCAGAGTGTACACAGCTCTTAAAGATGTCAGTTAGCACATCTCGTGCCCCAGGGACCAATTTGTCACCTATATGAGTATGACATGTAGATTAGAAGTCTAAAACATTACACTAAACAGCTGTAATTTAGCCACATGTTTTAAGCCTTAGAATAAAGGAAAGTATAATTGTAGACTATGTACAACGCAAATTAAAGGATTTTACAAGCCACTTTATTTTTGCGCTTTCATTGTGTGCCACTGTGTGCTATCGAAACTATCAGATTTCTTTTTATTAAATTTAAATATTATTCTTAGATCATACTCTTAAGCAACATGTAAGAATTCCAACCTCTGATGGTTTTATCAAGAAAGTAGTCCTCAAGTGCAGAACTGCCTTGTGTATCAAACAGGCTCTGATTAACACTGGAGGCAGTCAGGATCTCTTCAGTGGTGATCTCCATTAACTCCTCCTCTCCTTCAAGGCTGGACAGGCCAATGAGGTCACTGCTGTTGAAGAGACTTGCACGAATCTTCTCCACCTTGGCTCTGGCCCGTACCTGTAAGGGAGAGAAAGTCATCTTCCATCTGACAATGACCAAGATAGTGGCCTGTCAAGTAAAACATTCTTTTCACCTACCTCTATAACAGCATAGCCTTTAATGCGACATGCCAAGCTGGCATTAGTGTCTAGTGAGGTGACTGCATACGAGGATCCCCCATCTGATACTGAAGCGGTCTCTCCACTTTCAAGTTGCTCCCCAAAGCTACCGAGACTACCAAGGCTTCCTGTGCTACAAAGAGAGATATCAAGGCTTTCCTGACTGGAGACTATACAGGGGTCTAGCGGTGCCTGTTGCTGGGTAGGGGCTACAGGTTTTGTCACAGCAGCAGCTAACAGTTCCTGATCCACAGAAAGTTCACTGGAAGTTCTGGAGAACCCCTGAGAGGAGCTGCAGATGGAGGTCTGGCTAGCTGAAGCTGAAGCCGTCATGCTCAGAGCTGGGGTTGCACTACTGGAGCCATCTGGACTTTCCATACTGCCTGGATGAAGCTTTTCTGCTCTATCATCTTGGGATCCTGTGTTCTGAGTTCCGACCACAGCTCCTTTGGTCTGCTTTAGGTCTCCTGCCTGAAGTGGAATAAAGATTTCATCTTTGAAGAGACCCCCATGTGCATTGCAAGCCCTTCGGATTGCATTACGCACCACAGCTTCTTCCAAGTGAGTTGGAATACCGGAGAGCACCAGCAGCCGACTATGAGCAGTTGGACTGACCAGGGCCTGGCAGGCGTCAGCTACTGCATCCCCAGTCACACTCAACCCTTGGGGGTCCTTGTATGTCAGGTGCCGTATAATCATGAGTAATGTCAGCCCACGGTGGAACCATAACATGTCTTCTGGCTTTCCTCCAGCCACATTCAATAAAGCACTATCACTTTCTGAAAGCTTTGTGCTGCTCACAGAGCCCCGTTTTCCTGAAGCTGTGGTTGCAGCACCTATGGCTGCTGTTGTCCGGTCTCGCTTCAGCTTGACCTTCTTGCGCTTTGATAATAAACTTGGGCTTTGTGGGGTTTGGCCTGGTGATGACGATGAAGAGGATGAAGAATCACTAAGGTTGGGTGTGCTGGATGAGGAAAGATTGCTTACAGCCAACCCTCCACTGGCCACGTTAACCTGCAAGGTAACCTCCGCCACAGCAAGGCACACCTCCATGAGGGCATGGAAGTATGTAGAGAAGCGGCTTTGATCAGACGATAGTGCTAAGGAGCTTCCTGAGGTGCTTCCACTAGCCAGCCCCCAGCTTTGAGTCTCACGATCATAAAGTTTTCGGAGCTCTGTCTGGAGAGCCATGAGCACTGCCAAGCAGGGACTGGGGAGTAGAGCAATGGAGCTTGACAGGCCTGAGGAACCCTTACGTTGTTCCAAGTGATGGATCTTGCGGAAAAGCTCAGCAAGCAAATGAAAGATGAACTCTTTGATACAAGGTGCAAGATCAGTAGTCCACAGAAGCCCACCTTATGAAGAAAGGAAATAACTAAATAAGATTACCTGACCTACTGTACTGTCATGAAAGTTTTTAAATTTTGAAGAACTGCAGTGATAGAATTTTTAAAGATTTTATTTACTTAAATGTATCTTTAATGTATTTATATTTGAGAACATGCTCTACACCCAGATTACTGTAAAGCTGATTTGTACCAATGTCTATTGCTCAAAACACTAAACAAATAAAACTAAACTGAATTATTTTTATATAGACATCTGTTAGAACAACTGGTGAAACTAAAGAAAGAGCTAGACTGATACGACCAACCAATCAAAGAAGGCATCTTTACCAAGTAGCTCCACAACCTGGAGAAACACAGAAGGAGGCATGGTGTCCAGCTCTTCCTCTGGATGCTCACTATTCTCACGCACAGTCCATGTCAGCAGCTGTTCAGCAAAGGCCATTGCCAAGGGAAACTCCACAGGCAGAGAATGCAGTACTAGGACAACCCCAGGAGGTGGGGACACTCCTGGTAAAACAAATAATGAGAATATTTGATAGTATTATTTTATATTATGTATACACCATTATGTGTAAACTCTAGAGACTGCTGTGTGTGAAAGTCAGAGATCACACTTTTTCCTCATTCTGGTCTTTGATGTAAACATTAACTGAAGCTGCATTAACTGTATCTGCATGATTTTTTGCATGTGCTGCTGCCACATGATTTGTTGATTGACACTCACTGCTGCTTTTCTGCCACCACGGTTGTAAAAAGTGATTATTTGCGTTACCATATCCTTCCTGGCAGCTTGAACCAATCTGGCCATTTTCCTCTGACCTCTCTAATCAACACACTTGTATATGTATATACAGTATATATAGGACATTTTGTATATACCTACAACATACCCAGTTTTATGTGGACTTTATCAGTGGGTATTATGATGCTAGGGTATTGGTTGGTTGTGGGAGGAGGTGTAAGGCCTGTATTCGAAGGTGAAGCATCCAGAGGATAGCACACAGTCTCCATCAGATTCAGCTGGCCATTACGTCGAACCTTGTGCCCCAACCCATACATCATTACACGAGCCCAGGGAGCCTTATAGAGAGAAGAACTAAAAGACAAAATTAATTTGAAAGAGATGTAGTGCTCTTCTAAACAAATGTTTTATGTGACAGTCTATTGGATTATTGGACACAGTTTTGCATTAAAACCTCTAATATAACCATCCGTGAAGAAAAACGTTTACTTACTCTTTGCGGCAACCAAGCTGATTTTCTTTACAAGAAACCACCACAAATGCAGCACCAGGGAAGCTGACATCCATGCTGACCTTTGACTCTGAGATTGGAAACTCCTCTGATGTGAACTGCTCCGGAGCATTCTTAATTTTCAATAATAGAAAAATATATAATATTTCATATGTAAAGGCTACTCAGTCATCCTTATGGCCAAAAACAAATGACTGTCTTTACATCTTTACATGTATGATCACATGAAGTGAAGAGTAAAATGTTTTGTAAGCTTTAAATGAGCCATCTTATTCTACATAATGGTCACTATGTGTAGATCATGTGACCAAAAGGTTTAAGTAGAGGCAAAGTGGCTGTAGATGATTATTTGTATTATCTGTTCTATTGTTATTGTGATTATTTGTTGGATTCTTGTTCCTGGCTGACAGGAGTTGAACCTGATGTAGTCTTCTGCTGTTGTAGCCCATCCACCTCAAGATCTGATGTGTTGTGCATTCTGAGATGCTTTTCTGCTCACCACAGTTGTAAAGAGTGCTTCTTTTAGTTAATATATTCTTCCTGTCAGCTCAGACCAGTCTGGTAATTCTCCTCTGATCTTTCTCATCAACAAGGTGTTTCAGCCTGCACACAGGATGTTTTTTTTTTTTTTTGCACTATTCTGTGCAAACTCTAGAGTCTGTTGTGTGTGAAAATCCCAGGATATCAGCAGTTTCTTAAATACTCAACCCAGCCCATCTGGCACCAACATCCATGCCATGATCAAAGTCAGAGATCACACTTTTTCCCCATTCTGATGTTTGATGTGAACATTAACTGAAGCTCTTGACCTGTATCTGCATGATTTTATATATTGTGCTGCTGCCACATGATTGGTTGATTGGATAACTGCATAAATGAGAAGGTGTTCCTGTTAAAGTGGACGGTGAGTGTGTACTGGCCATTCTACATGGTGTAAATTTATAGTTGGTAAAGTTTCTATCTTTTTCTTTTTTTTTTTAAACCTTTGTGTATGGCAGTAACTAAGATTTAGAAATTATTTAACCACACCCTAATACACTTCATAATATACCATTTTTGTGATTTTGTCAATACAATTTTCTATTAGGCTTTAATTCATGTAACTAAACTAAAAATTGTGTTCAATTTCTTAGTTTATGTCAAATGCTGAAGACATCATATTTAAATTCATACAGTGATACTGTCCCATATGCCACATTCTAGTCATAACATAAAATTTTAAATAATCTTGCTATTTTCAATTTTCCAAAAAAAAAAAAAAAAAAAAAGAAACTCACAAGCTCCTCTTTTGCCTTATTCAATTAACTTATTCATAAATCAATATTTTTGTGAAAAAAAAAAATGCTGTTGCTCAGTCTCTCCCTGCTATTAGTTGGCTGGTCCATACACAGCATCCTCCAGATCAGTCAATCAGCGTCTTGCTGAAGAGACGCATGCGGAAGAGATGCATAGGTGATCGGTTCCACCCCGAGATCAGTCGAGTGAAGCTGTTCGGGTTGCGTACCGGGATGCTAGCTTTTCTATAAAAAGTTTATCTTTGATAGCTTCATAGTTATGTACATACTTAAATGGCACGTAAATTATATCTTTTAAATATAACAATATACGTGAGGAAACCACTATGCAAATATACATAAAACAGATTTACAAGCTCGCTCATCTTTGTCACCCTCATACTTTAACTTATATATGTCGCAAACAGCCAAGAATTGTAACAAACAGGAGAAAAAACATCATAGGTGGCCTTCCTCACAGCCAGATCACGGGTAGCACCCAAGAAACAGCAGTCTATCCCCTGTCTGGAACTCTGTGCTGTGCTGACTGGGGCACAACTCACCAAAGCAGTCAGAATGGAGTTGAATCTCCCCATTAGCCAAATCATTCTGTGGACTGACTCCACCACAGTCCTCACTTGGCTACATTCAGACTCTTGTCAATTTAAAGTGCTCATTGGCACTTGAGTAGCTGAGATAAAAAAGACATTACAGACCAGCACACTTGGCGCTATGTGCCATCCGAGGGGTTAAATAAGCTGGGACCAGGAAGCCACTGGTACCAGGGACCATTCTTCCTGAAAGATAATCCAAATCTGTGGCCAGAAACCCCATATCCTGTGGCCAGAGATGATGACAAGCTCCATAAGGTGCCCCCTGCTCCCTTGCCTGTTTCACAGCCAGCTTATCATTTTCTGACATCAGCTAGTATAAGACTTTCGAAGAGATGCTGGAGGCCCGGGCCTGTCACAGGGCGGCGGGTATCACTACAGCACTGCTGAGATCAGTGTCATTCAGCAAGCTCAGCAGGAGTGCTTCCCCTCCAAACTGGAGAGATTAGCAGCGGGTAAACTACTTCATAGAAGCAGCCATCTATGGGCATTAGCCTCTGAACTTGACCCTGAAACCCAATTGATCAGAGTCGGAGGTTGCCTACACTACAGCCCTTATCTAGACCCAGATGCAGTACACCCCACTGTTCTAGACCCAAAGCACCCGGTCACTAAGCTTCTCATGACTCCAAACTCCACCATCCAGGCCGTGAGAGAGTCTTTGCCAAACTTTGGTGCAAATACTGGATTCTTCGTGGCAGACAGGCCATCAAGCAGTGCCAACGTGGTTGTGTGGAGTGCCAGAAGTGGAGGAAAAAAACCTGAGGTACCAAAGATGGCAGACCTCCCTCCAGCCCAGTTACGTTTATTCAAGCCTGCCTTCTACTCAACAGGTGTGGATTGCTTTGGTCCATATACTGTTAAGGTAGGCCGGAGAAATGAGAAGAAGTGGGGCATCCTGTTTAAATACCTGACCATTCGGGCAGTTTACACTGATCATCTCCACAGCCTCAACGCTGATTCCTTCATCATGGCTCTCAGACGCCTTATAGTGAGACAAGAAAAGCCCTTCGAGCTCTTATCTGATCAGGGCACTAACTTTAAAGGAGGAGAGAGAGAATTGAAAGAAGCATTCTCAGCTTTCGTCCCTGAACTGCAAAGACAGCTGGCAAGCCAGCAAATTCAATTTCTCTTCAATCCCCCAACTCTCTGCACTTTGGCGGCAGCTGGGAATGAGAGATTTGTTTGCTGAAACAGGCCTTGATGACAACCCTAGGAGCCCAGTCTGTCACCTTCGAAGTAATCTAAACTGTGCTGGTGGAGATTGAAGGGATCTTGAACTCCAAGCCTTTGGGTTACACTTCATCTGATGTGTCCAATCTGGACCCCATCACAGCAAACTCCCTTCTTATGGGGCGGCCAGATTCCTCACCCCCCCCCCACAATATACTCAGAGTCTGAACTGATCAGCTGATGGCGCCACAGTCAAGTCCTTGCTGACCACTTCTGGAAACACTGCATCAAGTTCTACCTACCCAGCCTTCAGACCAACCAGAAGTGGCAAGACAAAAGATCAGACATCCAGATTGGCACCATAGTCATGATTGTTGACCCCCAATTTCCCAGGGCACTCTGGCCAGTGGGCCAGGTGTCTAAGGTATTCACTGCAGCAAACAGCAGAGTGAGGACAGCCCAAATTAAGGTGGGGGACAAGCTGTACACATGCCCAGTCAAACGTCTCATACAACCTGCCAAACCTGATTAGAGCAAAGCTACTGTAAATGGCATATAGGTCCTAGGCTTTTTTTGTTCCCTACTATTACTTGGCTGGTCTGCACACAGCATCCTCCCGATTAGACAATCAGCGTCTTTATCGGAAGAGATGAGCAGGTGATCGGTTCCGCCCCGAGTTCAAACGAGTCAAGCCGATTGGGTTCCGGACCAGGACCAGGATATACAGTTGTGTGCGTGATTGTAAAGTAAGTAAAATACCTTTAGTTGGTTTCATATCGTAGGCATATTGTTCTTTCTCCTGTTTGTTACAATTTATGGCTGTTTGTGATGTACATAAGTTAATGTATGAGGGTGACAAAGACGAGCGATCTTGTAAATCTGTTTTATTCATATTTGAATAGTGGTTTCCTCACATATATTGTTGTTATATTTAAAATATATAATTTACATGCCACTTATTTATAAATAGGGTCAAATATTTATAGTGGCTCCCTCGAACTGTAACCCGCTCCTCAGCACTTATTAGGTGACAAATTTCAGCCGCTCACTGTTGATGCTACACAGAGAGTGTATCTGAACATATGATGGCACATTTTCTTTCCCTTTATTTAATAATTGTTTATGTTTCTAATCTATTTTGTTCATAGTGATTATTGATATTATGCATATGCTTATATTCTTTGTATTATATTTGCCTTTTTATAGAAAACCACACACAAGCACAAGCTCAACTGTATCCCTACTTGATTTACCCAGTGTACTGAGTGTGGTGACAATAAGTGGGTTATTCCCACATACCTGATCATCTCAAGTAAAGTCTCTAACCAGACACCATTTAGCAGGTTTGTTTTCTTAACCGACATTCTTAATATAAATGGGAGAGAGCTACCAGTAGATCACCTTTTCTACACTTTTTGTAAAGGTGTGTGAAATTGTTTGCATAAGCCGATCTGAAAAAAATAAAAAATTCTGAAATGCTGTTATTCTATGTACTCGTGTGTAGGTTTACATTTGGTGACGGCCATGAAACTCTATAAAAAGCAAAGCTCACAGAGCTTAAATAACGAGCAAAAGGCAAAAATATTCTAAAATAAACAAAATTCTCAGAGGTAGAATTAAAAGTTATTTTGACTCACGTCTATGCCACTGTCAGTTAGTGCTGGATCTAATAAAGTGTTGCACAGCATTAAAAGATGATGTGGCAAACGGAACATTTATACACCACCTGAGTGCATTCTCATTTTATATAGTGGCATTCTTAATTGAATGACTAGTCTAATTTGGATCTGTATGTTGGCTTGCTTTCTGTAATTTATCAGATTTAATATTTCTTTAGTTAATGTAATTAATATGAAATGACTGCTGTGAACTTGCTCCTGTTTGGATCAATTCCAAAATCTGATCAGTCAATCTGCTGGTTACAGTGGCAATTTCATATAAATCCTACAAACATTCAGCCACTCACGCTTGAGATATCATGCTAACGAGAATATCGGATGTATGGCCAAATGGACCTTCAACACGGAAACATAATGCCACTCAGTGGTGGGAGCATAAAAATGTAACAAAATGGTTTTTTTTTATGATGTACAATGCACACTGGTTTACAGAGAACCTGAATTGACAACGGCATGTCACTACCAATCAAACATGTCAATACTGAAAAAGTGGTATAAATGTTTTGCTTTTTACTGTTTTGACTTAGAATTCAAACTACTTTAACACTTCTCAAAATGTGTATAGATGTGTTTTTCATTCTAACAGATAGTGGTAGTAATGAGGTGTTTGATGGAAACGCTTTTTAAATCCTTTCATATCCACATTTTGAAATTTTGACTTTGAAATTTTTTTATTTCAAAATGTAAAGGACATCTACTCAACATGTAGTCCAAATAGAGGAAAAGATCAAATGCTTCTCTGTGGTCCCATGGTTAGTGATATGGCAAAATATTTCTTTAATTCAGAGAATCTACTGTTTTCGTTATAATTATTTTTTACTGTATCACATTTTTGCACTAATTCTGTGCTGTTGTGTCTCCTGTTTATGACTAATTATAGAATTTACAGTTTTGCTCAATTTCTTTACTTTACACCACCTAAATCATGTGTATTGACCTGTATCTTTTTTTGTATCATACTGTTTTTCCTACACAGCTGTAGTTTTTGCACTTTATGTAGTCCTTAGTGCCATGCTCATGTATTTTGTGGGTTGCACCATGACAAATGACAAAAATATCCCAAAAATGATTTTAAGAAAGTTTGATGGAAGAATGTCAAGAGGGCAAAACCAGTCAACTCTAAGTACCTGGAGGAAACAACAGATCTGCTTGGTCAGCTCCAGTAAGCTGTCCTCTCCCTGGTGCAATGCTCTGCTGATAGCCACTGTCAGCCACTCCCGAATGGTCTGTGCATTACCCTGGTAGAAGAGTTCGGTGGGGGAGCAGCATTGACCTTTCAGGTTGTGCAGCACAGACTGGGCCACCAAGATGGAGCTTGAGCTAATGGAGCCATCTGCAGGAGCACAATACCCAAATGTTTTTACTGCTTGATAAAATAAATTAATAAATAAATAAACAAATGTGCAGGTTTTTCATATGCAAGAGCGGTTTTATGTAACCTAATTCATGCAAATTGTTACAAATCATGAGCCCATGTTTCTAGTTTTAAGAATCAGAGATGCAGAAGTTAAACAAGTTTATTAAAAAAAAAAAAACTGTGGCAGTGAATCCATAGCTCCTCCTGGGATAAGGCAGGAATACAATGTAATGCCATTGCACTGCATTACATACTCATTTACGCCTACAAACAATTAAATGTAGGTAATCAACCTACCGGCATATTTTCTGGAAATGGGAAAAAAAACAGTACCAGCAGAAAACCCACGCATATGAGGGGGGACCCTAAAATTCCCGAAATTGTTTATTAAAAAAAAAACAAAAAAAAAACCTAGCTTTATAAAACTTACAGCATATCCCCTTTAATCCCCTTCACAGAACTTTCCTTATGATGTGATACTACTGGAAACATTTCCTGTAGTATCGTTTGTCATCATATCTAGAGGCTTGTGCGTTTTTTTTTTCTGGATTTCTTCCATGGTGGCGAATCTTTTCCCCGTCAGTCTCATTTTTAATTTCAGCAACAAAAAGAAGTCACAAGGAGCAAGATCTGGCAAATATGGTGGACGGGAAGCGATAACCATATTTTTCTGGTTAAAAACTCCTTGGTTGACAACGCAGTGTGTGCAGGTGCATTGTTGTGGTTCAAGTTCCAGTTCTGGGTGCACCACTTCTCCAGATGTTTTTCCCTAATGCTTTTTTTCTTATATGTAAGCATGTACTACCTAGCAGCAAAACCTGCAACTATGTCGAGTGCTCATGCCACATACGAATTCCAGGAATTTTTGGGTCATAAAGACAGGAAATAAAGATCAGGATTGAACCCCAGAGCGGTAAGGCACAACTACTGCTACCTGCTGCACCACTGTACGTAGGTTATTAAAATTGTATGTACCACCCTTCTGATTTCTGCTCTAGCAGAAGATACCTATTAAACCAAATAATACTTTTAATGATTTTCTGACAATAATTATGCCATTGCCTGATAGACTGAAAATATATCAGAGTTCACTCTTTTAGTCAGGTTCAGTCAGACAATTAACCCAACTCCTGACCAAGGTAAAATGGTTATTGAAGATGAATTATCTATTTAACTAATCAATTAACACTGAGGCACACAAGGCAGGAATGTGTCTTAGAAAGTGGGAGGAAACTGTAGAGCCCAGAGAAGACCCACATGGACAAGGACAAAACATTCAAATCTCCACAGACTGTAACCTAAGCTCGGGATCAAACTACTATATTAAAATACTAACTATAAACAAATGAAATATCAATTATTGTCAAAGTGAAGACTTTAGCTCATCTTTATCAGGGTCTTTTATTCTTTACATGACTGAATTACTTTAGTTATCTTAATTTATTACAACTATTTTATTTGCATTTTATAATTTATATGCCTTGAATAAAACTGTCATTGTTTTGGTTTGACAAGCTTGAAGCCATTAAGTCCAAACATTAAAAAACATGATATGTCAACAATATGGAAAGCCTCCAGGTTTATATATGGATATATAGTCAGCTCCAGAATTAGTGGCAGCCATGGTAAAGATATGCAACTCCCTTAATATACTCCCTTAGTATAACAGCACTGAGACTCATATAATGCCTGATGAGAATAGATAATACAGAGCAATAAATCTGAGATGACTTCTTAATACAGAATCTCTCCAGGTCCTCAAAGGATCTATAGGTCTTCTTTTGTGGACGTGCCTCTTCAGCTGAGCCCACAGATTTTCAATACGGCTTAGGTTAGGGAACTGGGATGACCATATGAAAAGTTTGTGCCTGTGATTATTGAACCATTTTATGTGGATTAGAATGTAACCTCAGTTACTCTGACCATGGTGTGGCTGTTGGTGCCAGATGGGCTGGTTTGAGTATTTTGTAAACTGCTGATCTTTTGGGATTTTCTCCTAAAAAAAAAAAAAAAAATCACAACGTGCCAAAGTAGCCCATCTGCCTCAAAATGTTGTGCATTCTGAGATGATTTTCTCCTCTTCACAGTCATAAAGAGTGGTTATTTGAGTAAAGGTAGCCTTCCTGTCAGCTCAAAACAGTCTGGCCATTCTCTTCTGACCTCTCTCTTCAACATGGCATTTCCACCCACCAACTGCTGCTCACTGGATGTTTTTTGTTCTTTGCACCATTCTGTGTAAACACTAGAGACTCTAATGAGTAAAAATCCCAGGAGATCAGCAGTTTCTGAAATACTCAAACCAGCCCGTCTGGCACCAGCAACCATACCATGGCATGGTCAAATGAATGAGATCATGTTTTTTTCTCCATTCTGATGTTTGATGTGAACATTAACTGACATTCTTGACCTATATCTACATGATTTTATGTATTGTGCTGCTGCCACATGATTGGCTGACTGGATAACTGCATGAATTTGCAGTTTTGTGAGTATATGTTTTGAACCACTGTCCTTCTAGAAGATCCATCCACAACCCACTTTCAGCTTCATGGGAGAGGTATCCAGCTTTTCATTTATAATCTCCTGGCACATGGTCCCTGAAGCCATTCATCAGCACAGATACTTCAACCCGATACCTCCATTTGAGCTGTCACTGCACTATTTTTCAAAATTCTGCATAATTAGATTTTTTTTGTATTCAATGTTTATCTGGCTTTGCACTATTTCTATACATCACCACGGCCGCACAATTACTCTTGCACTACTAGTTATTCAGGTACTACTGTACATAGGTACATAAGCATATTTTCCAGTTCAGTTTAACTGTATTTAATCTGTACAGCTCTTTCTTTATATCCTTTATATGTTTAACTTAATTGTTTTATTCTTACAGTTTTAATTCTGTGTATGCTGCTTTAACAAACATTTTTTTATTAAGTGTCACTGTATCTTAATCAGACATTTGCTGACAGCCAGCCGTTTCACTTTCAACACTTTCTTTCTTCCAAATCACTATATAGGTTTACCTGGCAGAGGTGGAGCCAGTAACTGATTAGACAAAAGCCCCAGGTGTTCAAGTGTAATGTCACGCACAGCTGGGATGTGGAAGAGGCGTGTGAAGGTGTGAGGACTCTTGGGTGCAAAGATATTGAGCAATGCCATACGACAGTATAGACGTGCCAAAGCACTCTCACAACGCAGCAGTTCCCTGGAACACACACAGTGCAGAATTAGAATCAGTGTGAGTGGGTGGTAAATAAAAAGAACTGTTGCACAGAATTGTGGAAAAAGTAATTTACCAAAGGTTTAATGATTAAGCTTAGAGTAGTGGGAACACATAAGCACATATATAAGTACATGATTGCTTAAAAATAAAGGTGTTTGTCTTCAACCTGTGAATTTGAATGTTGCTGCTATCCAAAGACACAAGGCCATTGGCTGCAGTTCTGCGGGAACCTGCTGGTGGGCGCTCCAGCATCTCAATGGGGTACCAGTACCTGACCAACACACCCTCACTGCGTAAGTAAGTCTCCACCTGGACCAAATCATTTACCTAGACAGACAAATACACAGTAGTGCACTCTTAGCCCAGAATTTTCTGAAACCAGACATGTAATTTATGATATAATTCTTAACATAAAAAGCTGCCGTGTGGACAAATGATCACGGAACCACATAAGCGCAATTAAATGGTTAAATCTGTAAGGTTTCTACATATCTGATATTCAGCAAATAAAAGTTACATGCTCAGAAAAAACTGTGCTAAAATATATCCTTCCTTGTTGCTGTACCTCAACAATCGTACAGCTATTGTTGAGCCACAGATTATCCTAATGTTTGCCAGTTATTTTACTTACTTAAGAAGACTTACTGTTAAAAGACTACACTATGTGGTGGAGGAAAATATTTATTGTGAAAATCATTAAAAATAAATTAAATTATTTATTGAACACTAGATTTTATCATATGTCTTTTGTCATGGTTTTATAAAGGCAATAAGCCTTTTTTTTTTTTAATAAGCAATAAGCTTTGCGTCATGTCAAAATCACCATGTGACAAAATCACTGTAATGCATGCCCTCATGGTTTACTGTTTTTAAAGTCTAATTAAATGTACAAAAGGGGTCCTAAAGGTTGATGTGTGTAACGTAAATTATTTTTAAAGGATTACCATTTATGTTTCCAAATGCTAGGTATCAAGTACTGGTTCCTTACTAAAGATGCAAAAGATCCCTTCATGGTACCAACCTCAGTGACAAGGAAAAGTAAAGTTTAGCCAGTGTGTGTTTGTGGGTACACAGGATTATACACTAAGCATTGTTATATTTTTAGTGCAGAGGGGTGTAATTATAGGGTGTGGCGAATACAAAATTTGTACACATAATTTTGCAGTCCTAGCCCACCAATATGCCCAAGCAACCAATGAACATAAATGGTGTTGAGGTGTGACTTTATTGGCAAGAGGGTGGATATGTGAAGGGGTAATATGAGTGTAAACGGTGTAGTAGTGCAAGTTTAAAGAGATAAGTCAAATTTCCTGAAAGACATCATGCTAATTCAGGTAAAAAGGATCATATCAGGCCAACCAACTCTTTCAAGATCAGTGTTAAAATGCCAGTGTTTAAAATGCATATCTGGTTTAAATTTCATTCAGCGTTGAGCAGATTTACCAATATTTTTCTTATGAAGTGGGCTTCCGCCTGTATTATTATTAAGAAACTTACACTATCAACATCAAGGACTGCTCCGTGAAGGCCAAAGGTTTTGAGCATGCCTCGAATGGCAAACTTTGGCAAGGCTGTTCCTCCCATGCTGCTGCCAGTGTTGTTGCACTCAGGACAGCGTATAACCACTGTTAGACCTGGAGGGAGCCGCAACAACAAAGAATAAATACCTTATAAGAGTGCAATGGGGTTTTAATCTTTAATTTCTTTCAAAATTACCATATACAAAAAATAAGAGTCAAACAAATTTCCAAAATCCATTTTTATAGCAAAAGTGGACAAAAAAACGAGCTAAAACTGAGGTGGGACAGGCTACTACCTACAGCCCAGTGGGCTCAGTGGGTCCATTTGATTTCAACAGGGCATAGCTCTTCAGTAAATGAGCAAATATATTTATACTTCATTGTCACTAGGTAGCAGGAAATAAGATAAAAAATGAACTCTTTGGTGCACCAGCTAGATTTGTGAATTTATGGCTGTTATTACCTATTTACAATTACCCAAATATCCAAATATTATTACCCAAATCACCCCCCTATACTCTGCATTCCCACTCAGTCTGCACTTTGATAATGTCACAGAGGTGCGACATATCTCGCAAGATCAAGGACACAAGGCTGTAAAAGCAAGCATTTGGGACATCCCTTGAGACTTCATTACTTTCTGGTTGTGTGGAACACAGTGCTTACACAATAACCCACTGTTTGGTGATACTGGCTGAGAGTTACAAAACTGCAGTCATTACTCACTCAAATACGAGCTAATTATACAAGAAATAGATAATGGCTGTGATGAATAGGAATATGAATTTTTAAGTTCTGACAACACAAATATGCAAAACAATTCTAAACATTTTAGGATTCAATTGGAAGAGGGGCAGGTGAAGCTTTTCTTGTTTCTTGCAAATGGCTATACACAGCAATTTAAAATTTCACATGCAGACAAAAAAGTAATTATTAAGAAACACGTAATGGATATTTTGGCATTTAATCACCACTAGGGGTGAATGCAAAAAGAAAGCACTTTATAATATATATATATATATATATATATATATATATATATACACACATATATATATATATACATACACACACACACAGTATATTTATATAAAGTATATCTGATTATCATGCTCAAAGTTTGGAAACTGTATACTTTTACGTTTTAATGCATTTTCTTCTGTTTACTATAGAGAACATAGTTTATTTGAGAAATGCGTGTGGGTGTGTGTACCTTTGCGGACTTTGTCGATGGTAAATTTACTGGCCTCGTCCTTGATGTCCTCAATAGTGGGGAGGTAGAGATCACGAGGAATGCCACCATTCTCTTCATAGAGGAACTCCACTGTCTGTCGTGCAATGTCCACCATTCCTTTAATAAAAAATACAAATCCAGAGACACAATAAGACATAAATTGATGGGAAAACTATCACATAAAAACAGCTTATAGGCTATGAGAAATTAATCTGATCTCTATGATCAATAGTGTTGTTAGGGTCTATTATTTAGGATTTACCCACCAAATGTTTTGTTTGCATCCCAAATGTTTGTCATCCGAATGCCGATGTTAGAAAAGTTGCACTGTTGCAATGTTTATTACATTAATGACTGAAAACCACAATGATCAATAATATATTTAAGACATTTAGAACTGGCCTCCTGGAATACTGGGGCATCTGAGGGCATTGTTTTCTATGAGTACTTTTTTAAAATTCACACAGACAGCAGTTTTATGTTTTTACTGTTAATTAGCTTTTACTGGTTTCTTTGTCTGGGAAAGTACTTTAAGTAACATGAATTCAAACAAATATAATCAGTGAGGTCTAAAAGTCTGAGACCACATCGAAAATCTGGGATTTTTTTCATTTAAAACTAGAAATAAACAAAAAACTTTAGAACAAGTAGAACTCGATGCCAACGGCGTCAGTGGGGATGCCTCCACCACCACCAAATCTAGTCCATCTTGTTAGTAACTGTTATGCCTAAAATATGCACGGACAGATGACCCGACAATGCAAAAACTTAATGTCTCCACAACTTTTCTTTAAAACAAAGAAAAGTTTCAAATAATTAAATGAAGAACATTTCAAGATTCTGCACTTTTTCTAGGTCATCCAAATTTAAGCAAAGTTGTGACATTGACCATGTTAACTCTTTTGTACAAAAAGTCAGATTTCCCTGAGTCTTATCTATTCAATTGAAGCATGTGTTCAGGCGACACATGGATGGATTTGATCCAACATGGATCATCAGGTTTTTGGACAAATTTGTGGAGTCCGTGTCACCTCGAGTGTACTGACATGTACTGACTGTAGCCCATCAGGTGCTCTTGTCAGCACCCCTCTTATCTGTCCATCAATAGAAAGAGACCACTATATAGTATCTGGCTGGCAGAATGTTCTCAGGATATGAATGACATTAATATGGTAGTGGCATGGTAGTTTGTGTAGTATTGATTTAATAATTGGTACAGTGGTGATGCCAGGGTTTAAAAAAAAACACCTGTCACATGCCAGTACATAATTATGCAGGATGCAAGGAGGAAAAAAAAAAAAGGCAATCTGAAGTGTAAGTTAAAGTGTAAACTGTACACCTACATGGTGAGCCAAAATAGGTGATTAAAATATTGAAGACAGTGTTTTAAAACCCCAAACCCTGCTGTTAGTATAACTGACAAACTGTGCATAACAACAAGGCATAACAAACTGTGCATAACAACTGAATAACAGGAGTTAAGAGCTACAATTATTGTATTATATCTAAAAAGTGCACCTATATGGTAATAGGTAAGTATGTAATCAAGTTCTTCAAAATATCTGGGTCAAAATTTTGAATGAATAATAGGGTAATGTTTTGGATATGGTTTCAAGGTTTCTTCCTCATTTTGTCTCAGGGAGTATTTCCTTGCCATCTTCACCTCTGGATTGTTCATTAGGGATGAATCTATATCTGTCTGCTTTGAGACAATGTCCAATGTTAAAAAAGTGCTATATAAATGAAAATGAATTGAACTGAATATATTATTTGAAAGTTAATTATACAGTATGAGTTATTAGAAAGAAAACATCTGAAATCTGAGAATGATTTAAAACCTTCAAACTATTCGAACAATTGTGTGTAATGTACATTTTATACAGTCGTCATACAATTCTGCTCATTCTCTTAAAGAATACCAATAATGCTGATATTGACTGTATATAGAATAAATCTTCAGGGATGTATTCTGCTTACCAAGTTGGAGTGCTCCCTTTATCTGGTCCAGTCCTGATTTCCTCTCAGCTTCATTCCTGAAGCGGCGCCGTATAGTAGGGAACACTTTAGTCTCCCATGCTTTAACAAGCAGGGCATAGTGATCCTCCTGGAAAAAGAGAGGTGGAGGTAAGAAAAAGGCTATGGAAATTTGGATACAAATGAGTGACTATGTGACAAAATCTCTCACTCTTGGCACATCATCATCGTCCTCATCATCACTCTCATCGTCAGTGATAGGTGGAGGGTGGGGGTCAGGGCCCGAGGTCACAAGATTCTCATAGCTCAGCTCAAGTTTGTAGTAGCAGGAAGCATCACTGTTATATTCTAAGAACCAAAGAGGAAAAGTATAACTATGTAATAGTACATAAGCAAAAAAATAAATGAGTGTGTGAATTTAAGTTTGTAAATTTACTGCACAAAAAATAACTAACAAAATTATTTACAAGATTAGCTGGTTAGGTGTATTTTGGGATAGCAGTGTAGATCATTATGACTATATCAGTCTGCCACTGTTACAGTCTTAAATGTGAGAGATGGGCCTTACGTGGCTGAGTGGTAGACACTGCAGCGATGCGACAAGGAGGTCCATGTGAGCCAGAGTCGGACGCAACACTGGCACCAGCATCATTGTCACTGTCTGAAGCCATGGCAAAAGGCAGGGCCTCAAAATTGGCACTTATCTCCTCTGAGAGGTCCATGCAAAGGTCGGCTGCATTTCTATGGGCCTGTCCCTCCGCGTATGCAAATGACCGGCATCCAAAGTTAGCACGAACCTTTGTGTTCTAGAAATGTCCAAATGTGCAAACACAGTGCTTAGATGATTCTTGCAGTCAAAGAGCACCACCCCAATCTAAGCATCAATGTACTTCTTTTGCTGCTTAAGTCACTTAAATCATCATTAAACTATTAAAAACGGATAAAACCTCACAGTGACCAATGTATATGAGAGTGCTAAACTGCAAACTCATAGTGATCTACATAGTGGCTGAATCCTGTTCCTTTCTACTGAAATGACTGAAGTGTTGCTCATTAACCTTCTTTTGGATGTGGACCACGGGCCACATTCCTCCAGCTACATCCTCCAGGTAAGGGCTAAGGCGCTGACCACAGTAGGTGAAGTATACCCTTCCCTTAGGAGCCTGGCCTGGGGGAGGTGGTGTGCCCTCCATACGCTCCCAACCTATTCCAGCAATGTTTCCTAAGCAAGAAATGTAAGGAAAAAAAAATTTAATGACAAAATTAACTACAATAGTAATATATTAGCAGAGGGGGATGTCATGAATATACTATGCATCAGGCTGACATCTATTCCACCTTGTAGGAAATGTAAACTTCTGCTTTACATATCAAACAAATGTGCTACTACATTTTGTATACTACTAGGACTACTATTAGCAGATAATCAGTCCTTGCTAAGATCAGACTAAGATGCCCGCTGTGAGCATTACAGTTGACTCTATTAGCAGAGCCAGTTTGGTACTGCAGGCTGACTGGGCGGAAAACACACACCAGAAAAACTTAATTAGATGTGAAATTATGAAACTAATAAATGCTTTTGTTTTCTACAAAATGTTAATAAGTTAATTAAAAATGGAAAAAATCAACTAAATGTTAATTCAAAATTAAGCGCACATCAATGCTACGAAATATTTTTTTAAAAATACAATTTTAAGACATTCAGGAATCTGAATTTGAACCGTAGGGATAACAACTAAAAGAAAATACATAAATATTAAAACAAATTAGAAAGAACAAATAAACCTCTGAAACATTTCATAATAAAACAAAAAAAAAAATCTATATCAATCATATTGATGGAACTTAATAGAGTCTAACATGCCAAGGCATCTTTCATTGCCAACAGCAAAAACTAAGACAACAAGACAGACTGATTTTTTAAATCAAAATAGACAAACATTCCATCTCACCAGGAAGCAGAGCCACATCTAGCCTTACGCTCTTCCACTGGAGCAAACTGGAGCCATTGTAGTGTACAGCCCTTCCATTACTGGGGATAGGGGAGAGAGAAAACAGAAAATTTGTTTAAAAAAAAAAAAAAAAAAAGCACAGAATCTAATACTGTGTGAGAAAATGAGAACATATGTGTAGCAATCAGCAATTCTGGGAAACAAAGAAAATGAGATAAAAGAAGAGTACTTGTGAAAGAGACAAGTGCCAACAGGATTGGTCCATGCACCATCTCTCTTTTCTGCTTCTGTGGTAAAGCCAAAAGACACAATTGGGCCACTGTCATCCTCAGAATCTCCATAGGACACTATCTCTAATTCCCAGTAAAATGATGGAGCCTGAAAAACAGACAAAAATAACGAAAAACTAGAGCTCATTTCAAACTAAAAATGTCTGCTATTGTCTTAGAAATGCGTGAAAATTTATTATTATAAAGATTTAATTCATAATGCCATAACTTCACAAAAACAGTCTGTAAAAAAAGGCTATGCTTTAAGTACTGTATAATGCTGTGTTGTTCATTTATCAGTGTCTGCTCCAAAATTGCTACCTGAACAGGAACTGGTGAAGTAGCATAGATAAAAGTGCCTCTAGGCAGGCCTCCCCCAGCACTGGGGTCTGCTAGAAATGTCACAGAGGTCTGGTGAGATGAGAACATACACGCACGCACTGGTGGGAAGACACGCGATGGACACCATGTGATTTGCTTGGGCTGAAAGGGGAAGATACCGACAAGACAAACATTTATAACATTTAAAATTTAACAAATGACAAATTCCTGTGCTCCACATTTAGAGATCTGATTGATTCTTTCTTTCTACTAATACTAAAAGATTATATGACTAAAAGATTCTACTAAAAGTTTTATTAACTTTATCAATTAATACATTTATTAATTAAGTTTTATCAATTAACTATATTAATTATACTAAAACCTTAATTCCTTTATACTAATAATGCTGTATTTCTAGCCTAATGAACAGGAGACTCCCACCTGTCTTCTGTCAATCTGGAGAGGAGGAGGAGGAGGAGGTGGACGAGCGCAGTCACGATACAACATTCTTAGTCTTTCACACTGAGCCTCCACTATGCCCAGTCGCTCACCTACATATACACACAAAAGTGCAAAATTGTCAAAAGCCAACCTAAGTGGTAACACACTGAAGGTTTCATCCTAAAAAGATACTCTGGCCAAAAAAAATTTAACCACTGATACATCTATTGTCTAAAATTTAGCCTATAATTTTGCTAAACATGAAAATATTTCAGACCCCTTCTCAAGATTTTTAAATTTGTGAGACATTTCTATTTTCTAATTTTTTCAGTCTGGGTTATTATGAACGTAAGTGCAAGGAATGTTAAGAATAGTCTCTATAGCAGGACCTTTTTACTAGATGACATTTGGGTCCTGGCAGAGAAAAATGCTGTAGGGAGAGAGAGGTGGAAAGAGGTAACAAAGGGAAACAAAAATGTAAAAAGCAATAAAGGAGGACACATCCAGAATAGCTGGTTTTACTTCATATTGATTGCTGTCAGGAAATTCAGATGATAGTTTGGAAGGATAAAGATGCAAAAGAGCGTTAAACTTGTAGATAAGAGCAGAGCAAAAGTTGGAAATGAAGCTTAAAAAAAAATCAAAGCCTGTATGGAAAAACTGTAGCTTTCTTCCTGAAAGTACATATATTTTTTAAAAAGAAAGCACACCCTCCTTTAATTCTGTGTTTTTATATATGCCTAAATGACAATTGTATAGTCTTCAAGTTCTATAAGCAAACAAATAACCTCAGGTAACAAAAGAAACACAATAGATTTAAATATGTAGTCATTTTTCCCAAAAAATAAACCAAAATTCAGAAACTAGGTGGGTAGAATTAATTACACTCTAAAATTTAGTAACATGTAGAACTGTAGGAGTTTATCAGTGTCTCATATCATTTTGGAGAAATTTTGGCCCACTCCTCTTTAGAACATTGCTTCTGTTCGAGGGCAATAATTTATGCACAGCTCTCTTAAGATGCCGCCACAGCATCTCAATGGGGTTGAGGTCTGGACTTCGACTTGGCCATTCCAACACCTTGATTTTTTGTTCTTTAGCCATTCAGATGTTGATTTGCTGGTGTGCTTGGGATCATTGTCCTGTTGCATGACCCAATTTCGGCCCACCTTAAGCTGCTGAACTGATGGCCTTACATTTGTCTCAAGAATATTCTTGTATAAAGTGGAGCTCATCGTTGTCTCCATGACTGCAAGTTTCCCAGGTCCTGTGGCTGCAAAACAAGCCCAAATCATCACCCCTCCTCCACCGTGCCAGTAGGTATGAGATGTTTGTGGTGATATGTTTGCTGTGGTGAGGTGTTTGCTGTGCATGATGACCAAACATCTCCATCTTGGTCTCATCAGTCCAAAGGATACTGTTCCAGAATTTTGAGGTTTGTTCATTTTGTTTGAACCCACCCATTTTTCAAGTGATCAAAAAATATTGGAACATATGACTGACAGGTGTTTCTTGTTGCACAGATGTGCCCTGTTAGATTGACTGTTTAAACAATTAATAGCCCTGAATGTCTACTCTTGGTTTGAGCCCTGGGTTTTGCCTGTAAAGACTGCATTTGTTGTTAAAAAGGATAAACCAACATGAAGACCAGAGGCTGTCTATTGGAGAAAAGCAAGCAGTTTCAAAGCTGAGAAAAGAGGGAAACTCAATCAGAGCCATTGCACAAGCATTGGGCATAGCCAATACAACAATGTGGAACGTCCTGAAAAAGAAATAAACCACTGGTGTACTAACAACCAGACACTGAACAGGTTGGCCAAGGCAAACAACAGCAGTTGATGACAGAATCATTGTGAGAGCTGTGAAGAAAAAAAAACAAAAAAAAACAACAGCAGTCAGTGACATCACCAACAACCTCCACAGAGCAAGGGTGACGTTATCATAATCCACCGTTTGAAGAAGACTTCGAGAGCAGAAATATACAGGCCATACCACAAGATGCAAACCACTCATCAGAGAGAATCGGAAGGTCAGATTGGAATTTGCAAAGAAATACAGAGATGAGCCAAAAAAGTTTTGGAACCAAGATTAATCCCATGATCCAAAACATACCAAATCACCAGGCAAGCACGGTGGAAGTATTGTCATGGCTTGAGCTTGCATGGCTGCTTCTGGAATGGGCTAATCGCTAATCTTTATTGATGATGCAGTTCATGATGGTAGTAGCAGAATGAATTCAGAAGTCTACAGAAACATTCTGTCTGCCAATTTACAGAGAAATGTATACAATCTAATTGGGAGGAAATTCATCATGCAGCAAAACAATGACCCAAAACACACTGCCAACACCACAAAGGATTTCATCAGGGGAAAAAGTGGAAGGCTTTAGACTGACCAAGTCAATCACCAGACCTTAACCTAATTGAGCATGCATTTCACCTCCTGAAGGGGAGACTGAATGGAGAAACCTCCAAAACAAACAAAAACTGAACAAGCCTGTGAAAAGCAGCACAAAAGAAGAATACAACAGTTTGGTGATGTCAGTGGGTCGCCAGCTTGAGGTAGTGATTGCAAGCAAGGGATATGCAACCAGATATTATGTGTTATTTACTTCAAGACTATCTGTTACAATACTTTCACTCTTCATTTGCATGCATTCTCTGCACATTTCATGAAGTATTTTCCTGAGCAGCAAAGTTGGAACCAGTACGGCTGGGTTCGTAACCCATTCATCGTTGGGAGTCACGTGTCGTCAGATCAACAGGATGCCCTGCTGGACCTTTCAAGTGACCACTCTTTGAAGGCACTGTTTGACTCAACCACACTGTCAGAATTCTGGCTGTCAGTAGAGACAGAGTACACTGAACTTGCAAGACTTGCAATTGATGTAATTTTGCCTTTCACCTCAACTTGGCTCAGCGAATCCACGTTTTCTATACTTAAATTGCTTAAATCAAAAGCAAGTACCACGCACGCTTATTGACAGTGGAAGATGATTTACGGTTAGCTGCATCAGGTATTGATTGATTTGGGGGGTTTATGTCCTAAAAGGCTGAAAACCCCTGACCTTCCTTATATCTTTTTATGTTACAATATGACATTGTATTGCAAAATTCTACAGTGGATTTTTTACATATAATTTTACATACATTACTTGGATGTCATGCCTACTAAGACCCTTTCCTGTGGTAAAATCACTGTAACTCATGCCCTCTTGGGGCTTATTGCTTTTTTTTTTTTTTTTTTTTTTTTTTTTTTTTTTTTTTTTTTTTTTTTTTTTTTTTTTTTTTTTTTTTTTTTTTTTTTTTTTTTTTTTTTTTTTTTTTTTTTTTTTTTTTTTTTTTTTTTTTTTTTAATACTTCTTTCTTTGCCATTAAACTTTACTGAATGCTTCATGTAACATCTATGTGTAAAATCAAACAAAAAAATTTTTTTTTTTTTTTTTACACAGAACAGAAAGGAAGTATCAACTGACACATACCAGGGCTACACTCCTGTGCAACTAAGTTTAGAACTTCTACAGCAGCAGGACATTGCTGGATGAACTCCTCACAGAATGAACTGTCCTCCAGCAACTGAGCCATAACCAAACATGCTCTGTCAAGGAACACACACACACACACACACAAACATTAATATGAGTAATACTGACTACCCTGAATTGCATTGTGTGCTTGATCTGCGATAAAAAGGTCATTCATCTGATCTGATGAATAAGCAGTTTTTGCACACCAAATAATCCAGGCTCAACTGAATTTAATGTAAACATTAGCTGGTGATGTAAATAGCAGAGAATGTCTTACAGGGGAAAAAGGGCTCGTAGGAAAGAAGATATGTAGTTGTCTACCCTATTAGTGAAGGCCTGTTCAGTGCAGCATCCCATGTAAGGAAAAATAGGAACTTTTTTTTTTTTTTTTTGTGAAAATGCAGAAAAGCTTCAGTTATAAGCTTACAAATGCTTAGGAGAATAACAAAAGCTTACAAAATAACTTTTCCTAAAATAATAGAATGTAAAGTTGGTTTGTTCCCTAAAATACGCAGCTTTGTTATCACGAGGCACCTGGTTATTTCCAGGACATCTGTACTTCGAAACATATGTGCAGATCATTCCAGATTTTTATGTCTAGGAGCTCATCTCCCATTTTACTGGGGAGAAAAAGACTACTGTTTTGGCGTATTTTTGAGTATAACTTGTACTAGCATACTCCAGCGTTAAACTGAGGCGCTCCACTGCAAAATGTGTAACGTCAGGCAGGTCTGATAATTTGCAGTTACAGCCTTGGAATTAATGTTCAGGACTTAGACATGGACTCAATCTTTAGGTCTAGGCTGAAAACCTATTTGTTTAGTCAAGCCTTTAGTTAAAATCCTTTTTCTTGTAGGTAAAGGTGCAGATCTCGGGGGCTCAGGGGCTTAGCAAGTTCTGGGAAACTGGGATGTTTGGATGCTGTTGTGACAATATCCAATGCTGTTATGACAATATTCAATGTTAAAAGCACTATACAAATAAACATTTAATTGAATTAAAAGTTTCAACTGAATGGTGCTTTCTGACCTAGTCCTTATCTCAGCCAGCAGTCGCACTGCAGCCATGACAGGGCTGGAGCCATCTCCAGAGGCTGGTAGGCAGGTGTGGATGGAAAGACTGCCCTCCTGTGGTAGCAGCATGGACTGCACTGCCTGCACTACCTTCTCAGTGATGGACAGCTTATAGAGTGGCAAAGCCTGGGACAGAGAGAGACATTAGAATTATTTGTAGAGAAGACCTTTATGTAGAAAACATCATTAGAGAATAAAGGTTAAATGAGGCATTATGCAAGATTAAAAGAGGCTTGGGATTTCAGTTTGGAAGTTACAAATTTCTTTACGTACACTCTGAGCCACAAAAAAACTTCAAAAATCTAGAACAATTGAAAATGATGCCAAAAGAACCCAAAGATTACGATTTCTAAAGGTCAAATGTGACCAAAATCTAACTTTCTTGCCATGCATATTATTGGCATTTTTGGGGAAAAATGGGGATTGCTTACAATGAAATGCTACTACATCCACTGCAAAATATAGTGGGTCACTGATGTTTTGGGGCTATTGGTATAGAATATTTTAACCACAAAATGTTAACCACAAAATGTGTACTCATATTTGATAATGTTTAATCCTCAATGTTATAGATGTATGTAACTGGTATAGTGCAAAATGTATCATTGTACCCAGTATCTCAGTAAAAGGCTTGCTGACTAGAACTCTGCATGGAACAGGAAGTGTATGCTGAGAAACGGAGGCCTAAAAATGACCTATATGACCTTACATAGGCATGAGAATCCTGCGTAAAGTGGAAAACAGGAACAAGCTGTAAATTTAAGTGAATAAGGCATCCTTAAACAATAAGATAAGCATATGGGGTAACATTATGTCTTGTTAAAACAGGATGTGGAAGATTGTGGAAGATGAGAGTATGCGTCTTGTTAAAAACAGGATGTGGAAGATTGTTCAGGTAAATGTATGTAAGAATGCCCTTCTGAAGAGTTGGCAAGCTTTTTCTCTGCAGAGAACTGCTCGACTTGATTCTGGAAAGAATAAAATCTATGGCCTCGAACCTCTGCTCTCCGGAGTGATCTCTGATCTTCATTACTTGCTACGACATTTGCAGCTAGTAGTCCTGGGCCTTTGTAAAGATTGATAACATCACCAATTCTGCATTGTACCAGTTTTAAAAAAAATCTATAGCCAAGTTTTAACAGAGGCTGTCAGCTTTGGGTTTAAAATATCAGGATATTTTAAACCCAAACCTGACAGCCTCTGTTAAAATTTGGCTATAGATTTTTTTTAAAACTGGTTTCAGGAACACAAAATCAACATAGAACTGGTTGCAGGAACGCAGTTTTGTAATGGCAGTTTTTAAATGTCCTGATTTGAACCCTTCTGAAACCTTGCGGTCTTAATTGAATAGGGCAATCCACATGCAGAAACATGGAGCTTGAGCAGTAGTCCCAGGTCTCTCTACAAGTGTTCTCCAATTTTTCATGAAGGATGCCAATAATTCTGTTGACTGCAACTTCTCAGAACCCAGGTTTCTCTCTCTCTCTCTCTCTCTCTCTCTCTCTCACAGCTACCATGACAGCCCTAAGTAATTTCCTGTTTACCATGTATAAAACTCCATCGCTCTATCATTTACTTGTGCTGGTCTCTGTGTTCATGTCTTACCTCTGACCGTAGTGTTGAGAGGCGGGAGATGGGTACAGTCAAGATGTCAGAGGCCTTACAGTCACGGCGATAATCACAGGAGGGGAACTTGACTGTAGCAATGCCTTCCTGCTCATTAATGGAAATGACCACTCCGACACTGTCCTGCAAACCCTTACCTACTACCTATAAGAGATAAATAAGGGCTAGATTGTAGAAAAGGTGAAAAAAAACTTTATAAAATTATTACAATAATATTATTATTACAAAAAGTTAAGGAAGTAAAGAAAAGCCTCTGAAGTTCTGAGCTATTTTATGTGCCACTCTGATGTCTAACCTGGACCTCCGATCCAATTTTGATGGTCTCTTTGAAGCCACCCAGGGCACACAAAGCTGCCACAGCCTGTCGGCTGATAGCTTGCAGCTTGGCCAGCTTTCTGCCACTGCTTGTTCCACTCTCTAAGATGCTCTCTGCATATTTACCCAACTGAGGTATATACATCAGGGCTCTGGACAGTACCTGTTTCATGTGACAGAGTGTATGCAAGACCAGGAGAAGGAGAAAGATGTTTAACGGTTTTGTGCAAACAAACAAACAAATAAAATAATTTTTTAAATGGAAAATATAAAAAATGATTTAGAAATCACATCTAATGGCTCTATTAGAATAAACTATATTGTATATTAAACTGAGTGCCAACCTTTTCTGCTGTAGTTGTCCATATCTGAGCAGTGTTTGACTCTGGTGCTGTAAGAAGACTGTGCAGCAAAGCAATGACTTCAGCAGCCATGCTGTTTGCTACATGACCACTGATAAATGGACGGACCGGGTCAGACCTGAGATGAGAGCAAGCAATAGTGCAATAGATATGGCTCCAAGGATTATATGCTTTGCACAGTAGAGGAACGTATCCTGTTGTGGACACTCTAAAGTATGAGTAAACTGCTCTTAAAGCTCATCCCAAAACATATTGTTTTTTAAGTAATGAAACAAAGTAAAGATTGCTGATTTATCATCAAGTTACCTTTTTTTGGTTTGTGTACTTAGATTAGAGAAAGTGTTTCATAAACCTAAATATTCCTGTAGTGTGGTATGATACTGATGAGTGCATGCCTGTGCATGTGAAAGCATAATGCACAGCTGTCATAAAGGTATCAAACAGGGCTGATATCCAACAAAAGTAGGTGTGAGTGCAGGACATTTTTTTATTTTATTTTTTTACACTAAAGCCTGAGAAATTATTTCACCCTCAACAGTTCATCATCAAACAGTAGCCCAAATCTTCCATCTGAGCAGGCTGTGAACTTGTACTTTATGAAAATGTTTTCTACCTGGACAGTTCTGCATTCCTGTCTCTGCATACTGCACTCTGGGCACTTTTCTTCTTGTCTCCAGTGGCGCTTCCCCCTGAAGTCTCCTGAATTAGAGTTTCCACTGGAGGCCCCACACTCACAATGAGGCCTGACTGAGCCCACTTAATAGCCTTACGCAGGGCTGCTGATGCCTCTTCTGTGACCACTTCACAGCACCCAGTCTTTAGGGAGAAAAAGATGACATGTGGAGTCCATAAAAGTCCATGTTGCTCATATGTAAAAAGCCAATAAGAGTATTTTAATGAATTAAGCTTTGCATGACTGATTACAGGAAAACAAAAGCAATTTAGTAGCATTGATTGTTCTAACACATGAATAGTTCACTGTTAAATATAGCATTTAACTGTAATCATGCAGACAGAATTGACCTTCGTCATGTCTCTGTCCATTTTCACCACCTTGTCCATGTTGGCTCCAGTGCCAAGCCGAAAAGGACGCCCCTCTGAGCTACTGCAGAGACATTACACATAAAATTGGCTTGAGGGACACCAGAGATTTTACAATGTATTTTAGAAGATATGCCCAAATTATATGCCAAAATATCAGAATATAGTACAGTCATTTAGAGAGGCATAGATTCATTCAAAACATAAACACTGTGTATCTTTTTTAAACCAGTTTCATTGTAAATCTATAAAAAGTCTGTAAAATTCTACTCTGGTAATTCTGGTGCAACAGGCAAAGCATTGCCTGAGACCTCCAAATCACTGCTCAACATCAGAAAATATAATTAAACATTAGCATTCTCAGAGTCAAATTTTATTTGATTGAGCTTTGTGCTTAAAGTGTGAAATGCCACTGTGTGACTGTCAGGGTAATGATGTGTCTCGGTAAAGCTGGCTTTGCTGTACACCTTCCTCTTGGCCTCCAAAATAAAATCTTCTCTAGGGCCTCCTATTTACCTGAGTAATGGCTGAAGTACTTCATGGGAAGATTGGTCTTCTCTCTTGTGTATGAAGATGGAGAGTTTGCCATCCACTGCTTCTCCCTCTTCTCCAACATCTTTATCTGTCTTGACATTGCCCATGGGACTAGCCCAGATTAATCTGGTATCAGGCTCAGAGGAAGCAGGGGAAAGCAGGGTCTGGCTGCCTACGAGAAACATTGAGGAAAGAACAATACAACATGTTTTCCAAAAATAATAATAAAAAATAAAAATAATTTTACTAGACAAAACATCTAAGCAGTAAGAACACACAAATGCATGAAGGAAACCTAGGGCAACTGGATAGCTACATCTTGCGTCCTGTTCAAAAGTATGTCAGTGCAGCAGTGCCTGTGCAGCAGTACCCTGGGCTTCCCTCATATGTCTGTGCTTGGAATATTCTCGAATGTGGAATGCGCACTGTTTGATTTACTCTGCAATCCAGTGGAAGAGGCATTACTGGTCTACCCCAGGCGAACGCTCCCATTCCTGGATATAAAGGTTGGAGGAAGTCACACTGTTTGTGTGTTGAGGAAAAACAATTCTGTGCTTCGGAAAATTCTGAGTGTTAGGGCTGACGTTTTTTGGAACCAGACCCTAAACACAGTGGAGGATTGAATCCTGATGGTTTTTGATTGCTGGATTATGAACCCTGTTGCCTCAGCACCATCGAGGCTAAGAGATTGCACAGTCTGTTTATCCTCCATTTCATAATATCAGACCATATGCTTATTAATGTCAGAATCAAACAGGTTCTCATAATAGCTGGCTGCAAGCACAGCCTCTGGCTGGACCTGAAAACCTGGACAGGTGCCTGCTTTAACTTGCACATCTCCCTGAGGTGCTACTCCTGCTCACACCAGATGGTACCCACCTCACTTGAGACTACGTCACCTTCTAATTTCCCCTGAGGTGGCTGGGTCCACCTGTACTAAAGTAACTGAAGTCAACACACACAAGTTGCATCAGGTCGAACAGGAAACGATGATCTTTTTCATACAGAATCAAATAAGCCCCAAGGGCAGGTATGAATGCCAGGTAAGGCTAGGGCAAGTTTTTGCTAGACAATCCTTAGCAAGTAGGCAGCTTGGAGACTCTTGAAAATAGGTTCTAGAAAGTTCACAAGAACTACCAAATCCAGTGCTTCATGGAAAGCTGACCCGCCACAGTGAGTATATTGTGGCTTTAACAAGTGGAACACGTAACGTAATGCTGCCAGTCCTATTGGCTAATGAAATTTGGCGTGCATATAGTACTAGAATAATAGTTTACACATGCAAATATTCAGGTCCCTAACTGCTTGCCAACAATAGATTTTATGCTTCTCAAAATGCTTTTTATTTATTTATTTATTTTTTAATTTTAGCCATATTTGCATACCTATATCTCTAAAAGTATTGGTTCTTTCCAAATGAAACCTGGTAGTTATTTTGCCCATGTGGCATAATACATGCTATAAGAAGGAAATGGAGGTATACATTATAGGGAATTTTCTACTTTTTCAAAATCATAGTCACATGTAGTAATTTTTTTTATTTCCTTAAATCTGAATCTTTATAACTAAGAGTAGAAGCAGTAGATATGAATCTCCTTAAAATTTTAAGTCTGTATCTACAATATTGACCTTTCTGTGAGCATCTGAAAAGTGCTTCACAATAACTTTTTAACAACAATAACATTACATTTTTGACCATACTGAAGGGCCTATATTTCAGAGAATAAGATGGATACAGCTTGTCTGGTGACATCATCAGGTATCTCAGTAAGTAAACTCAGCTCTGACCTGAAAATTTTACAACAGCACAGCTTTGTTAGATCATTGAAATAAATCCAACAAAAAGTGAAGAAAACACCTTTCCAATATAAAACCAGTTATATTTTGTAAAGCATCAATATCTGATCAGCAGTACTTAGTAATTCTCAGTTTCAAATATCAATCCTAGATTAGAATAATTTTAAAGCAGTTTGAAGAGTTTGATGCACAGCAGCACAGATGGTAGGCATCTCAACAGAGTAGTGGGTCATTCCATGTCAATTCAAGCACATTCTACCTTTTTTGGAATTTGCTTGAATTGACATGGAATGACCCAATACTCTGTTGAGATGCCTATCATCAGTGCTGCTGTAAATAAGCAAATAGGCAGGATGAATGAGGATGTTTAGAGATAAAATAAAAATTAATATAACATACTGTATCGCTTAATAGTACCTGTTCTTCACAAATTTTGCTGCATAAGAGGAAAGGAGGAAAAAAAAAAATCAATGCAAACTATGACAGTGATGTCATTGTGCTGAAAGACGTATTTATGAAAACGAAATGCCACCCTCATGGAGTCTGTTTCTGACAACCTGATTGGGTTGCAGGTACTGCCTCATGCTACAAGTAGTGACAAGGACCCTAACAAAACACAAAACTAGAGACAAATCAGTCAGGAAGGATAAGGAGAGAGCAATTGTCTGTGGCCACCACCTGCAAAACCATTCCCTTTTTGGGGGTTGTCTTGCTCATGCCTCTCCAAGGCACCTGTAGTCACTTTCATTTGCACCAAAGCAGGTGAAACTGATTCACAATCACTTATGCTTCCTAACTGGACAGAGGTTTATTTGCTGTTAATTGACTTGGTGTTATACTGTAATGATTAAGTGTTCCCTCATTTTTTTGAGCAGTGTGTGTGTGTATATACACACACACACACACACACACACACACACAGAGTTAGGTCCAGAAGTATTTGGACAATGACAGAGTTTTTGTGATTTTGCCTTTATACACCACCACAATGGACTCGAAATAAAACAATCAAGATGTGATCGAGGTGTAGACTTTCAGCTTTATTTTAAGAGGTTCCACAAAAAGATGGCATTTACCATTTAGGAATTACAGCCATTTTCAACAAAGTACCTCCATTTTCAGGGGCTCAAAGGTATTTGGACAAAGTGACATAATTATAAATATAACCATAATTTTAATACTTGGATGAAAATCCTTTGCAGTCAATGACTGCCTGAAGTCTGGAGCCCATGTTCTCAAAACTCAAATTCTGAGTTTCTTCCCTGGAGATGCTTTGCCAGGCCTTCACTGCAGCCTCCTTCAGTTGCTGCTTGTTTGTGGGTCTTACTGAAGACAAGACTGAAGGCAGAAAGTGAAAAGCGTGCTCTATTGGGTTGAGATCAGCAACTGACTTGGCCATTGAAGAATATTCCATTTCTTTGCCTTCAAAAAGTCTTGAGTTGCTTTCGCAGTATGTTTAGGGTCATTATCCACCTGCACTGTGAAGTGGCGTCCTATCAGTTTTGTAGCATTTGGCTGAATGTGAGCAGAGAGTATAGCCCTATACACCTCAGAATTCATCTTGCTACTTCTGTCAGCAGT
>CM040477.1:5123576-5142935 GCA_022758105.1 Pangasianodon gigas
ACTTGCATTGAGATCTCCTTGGACTTCATATTGGTAGCTCCAGTCGAACAGCTGCCAAATGCCAACTCAATACCTGATATCAACTCCAGACCTTTTATCTGCTTCATTTGTCTTGAAGTAACGAGGGAATGGACCACACCTGGTCAATTAACTTCTTGTCAGTCAATTGTCCAAATACCTTTGAGCCCCTGAAAATGGAAGTATTTAGCTTAAATTGGCTGTAATTCCTAAATGGTAAATGCCATATTTTTGTGGAGCCTCTTAAAATAAAGCTGAAAGTCTACACTTCGATCACATCTTGATTGTTTTATTTCAAATCCATTGTGGTGGTGTATAAAGGCAAAATCACAAAAACTCTGTCATTGTCCAAATACTTCTGGACCTAACTGTATCTATACATATACATACAAACACACACACACACCGATCAGCCATAACATTACATTCACCTGCCTAATATTGTGTAGGTCCCCCTTGTGCTGCCAAAACAGCTCTGACCCGTCAAGGCATGGACTTCACAAGACCTCTGAAGGTGTGGTATCTGGCACCAAAATATTAGCAGCAGATCCTTTAAGTCCTGTAAGTTTTGAGGTAGGGCCTCCATGGATCTGACTTGTTTTTCCAGCAGATCCCACAGATGCTCGATTGAGATCTGGGATCTCTGGAGGCCAAGTCAACACCCTGAACTCTTTGTCATGTTCCTCAAACCATTCCTGAACAATTTTTGCAGTGTGGCAGGGCGCCTTACCCTGCTGAAAGAGGCCACTGCCAGTAAGGAATACCATGTACTTGGTCTGCAATGTTTAGGTAGGTGGTATTTGTCAAAGTAACATCGACATGAATGCCAGGACCCAAGTTTTCCCAGCAGAGCATTGCCCAGAGCATCACACTGCCTCTGCCAACTCTCTTCCCCAGATAAGTGACGCACACACACACCCGGCTGTCAACATGATGTAAAAGAAAACACGATTCATCAGACCAGGCCACCTTCTTCCATTGCTCCATGGTCCAGTTCTGATGCTCACATGTCCATTGTAGGCACTTTCGGTGGTGGAAAGGGGTCAGCGTGGACACTCTGACCGGTCTGCGGCTACGCAGCCCCATACACAGCAAGCTGCAATGCACTGTGCATGTTTCTATCATAGTCAGCAATAACGTTTTCAGCAATTTGTGCTACAGAAGCTCTTCTGTGGCATCGGACCAGACAGGCTAGCCTTCGCTCCCCATGCGCATCAATGAGGCTTGGGCACCCATGACCCTGTCGTCGGTTCACCAGTTGTCCTTCCTTGGACCACTTTAGGTAGGTACTAACCACTGCATACTGGGAACACCCCACAAGACCTGCCGTTTTGGAGATGCTCTGACCCAGTCGTCTAGCCATCACAATTTGGCCCTTGTGAAAGTTGCTCAGATCCTTACGCTTGCCCATTTTTCCTGCTTCCAACACATCAACTTCAAGAACTGCTTCCTAATATATCCCACCCCTTGACACATGCCACTGTAACAAGATAATCAAAGTTATTCACTTCACCTGTCAGTGGTTTATACATATACATATATATATATATGTATCTATATATATCTATATCTATATATATCTATCTATATATATATATACATATACATACACACACACACATATATACACACACATATATATATATATATATATATATATATGGCCTCACCAGTTCTGAACTTGTACCAGAATGATGGGAAGAGAATGTGGAGGCAGTGTCATGGCTGCCGATGGGACTTGGTCCCTGATGTTTATTGATGATGTGACTGCTAATAGAAGTAGCAGGATGAATTTTGAATTGTATAGAGCTATACTTTCTGCTCAGATTCAGTCAAATGCTACATAACTGACAGGACGGCACTTCATAGTACAGATGGATAATGACCCAAAACGTACTGCGAATGCAACCCTCGAGCTTCTTAAGGCAAAGAAATTAAATGTCCTTAAATATCTGATGACCTCAACCCAATTGAGCATGCTTTTCACTTACTGAAGACAAAACTGAAGGTAGAAAGACCCACAAACAAGCAGCAACTGAAGGCGGCTGCAGTAAAGGCCTGTCGAAGCATCTCAAGGGAGGAAAATCAGCATTTGGTGATGTTCATGGGATCCATACTCCAGGCAGTCAAAGAATTTGCATCCAAGTATTAAAAATAATCCTAATATTTATGATTATGTTAGTTTGTCCAATTACTTTTGAGCCTGTGAAAATGGAGTGACTATGTTAAAAAAAAAAAAAAAAGCTGTAATTCCTAAACAGTTAATGCAATATTTTTGTTAAACCCCTTGAATTAAAGCTGAAAGTCTACACTTCAATCACATCTTGATTGCTTCATTTCAAATACATTGTGGTGGATATGCATACCATTAGCTTGTCATTTTACTAAGACACTGAAAAAGAATAAACTCCTCTATCATACAGAGTGACTGTTACAAAGCAATGACACCCAAGACTAAAAATACAAACAAACAATTAAATAAGTCTTCAGCACATCAACTATTATACTTTTTTCTGTGTTAAACAACATGTTTTATAATCCTGTTTATTATTAGTCTTAGATCATGTGGTACGTCAGCCATACAAGTCCCTGTGTATGAGCTGTTACTAAAGAAAAAATAATATATTAGAATTGTCACATTAATATAAACCCATTGTTAATGTTACAGCCAGGACTACTGTCAAAGCCATGCAGTTACACGAAAACAATGTACACCTTCTGACCAGTAGACACCTTCTGACCAGAGCTGGGCGATATATGGCCATAAATCTCATCATGATAAATTTTCTATATTGATCAATCTCAACAATTATCACAATATAGAATTTCATAACACTGACTAAATAAACAAAATGTTCATGTGGCAGCAGGGGGCATGATCGAATGTCAGCTATGGACTGAGAGGAGGCAAGTTGAACCAGCAAGTAAAGGGTGATGATTCCACCTGCCTCCCAAGTCTTCGTCCACACCCTCACACACTGGGGTTCTACAGTTCATTGCTGAACATTCACTGCATGTTGAAATATTTAAAAAATACTTAAAATATTTATATAGACATAATATACAAAATATTATACAACTTTATATAAATTTACACGGAAGGATTTCAATGGACCTATGTAGATTTTCATTTTGATTACCCTGCTCAGGTAATGAAAGACTGAATTGTAACAATTCTCTTTACCAAAAGAAAAATAAAGTAAATTAGGAGGCTGTGCCCTGTGTCATATAAACATTCTTTGAGCATAAACATCACAAACATTTAAAGAGGTAGAAAAAGGAACAAGAAAAAATAGCATAAAAAGCATCTCACAAGATTTAGCTTCCAAATTTAGTAGCAGCTATTTGTCATCACAGATATTTGCATGTACTATATTAACAAAAACATTAACTGAAATTACACAGATGACCCTCAACTAAATTTAACATACCCTTGTATGCTGGGTCTGTTAAGAAATATTAAACTATACTGAGATCACTGTGTAGCTTAAGAGTTTGGACATGTGCCTTGTTTGGTTATAATCAGTGTATGTGTACAAATAATCAGTGGGCTTCTTAGTTGTTAGGAAAACCTTATCCATTTGGTGTATGCCTGCACTGAATGTGCTGGATATTAACATATGGGGAAAGCAAAGATCTGCAAGAAAAAAGTAATTCAAAAGTATACATTAGGAAAAGGCATACAAAGATATCCAAACATTTGAAAATGTAATTAGCAATATTCAAACTCTGATAAATAAATGGAAAACCAGTGCTTCTTTAGAAACCAAGCCAAGATCAAGAAAGATTTCTGAGAAAACCACCAGAAAAACTGTTCGAGAAGCAAAGAAAAACCCGCAAGACTTCTGGAATTTGGAGAAAAGAGACAAAAAAATAAAAAGAACTTTATGGTCACTATCATCAATGTCATGTTTGAGAAAGTGTCAACAAGGCCTATGAAGACAACCACATCATCCCTACCATGAAGTATGGAGTGTATGGATATCTATTGTTTTGGGGGAATGTAAGCTACAGCAGCACAGGAATGTTGGTCAAAACTGATGGCAAGTTTAATGCTAAAGATTTTCTGAAAATTTGCATGCATCAGCAATGACCTTTGTAAAAACGCGCTATACAAATAAAAATGAATTGAATTGAATTGAATCAGCCCAGAAGGTACAAATGGGGCCCACATAGACTTTCCAACATAATTCAAAGCACAAGGTCCTTCAATGGCTGTAGCAGAAGAATGTGAAGGTTCTGGAGTGGAACATGCAGTCCCAACATACAAACACATATTAACTTTTATAGGAGTCAGTTGATGTTATTATCAATATAATACGTGCAAATTTCTGTGATGATAAATAGCTTTATCTGAGCATTATCACTAAATAAGACAAACATGAGCACTCATATTTTCTAAAAATGGTGAACATCAAATTCTGCCAGGGGTATGTAAACTTGTACACAGACGTTTTTCTGTGTATCTTGAAAACTTTCAAAAATAGGATAATGTATTTGCTACATTATGTCTCTCTGTGACAAAAAAATACTAATAAATAATATAGTTCACACCTTTATTATTCACCCCTGCTCTCACCTGGCACCACGTAGTCTGCAAGTTTAGCCAGCAGAAGTGCTGCAATGCGGGACGCCGGGTCACTGGCGTCTTCTTGCTCAGTGTCTATGGCACTGAGGAAGTAGCTCCAAGGAGGCAATGCCACATTGCCACAGTCTTCCACGCTCATAAGAGGAAGGGCAGCCCGACACAGCTGGAGGATGATCAGCACCAATTTAGGGGAAGGACGTTGGTCCAGAAGCAGTGAAAGGAGCTTGGAAACGCAGGCTGGCTGGCTCAGAATTGCTTTGCCTATATTGCTCCTGAAAGTGATAAAAAGGTATGAAATTGAGAAACCACAAAATGGTTCCTTTTAGATCATTATATGTTACTGCAACAAAATGGTAAACATACAGTTCCCTCCAAAAGTATTGGAATGGCAAGGCCAATTCTTTTGTTTTTGCTATACACTGAAGACATTTGGGTTTGAGATCAGAATATGAATTTGAGATAGATAGATCAGAATTTCAGCTTTCATTCCCTGATATTTACATCCAGATGTGTTAAACACCTTAGAACATGGCACCTTTAGTGACAGACCACCTAATCTTTAGGTTAGCAAAAGGTGCAGTGGAAAGAAGCTGCAGTACAAGCCTGGCAAAGCATCACAAAAGAAGAATGCCACAGTTTGGTGATTTCAGTGAGTCGCCGGCTTGATGCAGTTATTGCAGGCAAGGGATATGCAACCAAATATTAAGTGTTATTTTCTTCAATTTACCTAAGATTACATGTTCCAATACTTTTGCTCACCTACAAATTGCTTGATTAGTCATCAAGATAGTCATCTTTTGATCTCAAATCCAAATGTCTCCAGGCCTTGCCATTCCACTACTTTCAGAGGGACTGTATTTTCTAACCAATATAAATTACTCTTACATAAATCAAACTGTAGCTCAAACTAGGGGCATGTGAAGTGAGTAGAAAATATTCAACACTTTATATATTAAATCTAAGCCAAGATACATATAGTATAGTATAACAATTGCATAAGACACACAAGCCCATAAAGCTACTGGCCATCTTTCCAGGTATACGGCAGTGGTATTAGCACGTCTTTTAAAGTAAGTAGCCCTCGGATGGTAACTACGCTTACCTAGACAGGTCATTCAGAAGACTAAGTACATCTTGTAGGGCATCATTTCCAGCTGCTTGGTTACCAGAGCATTCGGTAGCTCTTGCTAGGTGATTAGTCAACAGACTGGATACCTGCCGGGCTAATCCAGAATGCACTGCATCTGAGGAACCGCCTAAAAGATGAAAATCAAATTTTAAAAAACAATCTGTAGACTAACATAATAGAGATAGCTGCAGTTTACATCAAACAACATTGCAGTCTTGGTGCTCTGTTTCCAACATGCGCATGGCATAAATGGGGTTGCAGGGCTAAGCCCCCCTGTAAAAAAAACATCAATATAAGCTTTTTTTTAGATTTGCTCTTAAATGTTTTAACATTCCAAGCCCAGAAAGTAGATTCATGCAGCCTATCAGTGACTGTGACAACTCAAATATGGCGTGCTGCCTCGTTTCCTTCAACCGTTGCAACCTTCCTGAAAATAATACTGAAATTGGCCACTGTACCTACTATTTCATATTATAAATCTATAGACATCTATCTGCTGCGTTTTATGCAAGTCAGACCCATGTCTAAAAAAAAAAAAAAAAAAAAAAATTCATAAACGAGTGTGATTCAATCATTAACTCCAAACGTAGAAATCTATCAACCAGTTCAGAGACAAATATGATGATAAAAGAAACTCTGATGGAATGCTTACACAAGAGTGATGGGAAAATAAGAACATGTTTTTAGTAGGTTTTTAGCATCTAATCCTATCTGACATTAAATCTGTTTCTTGCCATTAGATTATATATTTTCAATTTTTCTAACACAGATAATACAGTTGCAAGAAAAGGTTTATGAACCTTTGGAATTACCAGGGTTTTGGCATTGATTATTCATAAAAATGTGGTCTGATCTTAATCTTAGTCACAATTATAGACAAACACAATCTGACTGAACTAATAACACATACTTTTGATTGTGTAGCAAAAGAGTATGCAAGTACTGGGATATACTAACACGTCATGTAATGGAAGAGAATGTTGTTGCCTAGTTACGCACACTGATACCGTAAACAAACTCCTTGTTGCATTTCAGCTTTTCTTCATTCATTATTCCTTATATAATTTCTATTATATAATTTAATTTACCATTCCCTTGATTTACTTTTCCACATTTTGCTGGTTGTATTCAGCAAAGCAAACTGTCACAAAAGTCCTCTTCCCTCGCGCAAGGAGTTGTGGGCAATATTAGCTCAAAAGGTGTCCACGGATCCACACTTCAAAAATCTACCGGAAATAGTAGACCATCCGAATACCTTTGGGATACTCATTTCAACATAGTACAATTTGAGGCAATAATTCTTATCTTGAATACTATTTAGGACAGATAGTAGGCCAATTGGGACACTGCAAAAGTCTTGTTAATCAGGACCTCAGAAGATGCATTATAGAGATGAGCAAAGCAGGAAAAGGCTACAAAAGCTTCTAAAGCTCTGGGTGTTCCTCAATCCACGATAAGACGAATTGTCTATAAATGTAGGAATATAACTGTTGTCTGTAACTGTCTATAACTGTTGCTACTCTCCCTAGGAGTGGGCATCCTGCAAAAAATCAAACCAAGAACACAACTGGCAATCCTGAAAGAGGTGAAAAAGTACCCAAGGATAACAGCAAAAGACCTGCAGAAAACTCTACAAACTGCCAAAGTCTTTGTTCATGTGACCATTATCAGAAAAACACTGAACAAGAACAGTGTTAATGGAAGGACACCATGAAGGAAACCACTGCTGTCCAAAAAAACATTGCGGCACATCTGGAGTTTGCAACTTGGATGTTCCACAATGCTTTTAAGAAAATATTCTCTGGATAGATGAGACAAAAGTTGAACTTTTTGGCAAAAATGCACAACACTACGTTTGGAGGAAAAACAGCACTGCACAGAAACACCAAAATCTCATGCCAACTATGAAGCATGGTGCAAAGAGCATCATGGTTTGAAGCTGCTTTGCTGCCACATAGCCTGGATGCCTTGCAGTCATTGAGGGAACAATTAATTCAAAACTGTACCAAGACATTTTACAGCAGAATGTCAGGGCAACTGTTCATGACTTCCAGCTTATGAGAGGTTGGGCGATGACCCAAAGCACACAAGTAAATCAACTGAAGAAAATCAACTGGCTGAAAAATGGAAATCCGTGTTTTGGAATGGCCAAGTCAGATCTTAACCTAATTGAAATGCTGTGGCATCATCTGAAGAGGGCTCCTTAATCAAGACAAATACTGATGAACTGTAACATTTTTTTGTCGGGAGGAATGGTCCAAAATTCCTCCTCATCATTGTGCCAGTCTTACAAGCAGCTACAGGAAATATTTGGTGGAGTTTGTTGCTGCCAAAGGAAGATCTACAAGTTACTAAATTCAAGGGTTCACTCACTTTTTCCAGCCTGCACTGTGAATGATTTCTCAATGTGATCAATAAAGACTACTACTGTTTGTGTGTTGTTAGTTTAGTCAGATTGCATTTGTCTATAATTGTGACATAAATGAAGATCAGACCACTTTTTTGAATAACCAATGCAAAAACCCTGGTAACTCCATAGGGTTCACAAACTTTTTCTCGCAACTGTAAAATAGGGGTTAAATGGCTGTTGACTTTTACTAGTCAACCAATAATTTAAAAACTTAATAAATTAAACACTAGTAGCCTTTTCCATAGTTTCAACGATTAATGCAGAATACATCATACAATGTTCCAAAGAAGCAAAAGAAAAATCCCAGTGTAGTTTTATATAATGTGCAGCTGACTGTAGCGGTGGCTTCATCTAGTCTGAAATATTACAGTTAGACTGCTTTTTTAACCATCTGTCTGTATTTCTTTGTTTGTCTATTCAACTAGTCTGCACAGCCCCTAATATATACAGTCACCTCCATAAATATTTGGGCAGTAACGAAGTTATCGCTATTTTAGCTGTCTACTACAGTATATCGGAGTTGAAATTCAGCTTTAATTTACAGCTATTTACATCCAAATCAGGTGAACAGTCTAGGAATTACGGCACTTTTTACACTTCTTTTCAAGAGACCAAAAGTAATTGGACAAACTAACAATCATAAAATAAACTGTCATTTTTAATACTTGGTTGCAAATTCTTTGCACTCAATGACTGCCTGATGTTTGGAACCTATAAACATCACCAGACGCTGGGTTTCTTCCCTGGTGATGCTCTGCCAGTTCTTTACTGCAGCTGTTTTCATTTCCTGCTTGTTTGGGGTTTTGCCTTCAGTTTTGCCTTCAGCAAGTAAAATCCATGATTAAATGGAGACAGGTCAGGTCCATTGCAGAACATTCCACTTATTTGTCTTAAAAAGGTTCACGTATGTGTTGGGTCATTGTCCATCTGCACTGAGAAGCACTGTCCAATGGGTTTTGAAGCATTAGCATTAGATGAATCTGAGAAGATAATACAACCCTATGTCACTTCATCAATAAATACAAGGGAACCAGTTCCATTGGCAGTGACAGCTCTTTGGACTTCATATTCAGAGTTAATAGTAACAGATTCCAAATGCAAATGCCACACTTGAAATTAACTGTAGACCCTGTATCTGGCCATGATACAGCTGAGCAGCCAATTGTACAGTTACTTTTAGTTCCTTAAAAAAGCATTACCAAATATTTATGGACCTGGCTGATTAAAGTTTAATTTTAGTTTAATAAATGTTATCTCCTAATAGAGCATATAGTTGAATAGCCCTTCTTTTTCCAAGAATGGTCCTATTTTATTTTTAGAGCCTTGGTTATAAATATTAATAAACAGAATAGAAAATACATTAAAAATGTGACTGAAAAGATGCATATAAAATACAGTCACAGTAATGAAAACAAAAGAGGTGGATTACTTAGTGTATCACCGTTTTTCCATCAAAACGCCTTGGTGGATAAACTAAAAGCAAACAGACAAAGCAAAGATACAATTTACATGAAAGGACGGATGAAAGAACTCAAAGTTTTATGTTTTTTGGTTTGAACAAGAAGGTTATAACTTTTGTGTTTAGGATGTTTGGTATTCAGAGGAAACACAGCATAAACCCAGTAGCGCACTACAAGCAAATTCAATTTAAAAAATTGAAATCACAACTAAAGCTGTCTGTCTACCCTTATGTGCAAGTGTAATTAGTTTTTTCTTTTAATGCCATTCTTATTATGTCATAGATGATACCTTGTAATAATAATACTCTGCTCAACCCTAATAACTTTACTGTCAAGTAGACAGTAGATAATTGAGTGCACAAAGGCAACCATCAACATATTCATGAGTACTCAAGAACAAAAAGGCATCCCTGACAGTATGAAAAAGCTTGAAAGTCCTACATCAGCTGTGTAGTATACTTTCAGCACAGTGATACTGAACACAAAGTAAGGTACCTTCCACTTTCTCCCACTCAATGCAGCGATTGGCTAGCACTTGGAATGCAGCCCAGGCCATCGTGGCAACTTTCTGCTTCTTGGTTTGTTTCTCATTGGAGCTGCAGTCTCTCTGGCTACTAAGACTGCAAAGCTGGTCCATCAACTGAACCAGGCCGCTGCGTACCAGACATTGCTCCTCACTCCTAAAGATGCAAAGAAATATTTTATATGTAGGCTGCGAACCAGGACAGGATAGCAAGGCTTCATACATTTAGTGTTTGTTTGTGATTCTGGCTTTTGCACACATCAATAACTAAAAATTATGCACATGCAAATGTATAGTATGTGAGCACATGGTTTACACAATATATGCATACTAAAAATAAAGTGCCGAATTCATAAGACAACCTCTTGGTTTTCATGCACATCAGTCTCTAGAGTTTACACAGAATGGTGGAAAAAAAACAAAAAACAATCTAACGAACAGCATCTGTGCAGGCATTAGCGCCTTGTTGATGAGAGAGGTCAAAGGAAATTAGCCACACTGGTTCAAGCTGACAGGAAGTCTACACTAACTCAAATAACAACTCTTTACAACCATGGTGAGCAGAAAAGCATCTCGGAATGAACAACAAACTGACCCTGGAAGCAGATGGGCTAAAACAGAAGAACACCATATTGGGTTCCACTTCTGCCAGTCAAGAACAGGAATCTGAGGCTACAGTGAGTACAGGCTCACTGAAACTACACAGCTGAAAATTGGAAAAGCTTTGCCCGGTCTTTTTCCAATCTTCAATGGTCCAGTTTCAGTTAACCTGTACCCATTGTAGTCTCAGATTCCTGTTCTTCATTGACAGGAGTGGAACCTAATAAAGTTGAATGCTGTTTGTAACCTGTCTCAAGGTTTGTCATTTTGTGCGTTCTAAGCAGGGGTGTAAATTAACGAAATTAACGTAATCTTTTTACAGTACTTGAGTATATGGTTCACTCTACTTTTGGAGCATAAATAAATCATAATACTTTTACTTGAATTTTTTTTAACAATAAATGTTGCATTTGTTTTTGATCATCTTTACAGAGGGGAGAAAAAATTAATGCATTTAACCTTGGAAGAGTGTAAGCCAATTAAAACACAGTATTAATAGACAGAAATTTTAAACAATTCAATTACGAGACCCAATCAAAATAAAGCAGTTTCCTGCCAAAAGACTATACTTCAAGTGCCAAATGCTTAGTGGAGACATATGAGCAACTGACTGAATTTATAAGGTATCTTCAGTTTTAAATGTTTCAAAAGGAAACATTTGTGATAGTGTGATAAGTGTGATAATGGTCTAAAAATTATGTGAGCCAAAACGCAGATATTTGCATTTTACATTTTCCCCATTTTGATTTCTGCTGTGAACACTGACTTATACATTGACCTATATTTGCTTGATTTTAATAGAGATACCTCTCTTGCATAAAGAGGCTTCCATTGATCTCCCACACTTCTGCTAGACATTACTCTCTGACAAGCAACTATAAAGGCTACTTCCTGCACATTTAAATAAAGTGCTGGGTTTGGGATGGGGTTGAGGTCTGGACATTGACTTGGCCAGTCCAACACCTTGATTCTTTTCTTCTTTAACCATTCAGATGTTGATTTGCTGGTGTGCTTGGGATCATTGTCCTGTTGCATGACCCATTTTCAGCCCAGCCTAAGCTGCTGGATAGATGACCTTACATTTGTCTCAAGAATATTCTGGTATAAGGTGAAGTTCATCATTGTCTCAATGTCTTCAAGTTTGCCAGGTCCTGTGGGTGCAAAACAAGCTCAAACCATCACCCCTACCCCATCATGCTTGACAGTTCTTATGACGTGTTTGTGGTGATACACTGTGTTTGGTTCTTGCCAAACATGGAGCTGTGCATGATGGCAAACATCTCCACCTTGGTCTCCTCAGTCCAAAGGATACTGTTCCAGAAATATTTTGGTTTGGTCAGATGCAATGTTGCAAACCTAAAACATGCTGCCATATTCTTTTAGGAGAGAAGAATTTTTTTTTTTTTACTAGTCACTCTTCCACGAAAGCCATACTTGTTCAGTCTTGTTCTGATTGTGCTCTCATGAACATAAAATTTTTTTTTTTGTTTGGAGATGGTCTTATAACCCTTCCTGGACTGTTGAGCAGCAACAATTGCTTCTCTGAAGTCATGGCTTGTCCTTGCTTCTTGGCATGATGCAGACACACATCTGAGTGCTCCAGAACACCAAACTGCCAAACATTCCACTTTTATAGAGGTAGTCACACTTCTTGATGATGAAATAATCTTTTGCATTTCATTAGTAACATCTAGCTGCTAATTACACTCTTAACGATTATAGAAGTAGGAAGGGTGTACTTATTTTTTTCCCACCTGGTTTATGAATGTTGGTTTACTTTTTGGGAAAGAAATGACATCATGTTGAAATCTGTTGTGGTTTTTGTTGTCACCTGAGGTTATTTCTTTGTAGAAGAATTGAAGGAGGGTTTACTTTCTTTTTCCCCATGTATGTTTACATTTACCTTTGCTTTTACAGTTATCACACAAAAGACATGAGTGATTTTTCACCTGCTGTATTAAAAGCTGTGAATGAATAGGAATACTGACTCTTTACAAATGAAGTGGAGAGAGACAGGCGAAAGAATTTCAAAATTGTCCAGACAAGCCTATTCCCTAATTGTTTCAAAGTCAATTGCTTGCCTGGTGTAAGGAATGGTGCAGAGTAGGCCGATGCTGTTGGCACACGCAATAGGATAGCGGGCACATAGAGACACAACAGAGGTCATAGTTTGTCCGAAGGCCTCCTGAACCTGTCCCACCATGCCACCGCAGGTCAGCTCCTCAATCCTAAAAGCAGGCATCAGAAAGAGATAAGCTGAAAATTAACAGATGTGCAACAACTCTAATCAAAAACATTACTGTTTGTAAATTTGTAGAACTTGGTGGATAGAAAATGGAAAGAAAAAAAAAAAGTAAGTGCCTTTTATATTTTCATCAACATTTGGTATAGCTGGCCAGCTAAAAACATACGTAAGACATTGCAATATACTAATCATTAGGCTCTGGTGGTTTTGATTTTTGTCTTGCTGATAATCTTAATGTAATGTGCCAAATAAATAAATAAACAAACTGAGAAAATCTGATACTGTGTGTAGCACTTAGACCAAGTATTTAAGGAAAAGGGTTTTTTAAACAAACAGTTTTTGAAAAGTAAACAATGAAAAGTCCAAATAACTTGCAGCATCACAACTCTTACATTTGCAAGGCAAACATACCTGGGCCCGCCCTGCAGCACCATGGTGACAGGACCCACCAGGTGGGTTACTCCACCAACTCGAACAGCAGTGGTGAGGAGCTCTCTCATGTGGACCAGAGCCTGCTTCCTGGTACAACCTCTTCTCCAGCGTGTCTGAGCTGCTGCCAGAAAACTTCTACTAGACACCTATACAAGATTAGGTTTACTATTGTTATTTTAGCATCTTAGCCATAAATGATTGCTAGACATCTTACACATCTTACTATACGCAATAAACTGTAGATCAGCTAATATTGGAAAATCTAATGAAGCATCACTTAGAAACAAAGGATACTGTTAGAAAAGATTAAAATTAATTTAAATTAAGTATAGTCCAACATAAGAACATGGAAGACATCATGAAGGCATTTATCTCAAAGATAAATGGCTCAGCTTGGTGAGAATGTTAATCAGCTGCAGTATGATCATACTCACTGCATGGTCGGGGCTGGTCCCTATGAAGGCAAACAGTTGTCCTAGCAGCACGCTGTAAGTTGGTTTTTCGCTGTTGTCTTCAGCTGCCAGAGATTGCAGCAGTGTAAATGAGCTACTTCTGTTACCAGTAGGGTGAGGGCGCCTCCTACAGAACAGAAAATTGTACAAAACACAGTAAGAGAATTTGGGCCTCAATTAATTAATACCAATTAATTATTACTGAATTATTTTAAATTTTGTTTCAATTTTACTCAAATTACTGAAGTCATTCAGCAGCTATGCATACAGTTTAACATGATTTATTTATTTACACCTTTACTCTGTCTGCTGTGTACTTTAACACTGCTGGCAAAAAAACTGCAGGTTTTTATATAGTACTATATATATAGTGAATATACAGTAAATAAAAACACCTTACCTCTGTGTTGCATGTGTGAACTCCAGATCTTGGTTTGCTATCATTTCCAGGTCAGAGGGAGCGGACATACTACGCAGGAAAACTGGCTGCTTCACCATACCAGTCTTGGTATCTGACACCAATTTACATGCTGGAAACAAGTAGTACAGTCCAGGGTTTATAATCAGACTTTTTACTATAATGCAGATTTAGAATTAAGCTCATCTGGGCTTGGTTAAAACTGGTTTCCAGTAGCACCCCCCAATTTAACAAATACATCAAGGTTAAGGGAGCATGGTGTCAATAATCAAAAGTTTTTCTGAGATATGACCAGGTTAAAAACATACTGCTTTACACTCAGAGTGACAAAAGGAATCAGAATAACAAAGAATGCACTGTTTCAGGATTGGCCTACCCAAGTGAGATGCAGTCCGTAACACAAACAGCTGGTCAGAGTTCCTGATCTCCTGTCAACCGAGGTCCACAGAGTGTGGACTGGACAGAGAGCATTTAACTGCTCCTGCCACCCAGAAACAAAGGGAGGGGGACAGAAAGCTGATAATGTAATCGCTTGGCACATCAGTAGCATGTCAATAACTTTGGGGATGAAAGAGAGATTAGGCTTCAGCAAGACTAGAGCCTCACCCCGTAGAAACTGCAGACATGGGTTTACTGACAAAGCGTGGATGTCACTGACAGGCTGTGCCGAAGCCAGTGCCATCAGCATCACTGTTTTCAGAGAGACAGCCACAAAGTAGTTTAATTATGTCGGCCAGCCAGTGTTTCCCTGGTCAGTGGGGGGCTCACCCTTAGATCACCCATAGGTGAGCCGTTACCCCGTTGTGGAGGTTTCAGTCCCCATACTGTGGGTTGCTCCTGCACAGTGAGTCTGAGCCCAGATTAAGCATGCCAGGAACATGCTTGGCTCTCACTGACAGGAACTGCAAGCTGCTTCACAGGATCAGTTTGTGTGCCCACAGGTGCAGACGGTGGGAGCACAGTCTGCCCTGCTTGCTTGTAGATATGCGACCACCATGGTGTTGTCCAACCTGACTAACACGTGTTTCCCTCTCAGGAAAGGGAGAAAGTGTTTCAGTGTCAGGAACACTGCTAAAAGTTCTAAACAGTTTATGTGGTTGGAACACATGCTGACCCTTCAGGTCAGGATAGCACCCATCGTTGCTGACAACAGAAAAGAAAGGCGTTTCCAGGGACACCGCACAGGTTATCAACACAGTGACATGGCGATGCATGTGGCGGATCTAGCCTGAGACAGGCAACCCATTGTTGAAAACTCCTCATCTACAGATGTGGCCTTTAAGAATGAGTGTTTTTTCACATGGTTTCACGTGATTCGCCACGCATGATTATGCAGAACCCTGCAGGCACGCTTCTTAGTATTTATAGGTGGTGCATGAAACAACATACTGTAGCTCAACACACTTAAAAAAATGGAATGTGTGGTCAGTTAGTTTTAAGAAAAAATATGTATGGTTTACATAAAAATATTACGTTTCTCACCAAATGCGACTTCACTGGTTATGCTAAACTTAATTTAAACAAGTGTCTAATTACAAGACTGAATTAGTACAGATAGTACATAGTACAGGTACTACAACTATAGTATTGAAATGAACATGGTTAAACGCGTGTGGTAGAATAGTCCAGTGGTAATATTGTTATAGAATGCCAGCAACCTGGGTTTGATCCTCAGCTCAGGAGAGCATGCGCTGAAAAAAATGTGTGGTCGGTTAGATTTAAAAAAAATATTATGTATGGTTTACGTAAAACTATTACGTTTCTCATCAAAACCTGATTGCACTGCTTATGCTAAACCCAATTTAAACAAGTTTCTAATTACAAGATTGAATTATGTAAAGTGAGCATCATCAATTCACACAGTACAGGTACTATAACTATAGCATTTAAATTAACGTGGTTAAAACGTGTGGTGTAATAGTGCAGCGGTAATGTGGCTGTTGTAGAATGTCAGCAACCTGGGTTCGATCCTCAGCTCAGATGAGAGTGTGGATTCAACGAGCTTTCTTTTTTTTCCCCAGATTCGTGTGTAAACGTGTAAATATGAATGCCCTTCCTCAATTTAGCATTGAATGAATTCCATTTTCTCCTTTCTTGCCAATGGAAACTTTTGTTATTTTCTTAGATTTAAAGTTTCACTATTGAAAAAAATGGTTTAAAGTGAACACAGAAGTCCACATATAGGCTCGACGACATTTAATGTCCTCTGCTGCTTGTTGCAAAATGATTCTGAGAGAGGTTCACAGATCTGCTGGCCAAGCACAAGCAGATCATGGGCTTCAGTACAAGAAACAGCACTGTTTGTTTGGATAAAGAGTATATGCTGCATTCAGTGCATGTCCTGGCAGAACTACTGTATCTACTAGCAAGCTGTGTTTGTTCAAATGAAACATGACTGCCCCCTACTCGTCTTGTCTTTCCTGCGCCCGCAGCATGTGCGTGATACCACATGAAATTGCAGGATCCCTTTTCCTTTGACGTGCATTCCCAATGGCCACACCTGTACAAGCCACCTAACAGGACAGCTACTAGTGCTGCTGCCATCAGACCTAAAAGCCTGAGGCAAACCCTGTATCCCACCACTTCTCCCCTGCAGAAAAGAGACAGGCATGACAGAATAGCCTGCACTCTGTCCGCCGATAGGTATGCCCTGAATATCACTGAACACTGTGTAGGGTTCAGTATGATCCCATTTATCATGAAGCCCAGCACACTCATGTGTTCTCAGAGAAGCTTAGTGTGCTGTTGTGCTTCCTGATACAATTGACTCACTAACAGCCAATCATCTATGTATGCTGCCAGATGAAGCGGTGCGACTGCCACTTCCTCACATTTCACAAACACCTGCGGACTCAGAGAGAGGCCGAATGGGAGCACTAAATATTTGTAGGTCAGGCCCTGGAATGCAAACCTGAGAAACTTTCTGTGAAGGGGATATATATGTGAAAGTACATGTCCTTAAGGTCAATAGATGTGAACCAATCACCTGGGCGCACAAAGCAAATAAGCGCAGCATGTGATAGCATTCTTAACTTGTACTTCCTTATGTATTTGTTCAGTGCATCCAAAATGCAATGAATTCGAAAATACCACGATTAGAAGCCACAAACTCTTATTGCACCTTTGCTTTGCAGAGAAATTTTTCCTCCTGCAAAATGTGAGCAGCTTCCCCTCTGGCCTCTGATTGCACAATCCCACTGAACTGTGGTGGTTTGACAGCGAATTGGAGACGATAGCCTTTGGCTACAGTCCTCAAAACCCAATCCGACGGTACTCACATTTGCCAACTTTGAATCCCCTCTGCCAAGGGGCCCGTAGAGTGTGTCAACGGCATTGGTGGGCCCCCCAGTGGCAGGAAATGGGCCTGCAGGGCAGGAAGCAATATAGTTGCTGCCACCACCATCGATGGGGCATGAACGCCATCTAGCGGCGTTATTTGGGAGCACGTGTACACATGTGGACCTTGCATCTGATTTATAAGGGCTCTTTTGTGCCACTGGGCACTATTTGAATGCTCCATCAGCCTGAAGCCTGGATGTGCTCATTTGCACATATTTATTGAAAGGGGGCACTAGTGTGTGCTTATGAGACTCAACTGGGGCTCTAACTGGCACTCTGAGTTTTCGTCTCTTCTCCTCTTTGTGTGGTCATGAGATATAGGCACGAGCGCTGTCTCTGCATGCCATTTGTAGGGTAAGGAACGTGCCCTTTGGAACTGGCTCAGGAACAGAGCTTATTCGGAACAGGGCAAGGTGGGTGTCTGGCCAGGCCTGCCCTCCCCTCTCAGAGGCAGTGAGCTAGGTGGCACGCTGCTTCCTCTTCCCTTGGTGAGTGACAGAGTGGGGAGCCTGGCTTCCTTGTGTCACATTGGGGTTGAAGGACTTTTTAGCCCATGTGCCTCTAGGCTCTGAAGGCTTGTTTGTTTGAGTGGAGGCTATCACTTTGGGATACAGAAAGTCGGTGGACGGGCCACCGCTTGACTGAATATATGCCGAGCTGTCTAGGAGGGGGCTGTTTGTTTGAAGTAACTGAAGAGTTGCAGCTCTTCACCCTCCCTCCTTTTTTTTTTCCCTCGTACCGCTTTTGCATTGTGGCTACTGCAGGTCCAAAAAGGCTTTTTGGTCCACAGGCACGTCCAGCAACTGCATTTTTCTCTATGGGAAAGGCTCGACAGGTTGAGCCATCGTGCTCTCTCCTGAGAGACTATCAAGGCCATGGCTCTGCTGAAGGCTGGAACTGCACATCCGTGGAGGCGCAGGCAGAGGTCTGTGACCACAGACACTTCATCCCACAGTGCTGGGCTGGGGCTACACAAGTTCTGACTGATAGGCTATGAGCAACGACAAGGCGTTGAGGGCTCTGACAGAGGTGGCCACTGCTTTATACCATTTCTCAGTCATGGAGGACTGGCGACAATTGGGCTTGGAGGGAAGGGTAGTCATGGCCATGGTGGACTTTTGGGGTGGAGGTGGGACGCCACGAGGTGTTTCACTTGATGTAGGTGGGCGAATCCACTGCCTTCCCTGTTGACCCAACTGAACGCTGACCCTCCCTGAATGGGGTTCTTTGCAGAAAATGGCATGGTCCATGAAAGGGTGGCTTCCACCAGGCATTCTGGAAAAAATGACTGGCAGCAGCTGCCTTGCAGAACATTTCGCTTTCAGCAGCTGTCAGCAGCTTTTGCAGACATCGAGCAGGTCCCTGCTCAGTTGTGGAGGCCCATCAGTGCTGCTGCCTTCACCTCCTGCTACTACAGGTTTTGTAGCCTGTGAGGAGGGAGCAAAAAGCTCTATGTCGACTTCATCCATTTCAGAACTGAGGCCGACAGAGTCGTCCGCTGAGTTGGACCAGTCTTCTACAATGACACGGTGAGCAACCCTAAGGCTGTTGTCCATCTCATTCAGGAACAAGGAAACAGCGTTGAGCTGGTCGTCCAAGCTAGCTTCCTTGGGAACAGCACATTCCTGAGATTAGCCCACTGGGTCTTGTGAGAGCATGGCTGCTCCCACCATAGTGTCTTCACCCATCAGGCTAGCTTGGTGTGCTAGCCTGTGCCAGAGACTCTTGAGGGAAAAGCAGCCACA
>CM040477.1:5143035-5203588 GCA_022758105.1 Pangasianodon gigas
GCACGTCTTAGCCTGGGCTTTGCCTTTTCCCATTATTTGGGGGGGGGGGGGGGTTCCTCTTTTGACATGTTCTCTTCAAAGCACACCGTAGTAAGGTGACTAGCTGACTAAAGCTACTGTTTGGAGACAGGCTAGCCGGGAGCAGATGAGAGTTTAAAGAAGGCAGTGTTCAGTGACCGAGCTAGTGCTTGAACAGTTTAGCTGACCCAGTTGCCGTGCTCATCGTCTGAGAGATGCTTCTGATAGCGAGAAGAGGTTTTAGACCGTGTAGGTGACGTATCACCCAGGAATAAAAGGCAGATCAGGATTATAAGGCAGATGTAAGCCTCTGCGACGCATACGTCATGTCTGCCATGGCTGGCGTAATGCAATTGTGCTTCTGAGGGACAGCGCGAAGGGGCGTGTCCTATAGTGAGATACCGAAACAATTGCTTGAAAGAGAACTGTCCTTGTTCCATACAACTATCCTATCATTGCAGTCACATAATTTTTCTGTCGTGGTCGTATTTGGGACTAAATTTCTGGCTTTGCTGCACAACTCAAATGAAACATGGCTAAAATTACTCACCTTACATTGGAAGAGAATAAATGGTACTTCAACAAAGCCAATAAAATAGACTTTGATCCTTATATACTTTCTCCCTAACTGCTGATTCCACTTCAACTGGCAGAAAACTTGCCAAATTTGCATTTGCCTGATAAATGATAATGGAAACCTAAGGCACATATTGGGCCAATGCTTATTTTTGCTGTCTCGAAAATGTATCATATCTGGATATCACTGTAGGGAAATCACATTTAATTTGAATTTCGTATAACACCCCTAGAGAGTACCGAAATTTATGCTTTAAAACTTTAATCTGTTAAAGATTAAATTTAAAATGAATTAAATGTACACAACAGATTAATGTTATGCCATTAATCTAAACCCAGTTTTTTAGAAATTTATAAAAAATCCAAAACTTAAAATATCTCATTTAAGTATGATCTTGACTTATTATTCAAGTATTCAGAACCTTTATTCAGTACTTAGAAGTACTTTTAGCAGCAATTACAGCCTCTTTCTGGGTAAGTCTCCACAAGCTTTGGACACGTGGATTTGGGCAATTTCTCATTCTTCTTGGCAGATCCTCTCAAGCTCAATCAGATTGGATGGGGAGTGTCTTTGAACTGCCATCTTCAGGACTCCCCACAGATATTCTACAGGCTTCAAGTCAGGGCTTTGGCTGGGCCACTCAAAGACCTTCACAGCCTCACCCCAAAGCCACTCCAGCATTGTCTTGGCCGTATGCTTTGGGTCGTTGTCTTGATGAAAGGTGAATGGTTACCCAATACTGAGGTTGCATGCAGTCTGGAGCAGGTTTTACAAGATCTGTCTGTATTTGGCTGGATTCATCCTCCCATCAATTCTGACCAATCTCACTGTCCTTGCTGCTGAGAGGCATAAGCATAACATGATGCTCCCACCAACATGCATCCCCAAAGGGATGGTATTATCAGTTGATGAGCAATACTTGGTTTCAGCCAGACGTAGCACTTGGAGTTCAACCCAAAACGTTAAAATTTTTCTCAGATCACAGAATTATATGAGTCATTTAAGTGCATGCCATATGCCTTTTACTCAGGAGTGGCTTACATCTAGCTACTCGACCATAAAGGTGGAAAGCAGCTTCACACATCTGTCCTGAAGACTTCTGAAGCTCTGTTAGAGTTGCCATTGGGTTCTTGGTAATCTCCCCTACCAAGGCCCTTCTAGCCTGAGTTTGGCTAGACAGCCAGCTCCACAAACAGTCCTGGTGGTTTTTCCATGATGGAGCTCACTGTGCTCCTGGGAATAGTCAAAACTTTAGAATTTTTGGATTTTTATCCTTGTCCAAATCTATGTTTTGACACAATTTGATCTCGGGGGTCTGTCTTAGCTCCTTGGACCTCATGGTTTGTTTTTTGGTCTAACAGGCACTGTGAATTGTGGGACCATATATGCACAGGTGTGTACCTTTCAATTGAATTTGTGTGTGGATTAATGGCAAAAAAAAGGTAAGCTTCAGCAAAGTGAAATTAAGTCTGTAACGCAATAATGCGTTCAAAAACTGAAGGGATCATTAAAAAAAAAATCTGTCATTATAAGGAGAGTAAGTTGATATCAGCAATACTTGCTGCTAATATAAACTTTCCAGTTGTCCCATAAATGTACAGCTAACACAGCTACAAGGCAGCATGATGTGGAGGGTTTGCTGAACAGCTGCTGGCTGAAGATGTACTGTATGCATAAGTATTTTGTGTATTAATACAGTCAATTATCAGTATAAATGAAAATGAATCTTCATAATGAAGCACAGATACAATAACAGTGATGCAGTCAGTCCCCTACCAGGTCCACAAAATGGCAGCGATTATACAGTGTGAACACAACGATTGTACTGCTTGCAAAAGACATAAAAAAGCCTAATTTTAACAGGCTACTCACCATTACAGTAACTGACAATAACTCTTACTTGAAGCAAGTTCTACCTAGACCCTGTGTCTTCTAAATGACTGCTTCTTAACAACTTCACAAATTATTCATAACACGGTCCTCTAAGTATCTTAAAATATATCTTATTAACAGATATTAGTGCATAACTTTTGTTACATGATGTATTGGTGAAATAAACAGTTCTATTTAAAAGGTACTTTGTATACAGGAAAGTGGAAATTACCTGGTGAGCTTGTAGGTGTTGTGGTTAGGCTCCTGCACTGTGGAGAAATCGTGACGTGCAGCAGTAGCTCTGAGCGATTCATTAAGCTCTTTAGTAGAGCTCTGGTCTTGACCAGAGGCACAACACACCTGGAGTGCTGCATAGAACTAACCTCCTGAAAAAAAATTTCCCTAATGCGTGCACACAAACACACACACACAATTATTTTTTTTTAATTATGGGTTATATCACAAAGCCAAGCCGACAAAGCCGAAATCGAGCCACAATGATCAGTCATACTTGTTGGGTTACAAACATTTAAAAGCCATTAAAAGAAGATAACTAGCCATGCTTTTCTAGCGAGTTACTTGTTGCTAACAATCCATATACGGCTACTTTTCAAATCTGTGGTAATCGTGGTAAAAAATACATCAGGGAGAAAAAGAAGAAATAGATTTTCAGAGGTGAGAAATGCCAAAACGATTGAGAGCCAAAAAATCCTGCAGCATCTTAAAAATATCTATATTTTTATTCTGCTGAGTTGGACATTTATTTTATGCTCCTTAGTTAAAGGACCTGGCTCCGTCTTTGTTAACACAGTTTTAAAGTTATTTATATTTCATAACAATCTTTAACAGATAAGCTAAGCTACGATCATAACAAGGAATTAAAGAGCAATTCAGCTGCCTTTTTTCCTGTAGTCAGACCCCATGTACACACACTGTGCACACTAAGCTTTTAATTTGTTGAGTTAATAACTTCATAGACAATTTGCACAATATATTTACTTATATTGTGAGACTTGTATAGTGAGAAAGCACCAAAATGAATGACATTTTAGCTAGTGTAAACTGAATAAATAAGTGGTGGAGAAATAAATAAATGCTTTGTGGCAGTTAAATAAATAAATGCAATGTGAATTGAAAAGCTTAGAATTGAAACAATAATGTAAGAATGATAATGTGATCTCCAATTCTGGAAAGTTTTTCTCTATGTTTGGCACGGGGCTTCAGTTGATATTAAATGTGTTTGAAGTTTTACTTGACCATTAAAGCCAAAGTTTTGCCAAACTGCAGTCCACTCATTGTAGTAGTGAGGCACCAATACTAACAAGTGATTCTGAGTCCATAATTCCACATTCCCAACCGCCCAACCAAAAAAGTCCCACACAGACACACAGAACAGGTAAGACAATTATTGTTCTGGCAAGCTAATGAAAATCACAATTTAGAATAACTAGAAGAAAAAGCACTCATTTTATAGGTGTCAAAAAGTCTTTTAACAGTCGCTTTCCAATCCACAGTTTGACTTGGAGATGAAAACTGAATCTGCTGAGTGAGTTCCTTGCTACTACTCTTCTCCAAGCTGTTCCACTGTTTATATATATATATACATACAACCAAGAGTATGGAAAGCCACAGTACACTACCTGATTTTATCTTAAACTACTCATATTTTAGCTGCCAACAAGACAAAATCTCAATAGGAAAGAATGTTGATTCAGTATCATTTGATTTACTTTATTAAAAAAAAGGTTACATTTTACCTTAATGCAATTACAGCATTTTCTACATCACTCCAGTCTAATGGAACCTCCTTCAGAGAACACAGAAGTTCAAGTTCCTTCATTTTGCTCTGTAAAGACATACAAAAATCGATTCTCTAATACAATACATTCAGATTCAGTAACTTCTTTATCCTGGTCAGGGTCACAGTGGATCCAGATCCTATTATGGGTAGGCTGCTAGGCAGGAATACACCATGAATGGGATGCCAGGAAATTGCAGGGCACCATGCACGTGCACGCACACACACACACACACACACATTCGCATGTAGGGACAATTTAGCATACCCAATTCATCATCTGAAAAAACATGTATCCATTTACTCAATAACCTCTTCCTGAAAGCACTACACCATAACATTTACAGATTTCAGTTATTTCGTATTTCAGACCAGCATCAGCTTGTGATAGAAAACCATTGATTTTGCTGGGGCAAGATGACATTAATAACAACATACCCTCAAACAAAATTAAGGTGAGAGGCTATCACACTTGACTTATGCTATAGACTACTATCTAGTGAATTTTTAGAGTAATCCTGTAATAGGCAGTTTAGAGTTTAGACAACATACAGTCATCCAACATACAGTCTAGCAGCTTGTTATGAGTGATTCAAGATAATATCATTAACCAGGGCTGAATGAGATTTGTGTGGGGAAACAAATATTTCACATGGATTTTTGGTGGATGGACATTATCCACTCAATAATCCCCCCTTCCCTCTCCCAATCTTTGCAACATATCTTACAACAGAAATGGTTCTGTACATAGACACACTGTCTGCAATTACACATTGCCTTTTCTTGGAAATGCATTAGATTTTATTCTGATTATTTGCAATAAAATTTTGCTTTAAAAGTATTTTAAACTAGCATAATTTGCCATACTTGTCATTAACTGTCTGTCCACTTCTCCTCTCCTGAGCATGCAGCAGCACATACCTTCCCACAATGGACCACTGTTAGAGTTTGATGCAGTTCCCATTTTTGACCATTAGGTGCAATAATAACACTATGAATGCTAAATGGGGCATCTACAAACACAAGCAATTCAATGGAACACTGGCTTATACTGGTCAAATAGTGACATTTTTAAATTGTTGATCATGCAACACAGGTAATTAGTACTGCAACAGAATGTAAATATATGGAGTTGTGAATGAGAATTTTATGAAGATTAATATCTGTTGAACAGCTGATATAAATAGTGGTACTCTGCCCCAGCTGACCCCATGGATGAGACACCACTGTTTCAGACACAAATATGTGAAAATTCCAGGGTTATCTCAAAAATGTTTTACTAGACAAACACTGATTCTTCACATTGAATTAAACTGACTAGTGAAGGAAATAATAATTTGAAAAAGTACCAGAATGTCACAAAAATTTCTTGACTGTGATTAGTACATGTTTCAAGATATTTTAACCTTTCCTTACCTCAAAAAAGTGGTAGTCATGAAAGAAGGGTGTGTTATTTTCTAGTTTGCCCTGCTGAGCCTCATCAACCTCATTCTGCCATTTTTGTTCTAGCTCAGCCACACTCTGAAAGACACAAAAAATAAAACTAAATCAAAAGCTACAAAAATTATTCTTGTAATTTGACTTACCTGAGCTACTGGCATTTTTTCATACACTTTCTTTGAACAATAAATCAGCTGCCTATTTTGGAAAAACTAGAATCAAACCATTACATTTTTAATTTTCAAAATGAGCAGGGGTGTAAAGAATTTACTTGGTAGACGCTATAATACAAGCCAGTAGTGTAGTGTGAATAAATGTCATGCAGAAACTCTGACACCCTCTCCCTCTACTCGAACATGTTTATAACAGTTTTGGCCCTGACAAATCTACTGATTTAACAGCATTTTCCAAAGCAGTGTGAAAGCATTGTATCTTTTTAACCCAAGCACATACAGTGCCGTGAAAAAGTGTTTGCCCCCGTCTGAATTTGTGGACATTTTTCATGTTATATTTAGTCTAATTTTATAATGGATTGTAATAGAATATAGATATAATACATAGATATATAGAGACTGACAGGAAAACTGAACCAGAAATTTGGTACTTTTTTCATGTCTTTGGTGTGCAAGGTATCAGTTATGCAATCGTCAGGTGTGGAAACGACAATTTTCAATCAAATTACCATAACACCCCTACTCTAATGAGTTGCCCCATATATGCAAATAATTTCTGCATACCTGAAGCTGTCTCTCCATTGCATTAATCTTCTTGAATGTCTCAGCCATGATTTTGCACAGCAGCTCATACTCCTCTCTGTGTTCCTCTCTGTACTGCAGGTTCAGTAATGATTGCAGTGAGTCTATCAGACCCAGGTGTTTTATTACACAGGACACAATCAGTTCCTCAATTACATCTGGCCGGATCACCTCTCTAGAAGGAGAAATAGAAGAAAGCAATTTGGGTAAAAGATTTAATGCAAACAAGATCAAGAGTGGGACCAGTACAGACATCTGCAAGAGTGAGAAGTAAAAAAGCATCAGTCAAATATGGTTTCATACAAAAATATGCAAGTTTTCCTGCAGGGAGAAAAAAGTGAAGGAAGGAAAGTGATACTGATTCTATTACCATGAGATTATCATTATCAGAGGAAATCACATAGATGATTGATGATTAGTAATTAAACATAAAAAATCAATAATCAATTAAGAAATAACACACAATTACAATCCTTTTTTTTAAAGAATGAAACATCTTTTTATCAGTTTATTGCTACATTTAAAGCAAAGCACAATATTCTCTGTCCTTTCCTCTGGTGGGAAACTTAAAGGAGCAGGTTTACCTCTGACTGTTACAAAGCTGGATACTCTTTCCATACATGATAATTATCCTATAATATCCTATAATCCATTTATTATTAGGCTTAGATTATGCAGACAGTCTACCATACAAGTTCTTGTGAATTACCTGTTACACTAGAAAACAACAGTGACTGGAACGAGCGCATTAATATAAACTTGTGATTTGCCTTAACAGCTGGTACAAGTCTCAGAGCTACTGTTACAGAAAATTAATCATCATCTTCTGACCAATCAGATTTGAAAATTCAGCACTATGGAGAGCTTCATTGACCAGTTGGAGACATTTTATCTCTTGGGGCACTCTCATATATTGAACTCACTGGAATCCTATTTAACCCTGTTTATTCATAAAATGGGACAGTGCACAGGGAATTTCAAAATACTCCACCAACAGTGTTCCAAAAGACTTATGGAGTGAAAGGTGCAAGGTGGCATACAGAGATTAAGACTGTCCTATCCTCATCCCAGGACTCCTATTAAACAATATGATCATACCAAACATCACTTCATACTTTGTACTGCTTGTCTTTTCTACTTACAGCTGTATAGTGTTGTATAACGGCTGAGATTTTCCTGAGATAACGGCTGTTTGGCTTGCTCATTAAGGATCTACATCTACATTGCAAGAGAAAGCAAAGACCTGCAGATGTGCAGCACTACCCAAAACATTCATTAATGGGTGAGCAATGGCAAGTTTTTCCATTTTTTAAATAATTTGGATCGTCTGCAACACAAGTCCATATGTATGAGAGTTCATTAATATAAACCTACTATTTATGTTAGAGCTGCAACTACTGTCAAAGCTGTGCTGTTACATTTAACCCGCAGCTTCTGAGTTCAGAATTCAACCATGCTGTGGTATAAAAACTATTCGAACACAAATGCACAAGCAAATATTTAACCAGCAGTGGCAAATCCATTCATGAATGCAAAGGAATTCTGGCAAAAACGTAGTAGCCTCTTAGCATCAAACATTTTTAAAGAATTTTAAAGAACATTTTTAAAGAACCGAAAATCTAACTCTGTTAGACACTAGTAGTTTGAAATGTGGAACAAAGCAAGGAAGCCATTTATTCCCTCTGCATTTTGCCTTGTATATAAAGCCCCTCTGAGGCAAGACCTCTGATCAGAGGAGTTGCTACATTCAGTGACTAGCACTATATACAGATGAACTATTGTTATTGTTATTTTCGGCCAAATCTCCTAATTATGGGTAATTTCTGTTTTCAACAGCTCTTAGCAATCATACAGATTCATTGGTTGCTTCAAGTGCATTTTTAATGTATCATTCCTTTTTTTTCCTTAAATTAATGAGAGCTGTGAAACACTAGACTATATTTTACATAAAATAAATTCAAGTTTTTAAATTTTATTATAAACTACTATAAACTAAACTAGTTATACCTTAGGTGGAATCAGACAGGGACTCATCGATACTGACACAGGTATCAGGTACCCGTCCATAGTGTACTCCTTTACTCACAAAAAAACAAAACAAAAACAAGCTCTGCTAATGATGTCCAATACCATATGTTACTATGTAATTATGTACTATGAGACTATGTATGCAGTGCACATTGCCACGCTAGCAAACAGACGACATGAAATGACACCAACCTGGACATATTCTATGATTAATGATATCGATCAAATCAAAGCTGTATAGGTGAGAACCCGTTTTGTTGCATAAAATTGAATGATGGCTAACATTAGCAGTGAACATAAAGTCAACAATCTGAGACACCTAGTCTCACTCCAGTGCTTACTTGATGCTGGGCCGGAACTGTGGACGAGCCTTGCCAGAGAGCTCCCTTAGACGGCCCATTATTCCTGGGGGCAGGCGGATACGTGGTAGATCACAGTAAACACCAGGAATGAAGCCTGCTGGGGGAATCAGAACATCTGTAGGGTAGGTAAACTCTTGGTCCTCATCAATGGTAAGTGGGAGCGGAGACGGAGAGGGGGTAAGAGCCGGAGAGATGGCACCATTGGCTTCTACCTGCCATTGGCATCTAAGAGCAAAAAGTATGAATGTAAGGGAAAAAAATATTTTTCATCTATACTAAACAATATGAGAATTAATTAGAGTAAAACTCAACAACATGTTTGTTCAGGCTACCTCTGTAAGAGTTTAGAGCAGAGTAGGTCATGGCAAGCCTCTTCCTCCCGTGTGATCTCTGGGCCGTTGTAGAGTATGCGTAACATGGAACAAGCTAGAACGGAGAGACCCAAAGCAAGGTCAGCCAGAAAAGGCAGACCCCCAGAGACATCCTCTGATGACTCCTAAAACAAAAGGCCAAATGCACAAAAAATGGACAATCAAGATCACCAACAAGGAGAACAATACAAACATGAAGTATTTTAAACTAAAAACATGAGCTTTAAACCACCATAAAGCTGTGATAAGAATTTTAGTCATCATCTGGTGTTACGACCCAGTCTAGGGTTAGGTCCCACCGCGTATGAAAGGAGTATATGGTGCCCTAAGAGTAGCCAGGAATGAGACACACAAGGACTTAGCTCAAAAGGTGATATATTGCGATATAATACAGAATATATACATTTTGTGAGTTTCTGTACAGCACAAGAACCGGGGACAGCTTCAGGGTGGACCAGGGACAAAATAACAAACAAAAACCACTGCTTAGGGAACTAACATACATATAAAAGAAAAACACAAAACAGAAGACAATTCTCTTCCCTAAACTCCCTTACCAAAAACAGAGACAAAAACCCACACCCAACAGAAATGGCAACCGCACCCATACTACCGGTGAATATGTAAAAATATGTGGATATTTTCAAAAACGTACAGCAGTATGACAAATCTAGGCAGCAGACAGAAACCAAAGGACAGATCAAGCTCGTAGTCAGGATAGCACAGATCAAAAACCAGGAATATCACAGCAATATCACGGAATGAACTAACAACCACAATCACGAACGCAATCGAGTGAGCATCGACAATTTGAAGCTGACGGCACTGGCTTTTGTCGCCGCTAAATATTGTCGCCCATTGATGATGTGATGCTGTAACAGGAGCAAAGAGCCTAAAATCATAGTTTCATAGTGTCCATGGGCTCTTGTAAAAACACACAAAGAGGTTACACACTGCCTCTCCCAAGATGTATTGACGGCCAACTATATTTTGTCCCATTAAAAAACTGTTTCACATTTTGGTTAGTATGTTTGAAGACAGGGCCACAGGAAGGGAAGAAAGAGGGGAAGGAAAAAGGGGAGAGAGCAAGAAGAAGGGGAGAAAGCAAGTACAGAGTACATAGGCTTGCATCTCAGAGTGGTGAAGTGCTGAAATGTTAAAATCAACAATTACAGTTACTGCGTTTTTTTTTATGCAAGTCTGACGCATAAATTTTTTTTTAAAAAATTCAGAAACGCGTCGGATATTGGCTTTAATGTGATTCAATAATTGACTCCAAATCCCAAAATGCATGACCCAGTGTAGAGATAAATATGTTGGAAATAGAATAGTTGATGGAGATCTAAGACAAGCATGATAGGAGACTAAGGACATGTAGGGTGAATTCAGGGATATTGGAATATCAAACTGAGACAATTAAATTTAGCATCATTTATTTTCTGACCCGATGAAAGACAAAACTTATGTTATTAAGCATTAGCAGTGGAACCACCTGGTAATTCGTTTGAAATTTTATGAAGGATTGCAGTCAACATCAAACAGAAGTTGCCCCGCTAAAACCCTGGTGTTAATCAATAGAATAGATAATATGTTAAAAAAAATTTATAGCCTTACATTATTATATTATTCATTAATCACAAAAATGCTGATGTGGCCTGGGAAGAAATTGAATTTGACATCCCTGCTCTTGATCATCCGCATGCGTCCCTACAATACAATACTGTCTAAATTACTTTTGGAATTATTATTGGTAATTGTGGAGCCCTTAACAAACAAACTCAGCTTGGAATATGCCCCTAAGTTTAAAAAAAAAAACACACACTTATTATCCCATCTTAAACCTCCAATTACACTAATTGCAGTACAATGTCCAACACACATTTTCTAAGATTTTGAATTAAGTAGTGGCCCAACAGCTTCTTTCTCTTCTAAGTAAGAATAACAAGCATTGTATTACATTGATGTATAGTCCAGAATCATTACTGGCAAAAGACTTACTGCTGTCAAGGTTATGATCTTATTTGTCAGGCTGTTACCAGTTTGTTAACATAAATGAAGATTCTTCAGAACCTATGGCAATTTTTAGATCTCGCCATAGATGTTTAAGCCTTGGCCACCCTACATTTTTTTAAATTCCAAGCCTTGGCCACCCTACATTTTTTTTAATTCCAGATTTACAATTTGGGACTACTATAATATTAGAACATTTTATTGTCAGTAACATATGCATACCATAAATGACTTAAAAACCACAGGAATATTCCTTGCACTGGCTTACCAAGGGTCAGCAAGCATTTCCTGATACAGTTTTTCAAAAGGGCTCATTCGAAGGGCATGTTTCAAAGTGCACATCTCTTCCACAGTCACATCCCACTTTGAACGATACATTAGGAATAAAACACAAAGAGCCTGGTTTATACCTGATGCATGACTTTGCACATGTGCAGAAGCAGCAGGAACACGAACGGCATTATTTACACATCCGCCTGTGTACCGTGCGTACATCTGGAGGATTAAAAAGTCACATCCACTATAGCTTGAATATCAAATCCAAAACATCTCTGTCCATCAGATTTCGAAGTTGAACTGTAAAATGCTTACAGATTTCATGCACACTGACAATCAGGCTCACTAGCCCTGTTTCTCTTTACAGCTTTCTGCCGTCATCTTGATTCTGCTTTCCACTGCATCATGAGCTGCGTCTCAATTCGAAAACTCTGACCATACATTCAAAAGTAGCTATTTACTACGAAAGTAAATATTTAAAAAGTAGCTATTTGTCTAGAAAATCTAGAAGACTGCTATAAAAGAGAGCCTTCTGGTTGGTTTGAAGGCTACAGGAGAGGGTTTTAAAATTCAAACTTTAACTGTAATGTGAAAACCAGTTACTGTTAGCACTCAATAAAAATAACAAAAAGTGTGTGATTTGAGACAGAACACAAGTTGTTTTTTTTTTGTTTTTTTTTTAGGTAGATAGGGAAATTTGTCTGTTTCTACCGTTGAATTCCTATGCTAGTGCTGCGTGCCAGGATATGAAAAAATTAAAATAGCATGTACACTCTTCATTTAAAGGTGGCTGATTGAATGTGACCACCACACACATTATTTAGAATTCCACTGAAGTTCCACTTCAGTCTAATCAGACCAAAAGATTTTCTACCTCATTTTGATTTGTTCACTGGAAAGTCTCTACCATACTGATACAGAGATGGGCTACTTATTCTAGTGAAGTAATACATAATTCTTACACAGAAATTAGCAAGGTAATGTGTTGCATGAATTTGAAGATAATCTTACAGTTAAAATGAATACTTCTTAAAATCACTATTTTCCTTTTATACAGCAACTACAAAAACATATTTCACTACACAACGATTAGCCATAACATTGAAACCACTGACAGGTGATGTGAATAACATTGATTATCTCGTTAAACTGGTACCTGTCAAAGGGTGGGATATATTAAGTGAACAGTCAGTTCTCAAAGTTGATGTGTTGGAAGCAGGAAAAATGGGCAAGCGTAAAGATCTGAGCAACTCTCACAAGGGCAAAATTGTGATGACAAGATGACTAAGTCAGAGCATCTCCAAAACAGCGGGCCTTGTGGGATGTTCCCAGGATGCAGTGGTTAGTACACACCAAAAGTGGTCCAAGGAAGGACAACCAGTGAACTGGCAACAGGGTCATGGGCGCCCAAGGCTCACTGATGCGTGCGGCTAGCCTGTCTGGTCTGATCCCACAGAAGAGCTACTGTAGCACAAATTGCTGACAAAGTTAATGTTGGCTATGATAGAAAGGTGTCAGAACACACAGTGCATCACAGCTTGCTGCGTATGGGGCTGCGTAGTCGTGCCCATGTTGACCCCTGTCCACCACCAAAAGCACCTACAACAGGCATGTGAGCATCAGAACTGGACCATGGAGCAATGGAAGAAGGTGGCCTGGTCTGATGAATCATGTTTTCTTTTATATCATGTGGACAGCCGGGTGCATGTGCGTCGCTTACCTGGGGAAGAGATGGCACCAGGATGCACTATGAGAAGAAGGCAAGCAAGCAGAGGCAGTGTGATGCTCTGGGCAATGCTCTGCTGGGAAACCTTGGGTCCTGGAATTCATGTGGATGTTACTTTGACACATACCACCTATCTAAACATTGTTGCAGTCCAAGTACATGGTATTCCCTAATGGTAGTGGCCTCTTTCAGCAGGGTAAGGCGCCCTCCCACACTGCAAAAATTGTTCAGGAATGGTTTGAGGAACATGACAAAGAGTTCAGGGTGTTGACTTGGCCTCCAGAGATCCAAGATCTCAATCCGATCGAGCACCTGTGGGATCTGCTGGACAAACAAGTCCGATCCATGGAGGCTCTACCTCGCAACTTACAGGACTTAAAGGATCTGCTGCTAATGTCTTGGTGCCAGATACCACAGCACACCTTCAGAGGTCTTGTGGAGTTCATACCTTAACGGGTCAGAGCTGTTTTACACAATATTAGGCAGATGGTTTTTAATGTTATGGCTGATTGGTGTATTTGAAGGCGCAAACAGAGACAAGGAAAACTACAAATAGAAAAATAGTTTTATTTTATTAGGTATATTTAGATCCGTAGTGATTCTAGATTGGTTAAATACTATGATGTCTTTCCAATAAATGCTTTGCCATGATATTTGAATCTTGAAAATTACATATAAATTATTATTATTATTGTTATCATTATTAATGTGCTTGCCTGTGCTCTGACAGTGCAGGAGAAACCCCACATTGCTTTGTCTGGTGTGTTGTGTTCACGGCCACTTCTCATCTCAAAGGAAAATGTCACAGTGTCGCCCTCCACCTGAGAAACAACAAACATGTGATAAGTACATGCTGCCTAAGTAAATAATTGCGTGCAAGCGTTCTTATAAGTAACTTGCTAACTAGTGTAACTGCTTGCAAATTCTGTCACAATTAAAAATTACAGAAAGATGAAAAAAGTACCTTATATTACCCCAGTGTTTTTATAAAAACCACAAGATGTCACTATTTCAGAATGGTTTTAGTTATTTAATAGGTGCTGTGTAATATTAGCAAGTAGCATACAGTAATCTCTCTGTAACCACAACTGGCACAACTGGCTTTTCAGTTGTTTCAAAAATAGCTGTGTTATATCATATAGTCAGGTCCTTAAGTATTTGGACGGTGACAATTTTTGTAATTTTGCCTCTGTACACCACCACAATGGATTTGAAATGAAACAATCAAGATGAGATTGAAGTGTAGATTTTCAGCTTTATTTCAATGGGTTTAACAAAAATATTGCATTAACTGTTCAGGAATTACAACTATTTTTACAGAGTCCCTCCATTTTCACAGGCTCAAAAGTTTCCACAATCCATTGTGGTGGTGTACAGAGGCAAAATTACGAAAATTGTGTCACTGTCCAAAACCTATGGACCTGACTGTATATCATATATAATGTCTAAAAACACAACAATGATCTTAACTCAATTTTAGTATGACTGGACAGTTTCTCTGGATAGTTTTCTTTCTTGAAATGTTTAATGACTTTCAACAGCTTTTTAAATTCCACTCCTATACTGCAAAATGTACATAAGTGATTTATCTTGAATGAATCATGAGTGACAACTTGTGATGAGATTTCATGATTGATTAGAAGTCCTGTTAAATTTATGTTAGATTTGCTGTGCGAGGGTGTCTGAAGATAAATCAGATATATCTGATTTATATAAAAAATATACATTATAAAATATAAAACAAAAGATAGAAATAAATAAAATAATAATTGAAGCATGTACAAAAGTTTGGACACCCTACTAAGTCAGTACTTAGCAACACCCTTTGGCTGATATCACTGCATGCTTTCTGTGGCCAGCTAAGAGTCTTTCTCTTGTTATTTTAGGAACTTTCAACCACTATTCCTTGCAGAACATTTGTAGTTCTGATATATTCTTGGGCCATCTTGCATGCTTAAGATCTACCTACATACAGTCCCCACCAAAAGCATTGGAATGGCTAGGCCAATTCTGTTTTTTTTTTTTTTTTTTTTTTTTGTGCTATACACTGAAGACTTTTGGATCATCAAGTGATGACCATGAGATGACAGATCAGAATTTCAGCTTTCATTTCCTTATATTTACAACTTAGATGGGCTAAACTACTTAGAACATGGCACATTTTGCTTGAACCCACCCATTTTCATGTGATCAAAAATACTGGAACATGTGACTGACAGGTGTTTCTTGTTGCCCCGGTGTGCCTTGTTAGATTGATTGTTTAAACAATTGATAGCTCTGAATGTCTACTTTTGGTTCGAGTCCTGGGTTTTGCTTGTGAAGACTGCATTTTTTGTTAAAAAGGATAAACCAACATGAAGCACTGTATTTGGGAGAAAACCAAGCTATTTTCAAGCTGAGAAAAGTGGAAAATCAATCAGAACCGCTGCACAGGCATTGGGCATAGCCAATACAACAATGTGGCATGTCCTGAAGAAAAAAAAAAAAAAAGAAGCCACTGGTGTACTAACAACCAGATATCGAACAGGTCGGCCAAGGAAAACAGCAACAGTTATTGACAGAAAAACTGTGAGAGCTATAAAGAAAAACCCCAAAACAACAGTCAGTGGCATCACCAACAACCTCCAAAGGGCAGAAGTGAAGGTATCACAATCCACCTTGGAAAGACTTCGAGAACAGAAATAAAGAGGCCTTACCACAAGATGCAATCCACTCATCAGCAGTAAGCATCAGAAGGTCAGACTGGAATTCACAAAGAAATACAGAGAAGAGCCACAAAAGTTTTAGAACCAAGATTAACCACTACCAAACTGATGAAAAGGCCAGTGTGGGGAAAAAAAAGGTTCTGCTCATGAGCCAAAACATATGAGCTCATCAGTCGAGCACGGTGGAGGTTGTGTCACGGCAAAACTCTGTCTGCCAATTTACTGAGAAATGCATCCAATCTAAGTGGGAGGAACTTCATCATGCAGCAAGATAGCGACCCAAAAGACACTGCCAACACAACAAAGGACTTCATCGGGGGAAAAAGTGGAAGGTTTTAGACTGACCAAGTCAATCACAAAACCGTAACACAATTGAGCATCCATTTCACCTCCTGAAGAGGAGACTGAAGAGAGGAAACCCCCAATACAAACAAAAACTGAAAGAAGCTGCAGTACAAGCCTGGAAAAACACCACAAAAGAAGAATGCAACAGTTTGGTGATGTCAGTGGGTCGCTGATTGATATAGTTATTGCAGGCAAGGGATATGCAACTAAATATTAATTGTTATTTGCTTTAATTTACTTTAAGACTATCTGTTCCTATACTTGATAAAATTGTGTGGTCTGCCACCAAAGATGCCATGTTCTAAGTTGTTTACCACATCTACACATAAATATCAGGAAATAAAAGACAAAATTCGGATCTATCATCACATTCATTTTTTATCTCAAACCCAAATGTCTTCAGTGTATAGCAAAAACAAAAGTATTGGCCTTGCTGTTCAAGTACTTTCAGTGGAGGGATGTCCAACAGATTTTAGAGCATGGCTGTGGGGATTTGCCCATTCAACCACAAGAGTATTATTGTGGTCAGGCACTGATGTAGAGTGAGGAGGCCTGGGACACAGTCAGCGTTCCAATTCATCCCAAAGATGTGCAGTGGGGTTGAGGTCAGAGTTCTGTGCAGGCCACTCGACCTTGGCTTTGTGCACAGTGGCATGGTCATGCTGGAACAGGCTTGGCCCTCTTAGTTCCAGTGAAGGGAAATTGTAATGCTACTTGCATACAAAGACATTCTATACAACTTTGTGCTTTGTGGCAACAGTTTGTCACAACCCCAAAGCATAACAGATCCAGCTCCACACCTCACAGTTGGCAAGATGTTTGTGTCATCAAATGCTGCGCCACTTTTTTTAAAACATAACGTTGGTGACTGTTGCCATAAAGTTCCATTTTATTTCATCAGTCCCCAACACTTGTTTCCAAAATGCCTCCGACTTATTTACTTATGTTGTTTTGCATACTTCAGACATTAACTTTCGTGTTGAGGTCACACGTAAGGTTTTATTCTGATGACTCTTCCGTGCAGATCATGTTTGTGCAAGCAATGCTGCACAGTAGAATGATGAACTCCCCCCACTCCTGTGTCATCTAAAACTTCCTGCAGGTCCTTAGTGTCATATGGGGGGGGGTTTCGATTTGCCTTTCTTCCCAGCATATAGGCAGTTCTACCTGTGAGTTTTCCTGGTCTTCTTGGTCTTTCTTGAGTTTCACATTTCCCCTTAACTGCCATTTGTTATTGACATTTCCAACAGTGGAAACTGTGAGCTGGAAGTGTTCTGATCCATACAGTTAATGACTGTACAACATAGCGCCATTTACTCCCATTATGTGGTTTTGAATCTGCAGCACAGTACCCTTCTGAATGGAGAAGTGTGCTCTCATATTCTCTGCTCATTCTATGGAAGGAATTCATTTAAAAAGAAGTGACTGGCTAACCTTAACAAGCTACAACAAGTGCTCGCTAAAGTCATGTCAATAGTAAATTATTATGAAATTTAGCTTGTGTTAGCTTTTGGTATTTGTTTATCCAATCACTTCTTCTCACATTGGTTTGCTTGTATCAGTACAATGAGCTAGTTTTAAACATCCAGAAAAACTGTAAAGAATTCCCTGCCAATGATCTGTTTGAACAGTTTACAGCAGAACAAGACATGGCTTTGCTACAGAAAAATCAACAGCTTCAGGTGCATGCTGGAAAGTGCATGGGTGTTCACGAAGCTCAACTGTCATGCTCAAAACTGTCAATCACGTCATCAACCACGCCCTTTCATTTATCACCAAATAACTCCTATAAAATGTCAAGGGGAGATATCAAGGTCAAATGCACTTGTAAAAACTACATAACACTATTCCTGAAAATAATTTCTAGAGATGTAACTTAAAATGGAAATTTGCCACCTGTCCCATTCACGAACATGAGAATGGATGGTGTTAAATATTGTACTGCAATCAGCCACTAGAGGGTCTCAGAGACATTTTGGCTTTACTTCTGAATCCCTGTTACTATGTCCACCCATATACAGTCATGGGAAAAACAAAGTACACCCTCCATCAATTCTATGCTTTTATCAAGGCCTAAATACAAATTTTATAAACAAACAAATAACCTCAGGTGACAACCCCCAACTGCTCCCTGGGCGCCGCAGCAAAAAAAGGCTGCCCACTGCTCCGGGTGTGTGTTCACGGTGTGTGTGTATTCACTACTGTGTGTGCACTTGGATGGGTTAAATGCAGAGCACAAATTCCGAGTACGGGTCACCATACTTGGCCACAAGTCACTTCACTTCACCAAAAAACAACAGATTTCAATATGTAGTTATAGTTTAAAAAAAAAAAAGTAAACCAGGTAGGAAATAATGGGACACACTATAATACAATAAAATGTAGAACCTCCTTTGGCAACAATAATTTGAAGTAAATGTTTTCTTTAGGAGTTTATCAGTCTCTCATGCTGTTCTGGAGAAATTTTCTTTACAACATTGCTTAAGATCATTGTTTGTGAGCATGCTGTTGAGGGCATTCGTTTATGCACAGCTCTCTTAAGATCCTGCCACAGTATCTCAATGTGGTTCAGGTCAGGACTTTGACTTGGCAATTGTCACCAACTGGCAATTGTCTTAAAGGCTCTCCATTTTAAACAATTCTTCTCACTGTGGAATGGTAAATTTCAAATTGTTTGGAGATGGCCTTATAACCTTTTCCCAGATTGATGACCAGCAACAATTCCCTGAGGTCATCGCTGATGACCTTTCTTCTTGACATGATGTAGACACAAATTTGAGTGCTCCAGAACACTAAACTGCCAAAAGTTCTGGTTTTATAGAGGTAGTCAAACTTCTTGATGATTAACTAATCTTGTCCATTTCATTAGTAACTTTGTTGCTGCTAATTACACCTCTTAATGATTGTGGAGGTAGGAAGGGAACCCTTATTTATTTTTTTTCCACCTGGTTTCTGAATGTTGGTTTACTTTCTGCGGAAAAAATGACTACCTACTGAAATCTGTTGTGTTTTTTGTTGTTGTTGTCACCTGAGGTTATTTGCTTGTATTTAGATGTTGGTGAGGGCCACACAATTGTCATTTAAGCCCTGATAAATAAAAACAGAGAATTGAAGGAGGGTGTACTTTTTTTTTTTCCATGACTGTATATAGTAATTGGTTTTGATATATATTTTTATAGCTTTTCTCTGCTTTGTAAGCATCAATTAGATTTATTTTCAGATACTCAGTCAGCGGCTAAGAGGAGCCCATGGGTGTTGAGTGTTAGCACAAAGTATGAACAGACAAAGAATTTATTCTGCTTTGGAACTGTCATCAGCTGACCTTTCCTAATGACAATTCTTGGCCTAAGTATTGAGTTCTAACAAGTCAATTAAGGCCTTACGTTAATTTCTGTAAATAAAAAAAAATAACTAGAAGGGTGTCCAAACCTTCCCAAATGCCAAATTACTTTTTTTTTTTCTGTTTCCATCAGTATGAATCAAATGTAAAGTAATTGTGCATTACCATTTTCAGAAAAAAAAAAAAAAAAGTTTGAAAATAGTTTGCTGCAGAGTTTGTGTGTACTCCTTTTCAAAAATCAACAAAATATGTGATTTGGCCAGGGGTACCCAAACGTTTGAATGCAACTGTATAACCCCATTCACACCTGTACTTAGTTTGTGCTAAAATTTTCACATGTACTGAGTTCAGTCCATGGCCACTTCAGTGTGGAAAACATTTTAATTTTGGAATAAATTTTTTTGGTTCCTATAGTTCTATTGCTTTAATATTTTATGAAAGTGTATGAAGAAATTATATTCAGTGAACACTATCATAATTTGAAGTTTGTTCCACTTCAAGAGAGAAATACTGAATAAATTATGTAATTAAAAATACATACCAGCATACCAGTGTGTGTGTGCTTATTTTTCTCACCTTCACAAGATCCTTTGGCCAACCAGTACCCAGAACACTGCGGCTGCCATAACCCAGGGTATTGCCACCATACTCAGTCACTTTGCGACTATTTGTGTTAGGACCAGCGTAGATAACAAGCTTAAAATATAAAACAGTGCAACATTTTAACTGAGACTCACAAAAATTGTGTTTTAGATCACTGGGAAACATGCAGATGTTGGAATTTTGCACAACATAATATCATGCGCTCAGCCTTCACATATTTCATTATAATTGGTCAATTAACATAGTTCAGTTTTGCTGAAAACTGGAGTAAAACTGGAGTAAAACATAGGTCATGATAAAATAGACACCTTATCATAGTCGTACTGTGAAGAGCAGCGAGGGTCAAAGCGTAGATAAAGACAGCGAGCACCAGGGATATGTACAGTCTCTTTAAATTTGTAGTTGTCACGAACTGGATGGATAGTTTCCACTGTTTTCCCAGCAGCCCATGGGGCAGGGATCTTAAGTCCTGTCAGAAAGCCCGGCTCTTCCCTTTCATCAAGAATCTGGAAACTGCAAGATAGGTCTAAATGTGATGTGCTTTACACTGTTTTCCAGTTTACTTTTTAATCAAAACTATTTATTTTATCGGTATTTAAACATTGATTTCGATGACTATAATGTAGATTTATTTCACTGGTTAAAAATAATAAAAATAAAAGAATAAGATATAATAAAATAAAGGTGTAAACATTGTATACACCTACTTATCATTATTATAAGCCAAGTTAGCAGTGTGGTTTAATGGGCCACCCCTCAGTGGAGAGCCTTCACCAAATAGTGGGGACTGGGTCTTCAAAAGCAAAGCAGTCTAATTAAACAAACAGAAATCAAGACAAAGATTGAAGTACTTATTAAGACATAATTCAGGACAAAGAAGGTCCCTCACTGATTTGACAGTGCACACTTCTAAGTTCATGTTCATATACCACCACAAAACACTAGAGCACACATACTAACCTGACTGGTGTAGAGGACGAGCTGGACAAGTTGTGGCATAAGAGCATCAGCAAGTGACAAAGTTTGCAGGTTGGGGTGCATCAGAGAGGTCAAGAGAACTGGCAATAAATGGCCTAGCATCGTAGCTTTAGTCACCTGCTCCAGTCCTTTTAATCTGGAAAGTAAAAGTTTTGTGTATGAGCAATATGTAATTGTACATACTACTACTACTACTAATAATAATAATAATAATTAAAGCTGCAAGCAGCATTTTTGGGCCCAAGCACCCAGAATCTGTGAGCCGCACATTCACAGATGCACTACAATTGCTGCCTAAGCAATCACAGAAAAGCAGAGCCATAACTTTAGGCTAAGGGATTCAAGAGTGATTCGTAGTTTCACTCATGTATGTGTATGTTTTGACTATGGACAGTGGTGAAATTCTCTGACTGCAGGAAGAAAGGTCTAGATGATCAAATGTGCAGCAGAGTGGCATTGCTGCTGCAGCTGCCACTACTGCTGTGATCAGTGAAGTTGTCTGTTGTTACTTTGACCTTTGGTTGTGATTGCTACTGCTCTGACCTAAATTTCTTTTTTCTTCTTGCAGTTTAAAAACATCCAAGGTATTTATGTTTTTTCTCATCAGTCTGGGCCTTTTCCCCCACTTTGTGCAAGTTTAGAAAAGTCTCAATATGATGGGAGCTAAATTTGGTGAAGACTGGACAAAATTTGGAGGAGGAGGAGCAAAAATTAGGGTGCTAGGCCCCCTAACAGTAATAATAATAATAATATGTATGTATGTATGTATATATATAAAATTAAAAATTAAATGTACAACAATACAGCCAGTATATAAGCCAGAAGAAGGAAAAAGTACAGATAGAATCAAATTTAAAGCAAGGAACCTTTGAATTACTTATTTTATTTACTTATTTATTTTTTTACCTTGTAATGGATCTGTAGCCAAATACAACACATCAAAATATTTTACTGCATTTATAATGTTTTGTGCTCGGTGTCAAAAGAAGATTATATTACCAAAACCACTGCTCAACCGCTCAAAGGGGGGAAGGCACTTACGAATATTCTATATGGCCAAAAGTATGTGGACATCTGACCATGACAACCATAGGTGAACATCCTATTCTGAAGGCATGGCTTTAATATAGAGTTGCTCCCCCCCTTTTTCTGTTACAACAGCCTCCACTCTTCTGTGAAGGCTTTCCACTAGATTTTGGAGCGTGTCTGTGGGGATTTGTGCCAATTCAGCCACAAGAGCATTAGTGAGGTCATCTGATGTCGGGCGAGGCCATCTACATCCCTGGAGATGCATCCCCATGTCAAGATCTTGTGATCTCCCTGGACAACTCTCAGATCTCATCATCTGTCACTGCACACAACCTTGGGGTACCCATGGACAACCTACTGTTGCTCTTGCCTCACACTGCTAAACTGACATGCTCATGTAGGTTTCTCCAACAGGAGGATTCGTCCTTTTCTATCCACAGAGGCCACTCAGGCACATTTTCAGTCCTTTGTCATTTTGAGACTGGACTACTGCAATTCACTCCTTGCAGGTCTGTCTCTGCATGTCATCTAACCCCTGCAACGAACCCAGAATGCAGCTGCACAACATGTTTTCAAAAAGTGCTCCCACACCACCCCATTGCTATGCTCCCTCCACTGGCTTTTTGTAGCTGCATCTATCACACACTCCTCTGCACCATGTTCCCTCTGATCTCCTAGCACTGCTCGGTTGGACCCACCATCTCTCAGGGTACAAGGAAGGCATGCATCAATGCCTTGTTCTGGCACCTGCGTGGTGGAATGAACTTCCCTTACCTGTCTGAACAGCTGAGTCACTGGCTGTCTTCAAATGATGACTAAAGACCTACCTCTTCATGAAGTACTTAAATAAGCACTTTATAAAATTGTTGTCGTGTGTTCTTTTTCATACTGTACTAACCTCCCTAAACAGTATTTTTAGACTGATAGTACTCTTACTCCCTGACCAACTGACCCAGTATGAGGATGTGTCTATTGATAGAGACTTTAAAGCACTTCTTTCACTCTGGATAAAGGCATCTGCCAAAGGCCATAAATGTAATGGTAAAGTGTTTAGAGAAGGCATGAACAAACTATTTTTTTCTCTTTGCCTGACTATGCACATGTCATTTGAATGGGCTACCTTGCATGTCTCACTCAGCAAAGTCAAATTAGCATTTGCAAACTGATTTGCCTATTGTCAGAATATAGCTTCAAATTAGTTCTGGCCTAATACAGGATCATGTAAATGCAATGTAAATACAAGAATGGGGAGTTATACAATAGGCATCAAAGATTAAACAATTTTACCGCAGGTAACTTACCTCAAGTAAATTGATATTTTTACATTTTTAAAACTAGCAAAATCCAATTACTTTGCATAGCCTTTTGTTAATGTTTAACACAGAAGGGAATAAAGCCACATCGTCAGTTTCAACAGTGTATGCACACACTGTATGTTCTCATGCAGTTATACTTAAGAAATATTGCACAAGCAAGAGTGCAGTTATATTGAACATTCAGTGTAACTGCATGATTGTGAGTGCAAAATAAACAATAAATTAATATTGAACAGCTGACACAGTATGGCCATATTAGTAGAGAGCAATTCCAGCCTTACTGGACATGACATTTGCAGTCAAAACTTGAAATATAAATTCTCAGGGAATGTATCAGTATATTGAACCGTCTGTTATATTTTCCTAAACTCCTGACGACAGAGTCCAGACATCAGAAAAATATCAGTCTATACACGTTTTCTATTTCAGATGAGGGAAATATACCTGCGTTACAGACCTGACAAAAAAGGACACAAGTTCTTGGGAGACATCATACTTTGTAGGAATTCTGTGAATTAAAATGCACAAACCAGAAGCAATAATACAAACCAAATGGAGAAGGGTTGGCTCTCCATAGAACAAAAAATAAAATAAGTATTTTAATTTTCGTTTTTGCATTTATGAGGAAAAACCATTGTTACGGATGTGATCTCTCTCCATTATGGACGTGGCAGTTCTGAAAGCAGCACTTACCTGACTATGGAAAAGCATATAAAATGCTTTAAAAACTTTAACAGAGACCTCTAGTGGGTATTTAAACCACCAAACTTTGACCTCGGAGACATCATATGCTAAGGCTGCACAATTAATCGACTTTAATCGTGGTACCGCAAATGGTTATGGATTATTTAAAACTATAGCCTGGGTTCACAGCATCTCTGATGCTGTTAAGGTGTAATCAGTGTGGCATTGTTCAAGACTCAGTTTATCAACGTGGTGTGTGCTTAAGACCCCGAGAGGTACGGAATTGCTTGCTTAGATACCTCAGCAGGTATATTAAGTGTTTATCATATCGGAGTTCAAATCACCAGTTTCCCCCACAATCTAAAGACATGCAGGTCAGGTGAATTTGAGACATTAAATTGCCCGTAGGTGTGAGTTCGAGTGTGAATGTGTGTATGTCTGTGTGTGTTATCCCTGTGATGGACTGGCCATCTCTCCAGGGTCTTTCCCTGCCTACGGCCCGAGACACTGTAATAGGCTCCAGCATCACTGCGACCCTACACAGGACAAGCAATGTGGAGAAAGGATGGATGGATGGAGTTCAAATCGCAATTGTGTCAAAATGATCGCAATATTATGTTTTGTGTCAAAATGATTGCACTGTTTTCAGCGAGTTTGGACAGCTCAATACACAAACATGAGTCAAAATGAACGCACTGTTTTGTATCAAAATGATTGCAATATTATGCTTTGTCCAAATGATCGCTAGTACTAACAATTTCAGTAGTTATGTTTTAACCAAGTCTGGCTGGCATTTATATTCTACCTATTAAGAGGAGGAAAAAAAGAAGCAGCAATACGATCTGTGTGAAACAGATGTCCAGAAAAGGTGAGCATACGGTACCTACAGTATTATCATTTATTGTTTATTATGAACATGTCTAAGAAACAATTTTAAAAATAAATATTTAAACTAATTGTTGACAGAATTTACATTTTTTTACACTTGTAACTGAAAGTATCATTGAATATTGTAAAAACTTTGAAATGACGACATGTATTACTAAGCAGTTAAAACATCAAGTGCTGATTGTTGTTGTTCTAATTATAAATCAGAGATTGTGAACAATCAAGGTGAATAAATACGAACAAATATGATTAATTAGATGACATCTAGATTCCTTTCGTATTATTTTTCCTTTCTCTATTCTGCAAAGACTGTCTCCACAAAATGATTCCTCCCCCCGTTGTCTACTTGTGGACTGAAATTCTGAACCACCTGGTCACGTCACCCAAGCTTTATCTTCCACCATAGGTAAGATGTACACAAATCCAGCTTTGTCATTCCTTCTCAAGAACAGCATTTCAAGTGCCTCCTGGTGTTGGTTATTCACAAGTCCAACAAACTGTCTAAATGATTTGTTTGCCTTGGACTGGATCAACACACAATCTCCAGTTTTAATGTTCTTTGCAGCAGTTAACTGGGACTCAGACGACTGGTGTTCAGGAGCTTCAGTAGATGTGTGGACACCTGACTGTTCTGCCTCAGTGTAGATTTTGTGATGAAATTTTCCCCAGGAGATTGGCTTAATATGATAGATGGACTGAGTGCCCAGAACAGCTGTGGTAATGGCCCACCTATCATCCAGCTTGTAGTGCTCTGTAAAAATCTGTGATTTCAGTAGATGTCATCGGTTTGATTTCAGTGTTTGGGCAACTCTTCCTTGCAGAATCTACAAATGAGGCAGCATCTGTTGAGGACATCTGTATTAACAGCATGCTTCACTGTTGCTCCCACACCATCCATGGCTCCTTTGCCATGGCTTGTAGCAAAGAAGTGCCAATGCACCCTTATATTTGGGAACAGCTCCTTAAATGTGGTTGATATGAAACACCAGATGAACTTTTAAATTGAAAAGCAGCTCCATCACTGAATATGTGACCCTCTCTCATCTCAGGATGCTTCTCTTGAATGTGTTCCACAATCTTGGTGAGGAACGTTGCCACAGACCTCTCGTCATGTTCCAAGCTGTCACTCACAATGGCATGTGACTCTGGATCTCCATCAGACCACAGAACAGAAAACACTGTAACCTGTTTCTCATGTCAGTGTGCTGACTGGTTCTGATCTCAGCAAAATCTACCTGCAGCACCACAATTTCCTTGTCTGTCTTCGTTTGCATTTTTTTTGCTTGGAAAAATGCACTTTGTTGTCTCTTCACAAAACAGTGATTCAAAAAATTTTGTAGCAGCTGTCTTGAGAGCATGAAGTACATTGCCCAATGTGCCACTCTTCTGGACCTTATTTGACAGCCCTCCTGTTGCTTCCCATGTGTACCAGGTCACCTTAATTTGCTTGTCTGGAAGGCACAGTGACATGGCAATTTTTTTTTTTCTAATAACCATACTTTTTTGCAAGGACTGCTTGGTAAAGCTTGGAGTGCTCGTTTTATTGCCTTAGCTAGAGACTGTCTTGATTTAAATGGTGATTTCTTTGGCGACTCCTGGAGTAAAACTGGAACAAGTGACTTCTTGAGCAAATGCCTTTTCCTCTGCCTTTGCCTTTGCAAGCTCCCTTACTCTCTTTACCTCTTGTTTTGATTGCGTTTGCTTCTTTCTTAGTCTCTCTGCCTTTTTTCTTTCCTTTTCCTTGAAATTGTCATCATTCCTCTTCCTCTCTCTGAATGCCTTTTGTGTTTCAGCATTAGTTTTTGCTATCACGCTGTAAGATGAGATGTATATATCTTAGTAAATAATGTATTGTTGTTTCTTTATTTGTGCTAAATAGAGCGAGGGAAAAAAATGTCATCACGAGAGGGGTGTCCTTTAAGGTAAGATGTAAGCGATCAGCTGAGTGAACATATGCGCAAGCCTGTTCATCTCTCCCTTGCTCTTTTGCTCTCATTTAATCAAATACTATAAGAACGATAACACTGTAATCTGTATTGTATATTGTATTATTGTATAATCCCATTGTGTTCTCGTTATTAGAATTTAATTTCTAAAATGTTATTAGAATAAATTAATTTCTAAAATGTTCCGAGATACAGTAAGCCTGAAACAGATCACAGCAATATAAGTCAGTCATCTAACAGCAATATCATGGTAAACAAATGTGTGCCGGTGATATGCATATAATTTAATACGAAGCGTATGTAACGGTCACATCCGTAACACATTATTATGGTTGCTCAGAGCAAAGAAGGGAGATGAGTTGTTGATCATAATTAGCATGGACATAATTTGGGTTTGTACAGAAAGTTTCATGTTATTTGTATTAATACTTATTATATGATATAAACTTAATCTTTAAACCGTTACGGACGTCATACAGCACTGAAGCGTTGTGACTTCCTAAATATAGCTCTCATAAATTCAAAAGGCAGCTCTATTATGACAAAGTGAGTGTATTTTTTTCTTCTTATTTCTCAGACATTTCTCCATCTTTCTGCAAAATGAACCCTCTTTTGAAAACATGAAATATGGCTGGTTGAAAATGTCATTTTAGTAATGGCGCACACCTCATATGTGGTGGATAAACATGGCAATTTCCTTAAAATTTCTATTACAGCACATTAATGCACTAAAATACAGACCTAAATGGACAACTTAAAAAGGGTTTTTTTCTTTTGGTAAGGACTTTATTTTTTAATGGTAAGGTTGACATTTGCATGGAATTGCTCTGAACTGGAACTAACTGTTGTATAATTAATAAAATGTATAGGCTCACCTGCTTTCAAGATCGGTAATGTCACTGTTGATGAGGGCAGTGGTGACTTGATGAAGAGTCTCCAGAACTTCATCACAGCCAATCAGGATCTTGCAGGCTAGGGACAGGATGCTGGTCTGCAGTTCCTAAAACAAACAAATTCACACAGACACATACTTCTGTATTAAGAACAAAATTAATTTACCTAGAACAGCATCCACAGGGTTTTCAGGGTTTTCATTCACTGCCAGTATAGCACAGTTTGATGCTAGAAAGCTAATGACAGCTCTGCTAATGCAATGCATTCATGCCATGCTTACAGTCTGAGGAAAAAATGGGATTTTACTTTTTATTTAAAAACATAAGAGAAAAATCCACAATATCTCGGTAGTGCCGCATGCCACATGCCGCATAGCATGAACTTGAACTGGAACAGGGAAAAAGCCGTGAGCTAGCGACGGCCCCTTTTTCAGCTGGTTGCTTTTTCCAAATTTCTTTTTTTTATTGAACTGTTGAAGGTGCGCTGAAAAGCGCTGTGAAAATGAACACCAGCCAGGAGCTGTGCTAAAATTCCGCCTGTTTCCCGAGTCGGCCTTACACACCAGGGTCCTAAATGTATGTGTGGATGTCAGAGTAAATATGTGCACAGAACTCCCGAAGGAATTCTGACCAATCCCACCGGTTCCTGCAGGCAGTTATTATTTTTGTTTGTAATATTTTCCAATAAACCAAAATACAAATACATTACTAATTTACGCATAGCAATGTTAACCGGGATAAAGCAATTACTAAGAATGAATGAGTGTGGTAAACACACTACACACTAAAAATCACCATTTTATTTTACTATCTCAGAGTGCTATGAATTAGCAGATTTTGCGTGTAATGACTGTTTTATATATTAAATAATGTAGCAATTCTTACATTTTACTAAAGCAAAGTAAATCAAATTAAATTTAAACAAATACAACACAAGTGGAGTGTTGAGGTGACCAAAACAATACAGCTAAGGATTTTGTCTAATTTATTTTTAAATAAATACCTCTAACACCATGATAGTGCTGCTAAAGACTAGTGTTTTTAATTAGAGATGCTTTGTATTGTTTATATTTTTAAATAAATAAGCTGATTTTGCATAAGCCCCTACATGGATTGAGATCTTGATGCAGTGCAGGGTATTTGTGAACTTCAGGGCTATACCACCCATGGCAAACAGATCTGAGGGGAGAGGTCACACAAAGAGAGAGCCTAAGGACCCCATGATAAATACACACACACACACACACACACACACACAAACAAACAAACAAATAAATAAAAAGTGTACCCTGCCCAGATAAGGGTTACCAGGACAAACACCCATGCAGTGGAGTCCCTGGGGTGGTTTCTGCAGGCGAATATTATTTTTTAAAAAAGATCATTCTAATTAGAAAGATAAATTGTTTCTCCTATTGCTTGAGTGACAAATTTGTGTGTAATGCTTTTTAAACAATTTGAAGGTGCCAATGATTCTGGATGGCACTTTATGTCTATCATGTACACAATAATCTACATGCAATTCCACAGGCATGCACAGATGTACAAACAGTAAGGGGCATTTAAAGGAGATGTTTACCTGTACCTTCATTGTTTCCCCTTGAAGGGAGCTGTCACTGTCATCGCTGTCATCAGGGCGGATCAGGACAGTATTGCTTAGCAAATGGTTCTGAACAGCCATAATGTAGTGCAAGCTTGGTGAGGCCACCTGAGGTGCAAAAGATAATTATGTTTTTAAGCACATCCTAAGTTGTGTTTTGACATAAAAGAATGTACTTACAGATTATGGGAAAAATGTAAGTGTAAGTGAGGCAAAGTAAGCAGAAACTGCACACAAGCTGTAGGGTGATGATTGCAACAAGCCTGGAAAAAAAAAAGCCAGCAACACATAGAAAAAGCAGACATTGTAAGGGAGAAAGTTAAAGAATTTAATAATAACAGCTAACATCTCTCTCTCTCTTTCATTACTCCCTAACAGACTGTTCTGGATAACCCACCATCAAAGCCGCAGCACGTGAGCACTCTCAACAGCATCCCACACAGCAAGCTACCACCGCCACAAAACTACACACCGTACACATCCTAAAAGCATTTCCTGTGGTTAAGACATTGGACTTCTGATTGGAAGGCCATGAGTTCAAATCCCAGCACCGCCAAGCTGCCGCAGCGCTTAACCCTCAACTGCTCAGTTGTATAAATGAGATAAATCTAAGTGAATCTGGATAAGGGTGTCTGCCAAATGCCAAAGTCCTGCTGTAAAATCCAAACAGGAGCCCCTTGTTGCCAGATTTTCATTTACAAACTCAATGGAATCCTTAATGCTATGCATCCCAGCTCCAACATCAGCACACATTGTCCACCATACTTCACAGTGGGAATTAGGTTCTTTTCTGTATAAGCATCCTACTTATGCCAAACCCACTTTGAGTGTTTGTTTTTTGTCTCATCTGTCCAAAGGTGTTGGTTCCAGTCAAAGTTATAGTAGCCTCTAGAGAACTGCAGATGCTAACATTTGTTTGCATTTAGATAAAATAAAAGGGTTCCTGGCATGCCTTCCAAATAGTTTGTTAGCGTAGAGGTGGTTTCTATTAGTGCTTTTCCACCGGACAGTGCACAGCTTCCTAACCCTGTTGTTATTTCCACCACCAAGCCAGTTGTGCCATACTTAAGTACCCAGGCTGAATATGGTTACCCTTTTTGGCCAAGTGAGCTGAGCTGGGACATGCAAGTGCAGACCATCAACTGATCAGTCACATCAGTCTTTATTCATGTCTCTGAATGGAGTCACTTCTCTAGCAGCCCAAAAATCTTTGGTAGTAGGCTAGTGTAGTATTCTAAAAGTTTTTCAATCTTTTCAAAGATTGTTTTCGTTTCTTTTCTCTGACAAATTTAAGAAACCAGCTATATAAATTTACATGACTTAAAGGTTAGATTTTAACAGCGTTGGATTTAGCTAATGAACAATAGATATTTTTATCCATCATTACCAAGGGTGCCAATAATTCTGGAGCTAACTGTAGGACCATACAGAAGATGTAGGGCAACACAAGGAATCACTGATTTGAGATTTTAAAAATGGATTTTGGATACATGCATGGACATTTCCTTATATTTAAGTGAATGCTATACTTTGCAGACATCCTGCTGCACTTCTGTGCTTTTGTACATGTTAATCAGAGCATTCAGCACATGCAGCTCAGTTATCAGATGATTTAGCAAGCTGCACAAGGAAAATTTTTTCCAGGAACTTTCATTAAATTGACTGGCTGTCCAAGTAGCTGATGCTATAAATAAAAGCAGTGCTAAATTACACAATCAGTGCAGTTAAGGTCACACTCAGATGAAGCAATTTCATTTCTGTATGTTAAAAGTCAATGACATGTTGGTGCAATAAAACTAAAAAATCAAAGCTATCAGAAAACTTGGACTGCTTTAATCAGAAAAGCAGAAACTTAATAATTATTCCAAATCACACAGTCAGTTATTGTGGCCTGTAAACTCAATCAGTGTAGCCAGAAGGGCAGAGGCGTGCACGCTCTCTCTCTCTCTCACGCACACACACACGCACACACACACTGCCCCAGGCAAAAGGAGGGAAGTGAATGTCATTCAATAAAACAGAGTTTACAATTTCAGTTAATTATTTCAAGCATATAATAGTTTTGTATTTTTGATGTAATATAAGATTAAAGCTTAAAAATCTAAATCGTATAAAATAAATCTTCAATAGGAAAAATTAATCTGCAAAATAAAACAGAGTGCATACAGCCCTAAAGGTGCCATAAAAATAAATTTAAAACTTTTGAGTAGCCAAGACTGACATACAGGCACAGTGGATAGAAGCTTCTGGAACTCTTCTTTGTCAAGTGTTTGGCATTTAGTGATGAGAAGGCAAGATTCACGCACTACAGTCTTCAGAATGCAATGCAGCAGTTCATCATTCAGCCTACAGGAAAGCAAGCAAGATTAGCTAGTCATGGTCTAAGTACACCATTTTCATGGCATGAAAGTAATAGAAAGAAGTTATTTTCAGAGAAAACATGCAGCATTTACCTGTAGTGGTCATCATCCTCACTTCCAAAGCGGTTCTTCTGTAGCTGGTCGGCAAGGTTGTTAAGAATAATATCACGCAACTGGGACAAACCACTATTTCTCTCACCTATAAAAGATAAAAATTTAATTAAAACAAATACAGTTAATTCTACAACTAATAATAACTCCTCAAACCTGGAGCATGTGAAGATTTTTTTTTGATAAATTGAACTGCTGTAAGTAATAGGAATTCAGAGTCAATCTAGGATGGATTTGGCTGAAGTTTGGATTACCAAGGGAGTATCGAAATACTGCTGTAGCTACAAACTAATGCTTGACAGCTTAGATACAAACTAAACTGGTGAACATTATTTTATGTAAACTTAACATCAAGACCTCCTGAAATTACATGGTTCCTCTTCCTTCAACAAGCAGTTGGCAAGAGGACCCTGCCACCTGATACGGAATGCAACAAAATACACAGACAAAGCCTCAAAGGGAGGGGCAAGAACAAAGAAAATCAAGAAAATCCATGTTACATGGTGGGAAATATATTTTTGGAAAGTTAGACTATTAGGTAAAGAAATACTGAAAACAAAACCAAAGAAAAATTAAAGCAGAGCCATAACTTTAGGCAAAGGGATTCAAGAGTGGTTTGTAGTTTCACTCATGATATGTATGTTTTGACCACAGACAGTGGTGGAATTCACTGTCTGTAGGAGGAAAGGTCTAGATGAACAAATGGGCAGCAGGATAGCATTGCTGCAGCATTGTTTAGACAGGTGTCAAGACGATGTGAGCCAAATTTGGTGAAGATTGGACAAAATTTGGAGGAGTAGCAACAAACATGGCAGTTAGATGTCCGGCAGGAAGTACACTTGAATTTCAGATGTTGGTGTGCGTTCATCTCTGCATACTCCAGGGAATTATAAGAAAAATGAACTGTGAATTTACCACAAACTCTTCAAATGATATAAGGAAAAAAATGAAGGTTGTTACAGTTCTTGACCACAAGGTGGCACTGTCACAAAACGTCTTGGGTACATTCAGGGCATGGTCCTGAAGATACTTACCAAGTTTCGTGATGATACATAGATGCATTGCTAAGATACACCCTCACATACTGTTTTTTGCATTTGCCAGCGCGTCACAGGAGAACAGGTTTGAATATCAAAATTCCTTCGATAACTTTTGTTCAGACAGGTCTCAAAATTATGTCAGCCAAATTTGGTGAAGATTGGACAAACGCAAAAATGGCAGTTAGATGTAAGCATTTTTGGCATGTTATTGTAATTTTTGACCAGTAGGTGGCACTATCACAAAATTTGTTGCATAGCCTCAGGTCATGGTTTTGAAGATGCCTACCAAGTTTTATGCAGGTGCGCAAAGTTGTTGCTGAGATAAAGCCTCACTTCCTGTTTGGCGGCTTCGCCATTAGATTCGTTGGGCCATTATGGGCAAACCCTGGACTATTCAAAATTCTTTTGATAAGAAGGCTTACTCTGTGGCTTAAGGTGAGGCTTACTCTGAAGAAGATGTGTGCCAAATTTGGTGATGATTGGGAAAAAAAAATTGTAGGAGGAGTAGCAAAAAACTGCTTTTGACAAAATCCAAGATGGTGGAAAATCTAATTGGGGAGAAATTGACATCATAGGGTGCATTGAACTTGGCTCGACCCAGGGAATCCAGGGATGCCTGGCTTTTAAATTTTGGACACATGGTTCAAAAGATATGACCATAAATGTATTTCCAAATTAGGCCCAAATTTAAACTAAAGGCGGTGCTGGAGCGTTGGCAGCACTTGGCCCAAATTTGATCAGAATGTTCCTTAGACCCTCAGTGTGCCAAATTTCACAATTTTTTACCAGACGGTTCTATGGGCTGCCATAGACACCCTAGCCAGAAGAATAAGAAAACACAGAATAACAATAGGGTGCCTATGCACCTTTGGTTCTTGGCCCCCTAACAAGAAAACACAGAATAACAATAGGGTGCCTATGCATCTTTGGTGCTTGGCCCCCTAATAAAGGCAAAGAAAAAAAAAAAAAAACACGTAGATGACACATAAGAGAGCATAGTTCCCATGAGGAACGGTAGTAGCCTAAATGTACAGATTACAGCACACAATTTACCAAAGTATACAAGTTACCTGTACATTTAAAACGTATCCTAAAACAGGTCAAATGCACTATTTGTTATTTAGGTCCTGATAACTAAAAACACAGAATTGAAGGAGGGTGTACTTTCTTTTTCCCATGACTGTAAATGTAACCAATAATATTAACAAACAACAGACACGTACACACGTGTACGCAGGCGTCTCTGCAGGCTAACAGTTACAGGTTACAAAATATGGCAGACTTAGCTTTAGGGGCTGACAGTGCTATTACACATCCTCGGACAGTTTTATAGCCACTATGATGTTCCAGGGCACAACACATTTTATGTGCAGCATGGCTATGCACCGCCATAAGGATATCTTCTATAGCAAACATCACAGAGCTAGCTTATGCACCCGAGGGATTCATAGGCTATCTCAATAATGATACATGCTCTACATTAGGCCATAGTTCCTGTGTTTTTGATGCTTACACTAGTGCTCCTTCACTCAGAATTGTCACAGCTAAACACACACTGCTCATTCCTAGTACTCTCCGGAATCAAGACAGCTCATAACAGCACAGTGTATGTTGCAGCAAAATGTATCGATCGAATGGTCAGAATCTTGTTGTCAGAACTATATCGCGGCCTCTCTCAAACAGACTCAAAATCCTAAAATCCACAATAACAGAATGCCAAATATCATCTATCATTTTTGATTGGACTAACAACATTAATATCATTCCTGCTTTACACTGTTGCTAATTCGGGTGTATCTGATTATTTGATTAGTGATATCTTGATATGGTGGTTTGTAGTATGCTGTGCTTCTGGTGCCTTGGTACTTCTTAATTCCTTTTTATTCACAGAACAATAAACAAAACTGTTATAACTGGCCCTGGAGGGTTCTTAAGGTTTTACCCAGTGTCCCTGCTTTTCAGCTACAGTGAATATAAAAAGGCTACACACCCCTGGTAAAATTGCAGATTTTTGTAATGTAAAAAAAAAAATGAAACCAAATTAAATCAGATCTTTTTCCATCTTTAATGTGATATACAAGCAACAAAACAAATAGAAATGTTTTAGAAAAAAAGAAAACAAATAACTTACAATAACCTGGTCGTATAAGTGTGCACACCCTTTTATAATGGGGCATGTGACTGGGCTCAGAATTAACCAATCACGTTTAAATTCATGTTCAAAAGTAATTATCATACACCTGTCATCAATGAGGTGATTCTGATTAACCCCAAATAAAGATCAGCTGTTTCTGTATGATTTTCCTGACATTTTCTTGGTTTGACTTCTGAAGCCATGGTCCACAAAGAGCTTACAACGCTTGGACAGGATCTCATTTTTGAAAGGTATCGATCAGGAGAGGGGCACAAAAGAATTTCCAAAACATTAGATATACCATGACACACTATGAAGGTCATCATTAACAAGTAGAGAAAACTGACTAAAGGACAAGACGAAAACTTATCTGGAAGGCTGCCAAGAGACATACTACAATGTTAAATAAGCTGTACAAAATATCTGGCAAGTACTGCTCACAATATCTGGCAGTCCCTGCATGTGACAATCTTTTGACAACAAAATGTATTCTTCACATGTCTATGCTATGGGTTAAAGTTGCTAGAGAGAAGCACTTTCTCACAAAAAAAAACTCCACGTGCTTTCTGAGCACAATTCTAAAAGATCTGTTTGGCACAAAAACAAGACAACTTATTGCCCAAAAAGCACCATACCCATGGTGAAGCATGGTGAGGGCAGCATCATGCTATGGAGCTACTTCTCTTCAGCTGGGACTGGGGCTCTAGTCAAGATAGAGTGGTATTTGGAGCTATGCATGATTCCCTCTATTTTGGCACAAAACCTGCAGACCTCTGTTTTAAGATTAAGAAAGATTTCACCTTCAGCACAGTCACAACCCAAAGCACAAGTCAACAAAGATTCATAAAAAGATGATCAATGTTTTGGAATGGCCCACTCAGAACCCAATTCTGAATCCTATCTAAAACCTGTTGAGAGGACTGTGCACAGATTTGATAGATCTTACCCAAAATAGTGAGTGAAGTGACGTGACGTGTAGAAAAGCATGGTGACCCATACTCGGAATTTGTGCTCTGCATTTAACCCATCCAAGTGCACACACACAGTAGTGAACACACACACACAGTTGTAGTGAGTGCTGTATTACTGGCAAAAGGTAATTTAACAAAGTATTAGTTAAAGGGTGTGCACACTTATGCAACCAGATTATTCTACGTTTTTTCTTTTTATGCCTCCGCCACTGAGTGGTGAGAGGAGGCATTTCCTGAAATCCTATTTGGGAATTGGTCACACATGCATGTCGCGTGGAATTTCCCGTCGGGGTTTCACAATACACACAAATGTAAAACGAGTCTAGAGGAGCAAACAGAGACACTGTTTAAATATACTATCTTCACAGGAAATCTTTGGCACTTAACTAATCCTGTACCTTTTGACTCACAGACACAGGTCATACCTCAAATTGCTCAGAATTCTTGGGAGATGTGACTTTTTTACTTTCCCCGCCATTCCGATGTACGTCGTGAAATTCCCGATCCAATTTCCCCCATACACACTCACTGAGAAATCAGTAGCAGGACCCAACAGGCCATAAACTGAGTCTAATCACCAAACTACTGCCGCCATGTCATACATCAAAATGATCAGCTCAGTGAGGAGAATTGCATTATGGGGGATGATGATACCCTCGGCTTAATGTGCAGAATTGTGTTATGGGTATTCTAGTGACATCACATGCACAATAACCCCCAAAATTACTGAGGAGTTTTTAATTAGCAATGAGGAGATTTGCATGATGGGTAGTCTAGTGACGTCACATGATGTCACGTGCAGGGTGACCCCCAAAATAAGCAGAATCACAAATCTACCGCAACACAGGCATGTGACATATCAAAACACTTTGCTGACTAAGGGGAATTGCATTATGGGTATTCTAGTGACGTCACATGCATGTCATATTAACCCCCAAAATAAGTGGAATCACAAAACTACCGCAACATAGACATGTGACATATCAAAATGCTCAGCTCATTGAGGATAAGTGCATTATGGGTATTCTAATGACGTCCACTGCATGCATTCTGACTGTTCTGAAAGCCTATTACATCAAAAACCCAAGTAAAATACAATCATTACGGCTACCGATGTAGGTCGAATTAGTTATGCTTCAACAAACACGTATGCACACATGTAGCTCCCCCTACTGACCAGCATGTGCAGCTGCCTGTTGGTGTCGAATTTTGCACAGGAAAGCCCACTCATTTTTTTCAGAAAATGTAAATTCTAGTTATTATTCAGGACAAAATTTGGCGCATAACTCTTCCCACACTGTTTGTGCTACAGACATGAATGAGGGCTCAAATCAACCAGCTTACTGAGAAGAGTTGTGCAATGACTTTTATAAGCGTTCAGACTTACAATATTTGAACAGCAGACAAAAAAATAATAATTGGGCAAAAAACTCCCATATACTTACATGGACGAAATGTTCAGAGCCTGGCACCGAACGTTCAAGATTTCAAACTCCAACTGTCAAAACTCACAAACACCTGGCCTGAAGCCCCTCTTCTCTCCCTCTCACTCTGTCAGTGTACCTGTAACAGAGACTCTCACTTCATCTATCTCTCTATCAATGCCACACACTTTCTCTATCCATCCTCTATCAGTCTACCAGCAGCACACACACTCTCTCCATATTTCTTTCTATCAATCTACCTGTATCACTCTCTTTTGTAAAATTAGCTGTGTTTGCTAGTAAGCGAGCTAACGTTACGCTAACTGCTGTGCGTAAATAATAAAATTAGCCATGTTTGCTAGTAAACAAGCTAACCTCACGCTAACCGCTGTGTGTGAATAATAAAATATATAGGTATTCTAGTGATGTTAACGGCACGTTAACGCCCAGAATAAGAGGAATCACAAAACTACTGCAACACAGACATGTGATACCTCAAAATGCTCAGCTCTATGAGGAGAATTGCGTTGGGTATTCTAATGACATCACTTGTGTCACGTGCACATCAAACTGAGTGCAATCATAAAACTACTGGTACACAGACATATATCAAAACGCTTCGCTGACTGTGGAGAATTTTGTTATGGGTATTTTTGTGATGTCACCTGCATGTCCCCCAAAATCACGTGCACATTAACCCCCAAAATTAGTGGATTCACAAAACTACCGCAACATAGACATGTGATGCATCTAAACGCTCAGTTCAATGAGAACTGCATTATGGGTATTCTAATGATGTGCAGGTCACCCATTAAACTGAGTGTAATCACAAAACTAGTGGTACATAGACATATGACATCAAAACGCTTGGCCCGCTGAGGAGAATCGCATTATGGGCATTCTAGTGAAGTCACACGCGTGTCACATGCACTTGGTCCACTAAACCTGGCTACCGGCTTATTAGTTATGCTTTAACAAACACGTACACACATGTAGTTCCCCCTACTGACCAGCATGTGCAGCGAAAAATTAGGTGTCGAATTTTGCACGGGCAAGCATCATTCACATTTTATTCAGAAAATGTAAATTCTACTTATTATTATTCTTCTGAACAAAAATTTGGTGCGTAATTTGTCCCACACCATTTGTGCTACGGACATGAATCAGAGCTCAAATTGACCGGCTTACTGAGGAGAGTTGTGCCATGATTTTATAAGTGATCAGACTTACAATGTTCAAACAGCGGACAAAAAATCTGGCAAAAAAATCCCATAGACTTACACCAACGTAGAGCCTTAAGATCCTGAAACTGAGTGTAATCACAAAAATACTGGTACATAGATATATGACATATCAAAATGCTTGGCCCACTGAGGAGAATTGCGTATGGGCAGTTCTCCTCCAATTACGCCGCATGCGCGTCACCTGCACTTGGCGTCACATGCCACAAACGCATACACAAATGTAGCTCCCCCTACTGACTGGCATGTGCAGCTGCATGTCAGTGTCGAATTTTGCACAGGCAAGCACCACTCATATTTTCTTCAGAAAATGTAAATTCTAGTTTTTATTATTCTTCTGAGACCCAAAATTTCTAAATGCTACTCCTCCTAGAGCTTTCAAGCTACATACATCAAACTTCTAACTGATCAGAATTACGATTTTCCCGTTACGGAAGCTCAGAGTGGCCAAAATTCCCATTGGCTTCCATTGAAAATTTCTGACTGTTGTAACTCCTTCAGTTTTCAAGCTACTTCCACCAAACTCAGCACAGTTCTTCAAGCTGTTCAGCCTGATCATGTTATATTTTTTGTAACTGATCGGACCTACGGTTTTCCCGTAGCGGACAATCAAATATCCCAAAAACTCCTATAGACTTACATTGACGGAATGTTCAAAGCCTGGCTCGGAATGTTCAAGATTTCAAACTCCAACTGTCAAAACTCACACACACCCGCGTGCGCAAGACCCGAAGCCCCTCTTCTCTCCCTCTCACTCTGTCGATGTACCTGTAACCGAGACTCTCACTTCATCTATCTCTCTAACAATGCCACACACTCTCTCCATCCATCTCTCTATCAATCTACCGGTAGCCCACACACACTCTCCATATTTCTATCAATCTACCTGTATAACATTCTCACTCCTTCTGTCTTCCTATTAATAAGACTCTCTCAGTCTATCTACTCGTGTTACTCTCTCACTCCATCTGATTTTCTACTTGTATCACTCTCTATCTCTTTCTACCAGTAACTGTCTGTCTGTCTTTCTGTCTGTCTGTAACCCTTTCTTTTCGTCTTTCAAATTCCAACTATCTTCAAGCTTATGAAACAGTTTCAAACATTCAGACTGGTTTTGCCAAGTCAACATAAAAGTTTGATGACGAACTTTACCCATCTAGTTTTTTCCTAAAATGTTTCTAGTCAATCTGATATCATTTATCTTGGTTAAATTTTTTATTTTTATTTTTTTTTTTTACACACAAAAACCTAACAGGGGTTTTAAAAGGGGTGTGTAGACTTTTTATATCCACTGTACCTCCAAAATTCAGTTCCTTCAGAGTCACATTCTAGTAGTATGATAAGGTTGTATGTACTAAAAACTGCAAGATTACCTTCAGTGAGGACAAGTTTTAACAAGTCATTCAGCTCCATCTCTCCCTGATACAAGATATTCAAGCCAAAGCTGTAAAACAGTAAAGAAACAGTAGTTAAAACAGAAATTCAAAAATGTTTTCTCCCTTTATTACAATCATACTAACCTTTTCATCAGCTGCTAAAGCATTACCAACACAAATAATGTAATCCCTGAATGGAAACAGAATATCTGTAAACGGCGCCAAGGCATCATTGTGATCCGGCGCTATCAGTCCCTAGCGTGCTCTCTATATATTTTAACTCTGTGGGTTGTTTACCTTGGGACCTCTGGTGCAGATTGGGACCTCAGCTGCATTAGATGCATAGTTGATAAAATGCTGATTCCCACCACAATGTGAATTGCACATTCCCACAATGCACATCGTCAAATTTTTTTGCATGGTTATGAATCATGTTACGACGCATCATTACACCCCTAGTGCCAAGACATTCAAAATTATTTTTTTTAACTTCCCCCAATTGTCTTACAACAGACATGACGACCATCATCATAAATCCACAATTAATTACCACCTTTATCACTAAAAGATTTTCAATTTCATTTTTCACTGACTATTATTAGAACTGTCTGAAAATAAAGAACAATACTTTCTGAGAACATGTTTCTTCATATAATGTCTTTGTATGTACACTCACCATCCGCTTTAATAAGAACACCTGTACACCTGCTTATTTATGCAGTCATCCAATCAGCCAATCATGTGGCAGCAGCATAATGCATAAAACCATGCAAATACAAGTCAAGAACTTCTGTTAATATTCACATCAAACATCAGAATGGGGGAAAGAGTGTGATCTCTGTGACTGTAACAGTGGCATGGTTGTTGGTGCCAGATGGGCTGGTTTGAGTATTTCACAAATTGCTGATCTCCTGGTATTTTCAGACACAACAGTCTCTAGAGTTTACAATGAGTGAGCAACAGTTCTGTAGGTGGAAATGCCTTGTTGATAAGAGAGGCCAGAGGAGAATGGCCAGATTGGTGGAGCTGCCAGGAAGTATATGGTAACTCATATAATCACTCTTTACAACTGTATTGAGCAGAAAAGCATCTCAGCATGCACAGAACATTAAACCTTGAGGTGGATGGCTACAAAAACAGAAGACCACATTGAGTTCTCCCGTCTCCCGTCAGCCAAGAACAGGAACCTGAGGCTATCATAGGCACAGGCTCACCCAAACTGGACAACTGAAGAATTTTTTTTCTAATCACCTGTTTTTTTTTTCCAGTCTTCATGGTTGCAAAGAGTGCCTATTTGAGTTACTATCGACTTCCTGTCAGCTCAGACCACTCTGGTCATTGTCCTCTGATCTCTCTCATCAACAAGGTGTTTCAGCCTGCAGACCCTCTACTCACAGGATTTTTTTGGTTTGTTTGTTTTTCGCACCATTCTGTCTAAACTCTAGAGACTGTTGTGTGTGAAATTCCCAGGAGATCAGCAGTATCTGAAATATTCAAACCAGCCCAATCTGGCACCAAGTCACACTTTTTCCCCATTCTGATGTTTGATGTGAACTTTACCTGAAGCTCTTGACCTGTATCTGCATGATTTTATGCATTGTGCTCCTGCCACATGATTGGCTGATTGGATAACTGCATAAATGAGCAGGTAAACAGGTGTTCCCATTATAGTGAAGGATGAGTGTATAAAGAGGTGGTACCCACCAGCACAAGTAATGATCTCTTACACTCTCCATGAAGTTTGTATCATTGCAACCTCAGCTGTTTGCACTGTTTTTATAAAATAAAACTTGAATAAAAGTGCCTGTCTAATGACTACCTATAAATTCCAGCCTAACTTACAAAAGCTAGACAAATGATTGTTTCTGTAATACATCTACTATTAACAGATGCATCATATTAACCAAATCAAATGTTAATATGCAATAAGCACTTCATTATGTTGTTTCTGACCTGATTGCCAGGCAAACTTCTCTTTGGATTTCTGCCCCTATCTGATCAATAGGGGCCATGAGTAGTTGCCACAGAAGCAATCCAGAACGTCTTATACTTTCCCGGTTCTGCTCTGACTGGGGGTTAAAGAACCGAAACACCACCTGAGAGAACAAAAGAACAAAAAAATGACTTAGCTAAAATAATTTAGCTAGCTTATTTAGTATGTTCCATCAAGGACACAGTGCTTTCATTTGAGGTCTGATTTATACTTCCGTATTGAAGTATTCATACTGGCACGTAACGTGTGCCTGTCCTCTAGGAGGACTTGTCACATGAACCACACCAGAATTTACTGAACTACACAGCAAAGAACAATGCTAGTTCCGTGCTTCACTGAAGAAATAATAAATAGAAGAGAACACAGGCATAATGTTGTTTTGAAGAGTAGTGGGAAAAAGAAACCTTGTAAAATTATAAACCAAGTGAATTCTCACTGAAAGCAACTGGGTTGCTGTGGTTTACATCACCTACGATGTGTGTTTATCTGGAGTCGGTTAGAAGAAGAAAGAAAGAAAAAAAAAAAAAAAGTCAAGTGTGCGATCTTGCAGAATTAAACCGTCCAATATAATTAACTGTTTAAAGGTTTTTAACAGACTACACATTCAGAAAGCAGTTTCGGAGCACAAGCTCGTCTATAGAAGACAGAAAGTTCTGTATGTGATTAGGAAAATTTTTATTTTTTAGCATTTATTGTTCAGCATTTATTGTCTACACGTCAGATGTACAGTATTACTCTGAATCAAATCATTTCCGTGTACACAACAGACACCCCTCTCCACCAACCAATCATCGTTCGCCCGACACAAAGCACCACAGATACACCGGCTAACGCAAAGTTAGCTCATGGGAGGACTGTGTGCTAGCACTCTCGCAGCTCTGCGTGCCATGTGCACCCATGATCCCCATACCCATGATCTTTGTATCTGCATTGCGATACAAAGACACAAATACACGTTAATCCAGAAGTATAAATCAGCCTTTATACAGCATGCCAGCTACACATTTTAAATAAATCGACAATTCCTTTATTCAGTTTATTTGTACTTAAAAAAACTAAGAGCTTTCATAAAAAATATAAAAAATATAAATAGCACCTGAAAGACCACAAGGATGCAGCGGATGATACAGATGTCAGAATTCACCATGGCCTTTTCCATTATGTCACAGATGGCACTAAAGTGGCAGGCTTCCATTGGTTGTTGTTTGTTTAGGAAGGAGCTCAGAGGTGAGCTGCCGCTAGCAGCCAACAAGTTCTGCTGGTGGATGCACATGGCACCAACATGGTGTAGCAGCTGACTAATTACTTCATTCATCTCCACCATGTCTTCTGTGGATAAATACACATACAAGCCTCTAGATAACTTTCTTTTTTACTTTTTTTTTTTCTAATTAACTTTTTACACAAACATTCAAAATAGTCTATACGTATAGCCTCTTACACAAAAATAATACTAAATCTAAAATTAAAAAAAAAATGCATTCGTACAGCATTTTTAACAACAGGCACTGTCACAAGGCAGCTTTTACAGACTTTTTAAACTTTAAAATTCTCTTTAGATTTCTGCCCCTATCTGATCAGCAATCCTGAATGTCTTGACCTGTATCTGCATGATTTTATGCATTGTGCTACTGCCAAATGATTGGCTGATTGGATAACTGCAAAAATGAGCAGGTGTACAGGTGTTCCTATTAAAGTGTTTGTAACAATTACATGAAATAAGTAATAATTATATGAAATAAATAAAATAATTATATGAAATTTAAATATATATTTATAAATTCTGAATATAAGGTTATAATTTTGAATATATAAATGTAAATCTTGAATATATAACTGTAAATCGTAATACATATTTATAAATACCGAATATATAGTTATAACTCTGAATATATACATGTAAATTGGAATATATATTTATAAATCCTGAATATATAAATGCAAATCGGAACATATAGTTATAAATCCTGAATATATAAATGCAACTCTGAATATATATTGTTTACATCTCAATATAAATATATCTTTATGATCAGGCATGTCAATAGACAGATGTTCTTACTGAAATTTTTTATGAAAACAGTAGGCCTATACATCCTGTATACATTCATTAATGCAAATATTGTACTATTATATAATTATTTTAAGTGCACATCACTCATCTAAACCAAAGGGAGTATGTTCCTCTACAAAAGGCTGGCCGTAGTGCCAAAGGGTCCTCACAGTCCGTTAAGAGAGTTAATGCTATGTAGCTTTTCTGCAGAATTCAGCATGATTGAGAGGGCTAGGGAAATTATCAACAATCTGTTGATGAGTAATGATTTTATTGAGACAAAAACAAAAACTGATTACACCATGCATGTTTATTGGTTTAGTCAAATATAGAAAAATTAAGACCTGATATTTTTCTCAATATGCCTGAGAAAATGTATGAATATATAATCAGAGTTACTATATATTCTATAACTATATATTCAGGATTTATAACTATATATTCAGAATTTACATTTACATATTCAGGATTTATAACAATATATTCTGATTTATAAATATATATATTCACGATTTACTTTTATACATTCAGAGTTATAACTATATATTTAGATTTGCATTCATATACTGAGTGTATATGTTCCGATTTACATTTATATATTCAGAATTATAACTTTATATTCAGAATTTGTAAATATATATTCAGATTTTATAAAATTATTTCCTGTTTGACCCTTTATATTATGTATGTGTGTGTACACACACACAGATCAGCCGTAAGATTAAAACCACCTGACTAATATTATGTAGGCCCCCCTTGTGCCAACAAAACAGCTCTGATCCATCGACGCATGGACACCACAAGACCTCTGAAGGTGTGCTGTGGTATCTGGCACCAAGATGTTAGCAGCAGATCCTTTAAATCCTGTAAGTTGTGAGGTGGGGCCTCCATAGATCAGAATTGTTTATCCAGCACATCCCACAGATGCTCGATCAAATTGAGATCTGGGGAACTTGGAGGCCAAGTCAACACCCTGTACCCTTTGTCATGTTCCTCAAACCATTCCTGAACAATTTTTGCAGTGCGTCAGGGCGCATTATCCTGCCGAAAGAGGTCACTTCCATTAGGGAATACCGTTGCCATGAAGGCTTGTACCTGGTCTGCAACAATGTTCAGATAGGTGGTATGTGTCAAAGTAACATCCACATGAATGCTAGGACACAAGGTTTCCCAGCAGAACATTGCCAAGAGCATCACATTGCTCACACCTCCATCACCCCTCAACCAGTTTGCCTTCTTCTCATAGTGCATCATGGTGTCGTCTCTTCCCCCAGGCAAGAGACGCACATGCACCTGGCAATCCAAATGATGTAAAAGAAAACGTGATTCATCAGACCAGCCCACAATCTTCCATTGCACTATGGTCCAGTTCTGATGTTCACGTGCCCATTGTAGGCGCTTTCGGCAGTGGACGGGGTCAGCATGCACACTCTGACTGGTCTGTGGCTACAGCCCCATATGCAGCAAGCTGTGATGCACTGTGTTCCGACACCATTCTATCATAGCTGGCATTAACATTTTTAGCAATTTGTGCTACAGTAGTGCTTCTGTGGGACCAGACGGGCTAGCCTTCGCTCACCACGCACATCAATGAGCCTTGGGCACCCATGACACTGTCCACTGCATACCGGGTATACCCCACAAGACCTGCCGTTTTGGAGATGCTCTGACCCTGTCATCTAGCCTTCACAATCTGGCCTTTGTCAAAGTCGCTTAGATCCTTAGCTTGCCCATTTTTCCTGTATCCAACACATCAACTTCGAGAACTGACTGCTCACTTGCCGCCTAATATATCCCACCCCTTGACAGGTGCCACTGTAATGAGATAATCAATATTATTCACTTAACCTGTCAGTGGCTTTAATGTTACGGCTGATCTATATATCACATGGATATTGCAGATTTGTACCTTCTAAGAGTTTCCGATTGTCATGTGGACATCCCAGAACTCTTCACAGTACTGAACATCTTTTCTACACAAACCTGGTACCGTTTCCCTTTACTCTTCTACAACTATATACTGCAATGATCCCACCATCACCCAGAAGAGGATGGGTCCCCTTTTGAGTCCCTCTTGTTGACTGTGCTATACACATAAAACTGAGTTGAAATTGAACTGTATTTCTATAATCGTGATGCCAAGTCCCATATTACCATTATAGAGAAAGGATGCACTGACCTATAAGCAACACATACATGCACACACACTACCTGAATTTCTCATTTTCAGGTAACCCTAGCCCTAACCCTAGGGGTATTAATGACTATGAGGTGGTACTTTAAAAAATGCAGTGTAGCACACAAAATTTTAGAAAAACAAAACATTTCAGGCAGACATTCTTGGCTACGTAAGCAAAGTGCATAGAGCCTCAGTTCATAAGGGATGTAGATGATGGTGTGTGATGATATTGAAGGTGGACCGAAATGCTGCAAAAGGCTTTGAACTGTGATCTGTAATTTAGTCACATAGAACAACTAATCCTATGCTGCAAAGCATTGCTCTCAATCTATTTTGTTTTACCTTTAGGCTCTCTGATGACATGGCTGAAGCCAAGCCGTTTGCACACATGATGAAAAGCTTGGTTGCCTGGGTTTGACCACTGATCCATGTAGTCACTAGAGCATGTCCAGATCAAGTTGTTAAGAGCATCATAGCAGGCCCCTGGTGCATTGAGTGCAAAACCAGAAACAATTAAATGAATTATTGAGCTCACTGTAAGGTCAGAGTGTAACATTCTGGTAATCAAGACAATACACTTAGACTAACAAAAATGCAGATAACTCCATACATATGATTCATGAATTCTGCCCACGATCAAATAAAAACTCAATCTATTTGCTTGAAAGCTTGAAGACTAAGGCTTGGCACATTGAACAACACAGTAAAAAAAAAAAAAAAAAAAAAAAAAAAAAAAAAAAAAAAAAAAAAAAAAAAAAAAAAAAAAAAAAAAAAAAAAAAAAAAAAAAAAAAAAAAAAAAAAAAAAAAAAAAAAAAAAAAAAAAAAAAAAAAAAAAAAAAAAAAAAAAAAAAATCATATTGTAGTTGTAGTATGGCAAAACATTGACAAAGCAGACACATGATAATTAAGTACGACGTTTACATACCTAGCCCTGCCACTTGAGCACCACGACCTAGAGAACTGCCAGGTGCATCAATCAGGTCTGCACGACTGACGAACTGACCATCATTCAAGTTAAACACCAGATTAGAGGTCAGAACTTCAGAATCGAGAGAGAGAGAGAGAGAGAGAGATAAAGAAAACATGCAAGCAAAAAGGAAAGAAACATTAAAACTATTGCCACTTTGGATAGCACACAACATTCTACCATAATTACAATATTTTAGCATTATTGGCTTGTGGTCTTTGCATTTTGATCAGACATCTGAAGTCTCTTACTTTTAAGGGAAGAAAGGCCACTGGATCCACCAAAAAGTGAGCGAGTCGCAGAACTTCCAGCTACACCAGGAGGGGAAGCCAGCATTACCAGGTAGGTCCCACAGACATACATGGGTGTTTTCCTCAAAGTCTTAAGAGGAAGACCGCAGCTAGCATTTACTACTAGAAAGAAAGGGAACAATAGATTGGTGCAAAAATGCTCTTTTAACTAATTACTGTCACCACATCTTTAATCCTTACTGCTTGTCAGCCCTTGTCAATTTGTACACTTACTTCCATAACTAGCTTCATACACAGTTATCTATAGTCTGATTCTGTTTATGTGAAATACAATATACAAACTCTACTGCTTTTCATTAGTGACATACAGAAATCATTCCCCACTGAAAAGCAAAACTTTCACTGCATTGCTCTTAAGTTGTGTTTTACACAGTGGTGGAATATACACATGCACAATGCTACATGTACAAAAAATAATAACAAAACAAAATAATACCTATACGCAAACTCAGTAAGAGAAACCAACCACAGAATGTCAGCACAATCACTCAAATTATGGCATGGCAGGAATTTCACTGATAAATGTTCACTGATCCTATAATAATTATGTGGACACCTGAATATTGGGCATCCCATTCCAAAACCATGGGCATTAAAATTGAGTTGTTCCCTTTTGCTTCTATAATAGCCTCCATTCTTCTAGGAAGACTTTCCACTAGATTTTGGACCATGACTAGGGTGATTTGCCTATTCAGCCACAAGAGCACAAACAGTTGGAAACTGATGTCCAGGAAGCAGGCCTGTAATAGCATGAATGAGCAGTTGTACATGTGTTCCTATGAAAGTGGTCGGTGAGTGTATAACTAATATCACCTACTTCTTATATAGTTCAGTATAGAGAAGATTCCTTATGAGATAGAATAGCAATCACAGTTGTTGGGAGAAAGTTGAAAAGCAAAAAAAAAAAGAAAAGAAAAAACCTAACCTTTTCAAAATCAACCAAAAAACACAGTGTTTGGAAAAAATAATCAGTCACCCTACATATCACTTTAATACCAGAACACAGTAACCATGCCAGTTCTGCACTTATTGCAAAATAATTATATTATGTAGCTTTTATATTAGCTATACACGGCACAGCTTCAAGTGTTCTCAGCTTATTTTGCAACTTGCTTCATACCCCTTGAAATGAGTGGGCTCAGAAAGTATTCAGACCCCTTCAGTTTTTGCACATTTAATTGTTATAGATTTAATTTAAAATGGATTAATTTTACTCTTTTGCCATTGGTCTATACTCAGTAACCCTTAGTGACAAAGCAAAAGCAAGTGGGTAAAAATTTGTGCAAATTTTAAAAACTTAAATCTCTAATCTCTAAATCACTAACTTAAATTAGAGAAGTACCAGAACCCTTTTTTCAGTATTTTGTAAAACCACCTTTGGAAGTAATTACAGTGTCAAGTCTTCTTGGGTAAGTTTCTACAAGATTTGCACACCTGGTTTGGGGCGGTTTCTCCCATTCTTCCTGGAAGAACCTCTCAAGCTCAATCTGTGTCTGTGAACTGTCATCTTCAGAGCTCTCCACAGATATACTACAGGGTTCATGTCAAGGCTTTAGAGCCACTCAAGGACATTGAGACTTGTGCCAAAGCCACTTCAGTGCTGTCTTGGCTTCAGATTGTTGTTGTGCTGAAAAGTGAAATATTGCCTCTGATGGTTGTCTGTGGTTGTCTGTGCTTGTACGCTCTCTGAAGCAGGTTTTCTTCAAAGACTTCTCTGTATTTACCTGCATTTATCCATACTTCAGTTCTGATTAGTCTACCTGGCCACTGGTAGGTCTACAGAGAGTTCCTTGGACTTCATGGCTTGGCTTTTGGTCAAAGATGCACTGTGAATTGTGGGACCTTATACACAGGTGTGTGCCTTTCTAAATCATGTCCAATCAAATGAATTTGCTATAGGTGAATTTCAGTCAAGTTCTAGAGACATCCCAGCATAATGAAAGCAACCATCTTGTTCCTGAGCTCAGTTTGGTGTGCCTTTAGCAAAGGGTCTGAATTCTTACCTAAATGAGAGATTTTAGTTTTTGATTTTTAATAAATTTGCAAAAGTTTCTAAAAATTGCAATGGAATTATGGGTTATTGTATGTAGATGGCAAAGGTAAAAAAAATATAAATTAATTAATTAAAAAAAAAAAAACAAAAAAAAAAAAAACAAGTAAATTTAATCCATTTTAAATTAAATCTAATAACACAACAAAACATACAAAAACTGAAGCAGTCTGAATACTTTCCAAACATGCTGAATATACAAAAGATACCTGTACAGTGTTTTCGAATTGCGAATTGTATAAAAACAAAAATGCAAAGAAACTTTCAACTTTGTCATTCCAGTCCTCTTTTCCACCACTTTCATCAGGATGTTTATGTTACTGGGGAGACGTCATGGACCCCCCATCCCCCATCCCCCCATCCCTTCCATTGGACTTATGGACATGTTATCATGTGCGAATTTACCAGTTTGCTCCTCTTTGACAGGGTTTGTGATGGTGGAGCCAGTGAGGGCAGCAAGTGTGGCCGAGTGAGAGGTGCGGAAACGAGACATGCGGCTCATCAGCAGCTCATTCAGACATTTTGATGACTCCCCCTCTTTCCGTGACAAGATCACTCGCTCCCGGACAGAACTGGCCTTGCACAGCCCGGACTCAGTCTTGGGGAAAGATAAACGGCAATTATTATTCATGCCATTCATGCCAATAAGCGTGTGGGACTAATATTGAATATTTTTTCACTATATAAGAATATTCTGATTTGCCCATTACTAGCTCTGAACATCTCTGAACATAAATTAGATTCTCTTACACACACAGATGGGTGACAAATGAAAGGAAAACAACATAAAGTACTTGAGTACTTGTTTCCTGTGGATGGTGGCCTTGCCATCTTGGAAGAGACCTCTCACACCAGGATAGACATGTTTCATCACAGGATAAAGATAGTCAGTCAGAAGAACTTTTGTAACTTCCTTGGCGAGGCAATAAATTTATGGCGAAAAAACTTGAGCTGCATGTTTGGTACTGGGGGCTGATCACATGGATGTGGCTACTGTGAGTCGCAGTCATAGCGCCACCAACTGTCAGCAGGAAGTGTGTGACTTACAACAGACATTGCAATAATCCTCTTATATTTACCCGAATCCCCTCAAACTTGGTCAGAATAATGACTAGATATAGCTGATGTAAAACTGTGAAAAGATTTTTGAAATCATAAATAGTGTTGCCATGGTAATGCATCAACCATTAGTACTCTTTTCGGGTGTTTCTGAGGTTCTTAGCAAGCGTAAAATTTCACAAATGTCGGCACACACGTCAGAGTTGTCGACCGACAGGCGTAGGCAAAAGCTAAGACATGGGAGTGGAGGGGGGGGCTCTGTAGTGCCCCCTTTCGACTAAAGTGGTAGGGTCAGTTTTACCTACAGTCACCCAACTCTGCACATATATTGTCCTCATCAAGCCGGACAACTTTCAAAATGACAGTCATTAGCTCCGCCCAACAAGAAGTAGGTCATTTTGGATTTAATGCGGATTTTTTTGAAAAGCAATCTTTTTTTTTAAAAGATATCTTCTATATAGCTATAATTACACTTAATCTTTGTATAGCTGTTGCCTTGTAATTCAAATCAAATCATAAACTAGGGGAAAGGCACTTAAACAGAGCTATTTTGCACCCCTGGGCTTAACCTAACACATCAACGCAAAACAAGTTACTCTACAGCTCTCGCTTCACTATGCATTGTTTTCATACACCCACCGGGTGGCGATGGCACCGTAGTGCTTGGGCCCGTCATCACTGCTTGCTGCTATATTTTACTTTGTCACCCGTCTGTGTGTGTACAGTATATGTAATCTAAAGCCGACCCCATATAACCATACTCAAATGTAAGAGAATTTCATAATTCATAATATAATTTGTGGTCACCTAACAATCATTTTTAATACATTTTTTATGTTTTAAAACACAGTACAAAGTGATTCTAAACTGCCTTTTTATTTTGCGTGACCCAAGAGAAAATGTCTACACACCAAGTTTTTAGAAATCTTAGCCATAATGCTAAATAATTTAATGCATAACTGAATATAATCTACTTAGCATAGCTTCCATTATGACATGCTCTTACCGCTAACTGGAAGACATCCATGAAGACAGAGTGGCCTTTCTGGGTCTTTTCGTTGAGACTGACAGGTGACCACACCCAGTAGATGTAGGTACCATCCGAGCACACATGCAGCGTGGTCAAACTGCTGCCCACCGCAAAGTGGTGAGGAGGCATTGGCACAATCTGGCATACCTTAATATAGACATGGACTTAAATAGAGAACTAGAGAGAATTGGACCATGGTGAGGACATAATTAACGTCATCCTAAACAAAATCTCAATAAAATATACTTTACATAATTTAACTAAAAGAAGAGCAGCACAGAAGTAAACATGCAGGCACACAGAGATCTGTCCTTATTAGATTTTTAATGTCCTGGCAAAAATGTTTAAAAGGTAGAGAGTGTGTGCATGTATATTATTGCTTACTTGCAAAGTGTAGGGGTCTATGACCTGGCACAGCTGATGGGATTTAGTGTCAAAGGAGGCAGGACGATGAAGGAGATAACTACTGCTGTGTACTACCCAACCAGCCTCTAGCTCTTCATTTCTACAGTAAACAAAACCTCTGAAAGAGAGTGAGCACATAAAAACAACAAGTAAGACATGGAGAGATGGTGGAAATAACAGTAAACACCAATGTATTATAGGACATTCCATACTGTGTGGGGTTGACTAAGAAGCAAGTCAATAGTGAGTGTGACTGATAGAAGAAAAGAAAACAAAGAGGTTCCAAACACTGTTCAGAGAATATAAAAACAGTTGCAATTTCTGAAGCCCTCATCTGATTGGCTAAACTAAATGTGATTATTTGTATAAAGTTTAGTTTTGCTGAGCTTTGCCAGACTGCAACTATACACTATAAGACTACAGTGGAACTCTCGAATGAAATAAATAAAATGTAGCAGGGGAAAGTTTCGAGTGGATGTGTAGACACTAAATGCTGTTTTATCAAGTTTCTTTGTCTTCTTTTTGGTCTATATGCATGCAAACATTTACACAACTGTATGGCTAGCTGTTCAAAGCAACTCAAAGTTTGTGACCATAGTCTATTGCTGCACATAGCTCTTACCTCAGTGTTCCATGAAGGCCTGAGCCCAGTTTGCTCAAACCTCTACCAAATGAGTTAGTGGTATAGAGATATAAGCCATCAGTAGCCAAGCAGCGGCCTAGGTCTGTGTCTAAAAGAGAGAGAGAATAAAAAAAAGTAGCATCAAACTAAACGTCTGGAGTGGAACCCCAGTGTACTGCGAGAAAAGGTTAAAAGGATACCTTTTCTCGCAGTACACTGGGGTTCCATTCCGCGGGCTGAGCGGAAATCGACTTATCAGACATTTTCAAAGAGTATAAACACATGAATTATTTTATCGCCACAAGTCTGTTTAGTCATTAAGATTAGTCAGGACACTGTTAGGTTTCTGTGTGTAGAGTATTGTGACTCTGTGTTTAGCTGCTGGTGAGCAGGGCAATGGGAAAAGTGGGAAAGGTGTGAGCCCCCTGTTGGGCAAACAATTCACACCAATCCACAATAACACTGGTACAGAAACAAAACAGACAGCACAACTAAAGCTTTTTTATATTAAAATACCATATACAACTCCCACAATAAAATAATAACATTTAAACCTAGTAGGCTAGGTTAAAAAAAATACTTATGAAAAACTGCAAAAAAAAACCCATATAAGCATAGAGTATAACAGACTTATTTCTTTAAGGGAAAGTGTAGTGAAAGAGTGTAATGTAATGTAGTGTAAGAATACAAGCCAGCGTAATACTGAAAAATCTTGTTTCTTCTTCGGGTTCCTGCTGTTTAATGATAGAAGGTTAAGGAAAAGGGGCACAGATAAATGGACTAGCTATTTTAGTACATTAGATACATTTGTATCTCCTCTGCCCACGAATGAGAGGAGATGTTTATCCAGAATCAACTCATTAAAAGCTGCAGTACCAGACATCATATTAAGGATGTGCCTTCTGCCTAATTTCGAGTTAATGAATACGTACCCAAGAAAAACTCTTTAAAATGACAATCGGGTATCATTAAGCCTAATAAAAGGCACTTTTATATGTGGTACCCCCTGACCATTTTACAGTCAGAAGAATTGTTTACAAATGGAGAGCCTTCAAGACAGTTGCCAATCTTCCCAGGAGTGAGTGTCCAAGCAAATTCAGTCCAAGGTCAGACCATTTAATACTATATAGAGATACACAGAAAAACACATCATGTGAACTACAGGCCTCTGTAGGCACATTAAATGTTTATGCTCATTACAGCACAATCAGAAAAGGACTGAACAAGTATGGTGTTCATGGAAGAGTGGCTAGGAAAAAGCCCATTCTCTCCAAAAAGAATACGGCAGCACGAATTAGGTTTGCAACATTGCATCGAACAAACTACAAAAGTTCTGGAACAATATCCTTTGGACTGGTGAGACCAAGGTGGAGATGTTTGGTCATCATGCACAGGGCCATGTGTGGTAAACACCAAAGACAGCATATCACCACAAACACCTCATACCAACTGTCAAGCATGGTGGTGGAGGGGTGATGTTTTGGGCTTGTTTTGCAGCCACAGGACCTGGGAAACTTGCAGTCATTGAGATAACAATGAACTTCACTTTATACCAAAATATTCTTGAGACAAATGTGAGGCCATCTGTCCAGCACACAAGCAAATTGACATCTGAATGGCTAAAGAAGAAGAAAACCAAGGTGTTGATATGGCCAAGTCAAGTCCAGACCTCAAGCCCAATGAGACGTTGTGGCGGGATTTTAAGATAACTATGCATAAACAAATGCCCTCAAACATCAATGAACTACAGCAATTTTGTAAAGAGGATTGGGCCAAAATCTCTCCGTAATGATGTGAGACTGACAAACTCCTACAGAAAACGTTTACTTCAAGTTACTGTTGCTATAGGTGGTTCTACATGTTACTGAATTATAGCATGTGCTTATTTTTTCCCCCACCTGGTTTCTGAATGTTGGTTTACTTTTTGGGGGAAAAAAAATGACTACATATTGAAATCTGTTGTGGTTTTTTTTGTTGTCACCTGAGGTTATTTGTTTGTATATAAAATTTGGTGAGGATGACAATTGTTATTTAGGCCCTGATAAATAAAAACAGAGAATTGGAGGGCATAAAAGGAGGGTATACTTTTTTCCCCATGACTGTAACTATCCAAAATCCTTAGTCTGACATTCACTGTGTGATGAAACCACACTTAGCTAGCAAGATTTTAGACATCTTTAGGCAGACTGACTTCATTTACTGCTGTATTTTTTGTCATTGTTGCTGAAATCTGACAGGATTTCCCAGGCCACACATATATAAAATTTTTTTTCCATTCACTTCACCCTTTGGGATGAATCTCATGGTTTATCAAACAAATGTGTAGATCATTGTCATATCCCATGACCTGTCATTTTTTCCGTTTCCATGACGTTACTGAACCCTGTGTAAGGAGTCCCTGAGAAATCACTGGGGAAAAATAATTGGAGATCAAAAGACTCAGTAATGACTGCTGGAAAAAAAAAATGCTGAAAATTGGCAGTCCTCACTAAACACTTCGAACAAAAAACATGAATTCACCAACTTTGACAAGACTTACTTTTAACATGGTGAAGCAATCCTTGATACAGTCCTACCTTTACTCTCTGTTCCTGAAGCACTGCAATCTGGTGTGGGAAGCATGTCCTCAAAACCCCATGAGACATTGTGCTTTCCCCCCAGCAAACAAGATGGGGAGCCTGGACCCCCTTCCAGAAGAATGAGTCTGAGACAAAGGAGATGAAAACATGAAATTAAAATGCACTATGCTTTGTGCATTTGCTTTCATACTATCTGAGCAGCATAACATTATCATAATAATCTTCATGCCACACTGTATAGATGGTTTTCTTCTTCATTATATACACTAGTCAACATTTGAAGTGGATCAAAACCTTTCATCAAAGTTGTCCTAAAACCAAAATGTGTTTCTTTCACAATTCATGCATAACATGTAAGTCTGTTATTAGTCAATGTTGTCATTAATGAAATGTCAACCTTCATGGCTTTTGATTGTTTCCAGACATGATTGTTTGTCATTAGGTACCAATTGACCTGTCACAGGTGTCTGTAATTAGGAACTGGTCATCATTTAAGGCTCTGAAAGCTTCACTTAAGGTCAGAAAGCATTGAAAATGCCACGTTTAGTGAGATTGCAGGATTCTGACCTCAACAGGGCCATTGGGATGCTGCAAGGAGGCATGACTCAGCGTGAAGTTGCAGACGCCTTGGGAATGTCTCAAAGTGTCATTTCCAGAGCCTGGAACAGGTTCAGAAGGTCTGGTAGTGTGAGTAGAAGGCATGGTGGAGGAAGACAATGGGTCACAACACCAAATCAAGACCGATACTTGACCCTGCATGCCCGCAGAAATCGTTTCATGCCTGCAGTCAGCCTGCGAAATGACCTTCAGGAGGCAACAGGGGTGCGAGTGTCCACTCAGACTGTGAGGAGACGACTTCATGAAGTTGGCTTGAGGGCCAGAAGACCAGCTGTGAGGGTGCCTCTTTCCAGAGCACACAAACTGGCACGTCTGCAGTGGGCCACAGAACACCACAGGTGGACACTGAATGAGTGGGGTACAGTGCTCTTCACAGATGAGTCCCGGGTTTGTGTGAACTTCCTAGACAGGCGTAGGAGGGTCTGGCGTCGCCCTGGGGAGAGAAATTTGCCCCAAAATGTTGTACAGCATGACAGTTTTGGCAGATCATCGGTCATGGTTTGGGAAGGCATCTCCATGGGTGGAACGACAGAGCTTGTCATCGTTGAAAATGGCAGCCTGACAGGCCAAAGGTATAGGGATGAAATCCTGAGACCAGTTGTGCGACCGTATGCTGGTGCAATGTGGCCAGATTTCGTGCTTCGAGCATGGCTGGTGACAGAATTCTTGGAGGAGGAGGGCATCTCAAGGATGGAATGGCCAGCCCAGTCACCCGACTTGAACCCCATTGAACACATTTGGGAGCAGCTACAGTCAAGAGTGCAAGCACGCCAGGTCCCTCCAGGAACCCGTGTGGAGTTGTGAACAGCGTTGCTGGAGGAATGGCAAGCCATCCCTCAACAGAATATCCAAAAACTCATCTCAAGCATGCACAGGTGATGTGAGGCTGTGATCAATGTCAGAGGTGGTAACACTGACTACTGAATGGTTGTCTCAATGCATAACGTTTGTTGTTTCTTGTTTATGACTTGTTTGTCGCATTTGTTAAACCATGCAATTCATGTTTGTTTTACAGTACGAACTCAGATTTTTGATCTGCTGTAACATGTGCAATAACATCTTGTTTTGTTGAACTGGATGGAAAAAGCTTTCTTTCCTGTTTTGGGTCCTGCTTCAAGCTCTGACACTCTGATGCTCCACACAGAGTGACTACAGTACAGTACAGTACAGTATTGCACTGCAGGCAATAATGTTTAAGAGGCATTTCCAGTCCATTTGTGACTTCAGGTGAATCACAGAAGTACTGAACAACCAACAGTTTTTTGGTGCACTCTTGTCTTCACGAATGTGTGACAAGCCACTTCACACCTTGTGACAAACAATCATGTCTGGGCACCATCAAAAGTGATGAGGCATGAAATTCCATTGATGACAACATTGATTAATAGCAGACTTACATGTTATACATGAATTTTGAACAATACCCTTTCTTGTCTTAGGACAACTTCGATGAACTTTTTTGATCCACTTCAAATGTTGACTACTGTATTATAAAGACAATAACAGATATATAAATCATATTGTATTTTTAAAAGCAGTAATATTTTTTACACAAGCTACCTCATAAAAGTAAAATGGTGGGTTCATCAATTAAATGAATAAAAAACAAAAAAGGAGTTACAAAGCCTTACCTATAGAGGACATCTGCAACAGGAAGCTGTCCTAAGTCAGTCTGTTTCTGTAGCAGGTGAACTGTGTGAATGAATGTCTTCAGAGAGCCCCTAGGTTGAGAGGGATCGATTAATCATAGTGCCTGCTTTGTACAGACATTACAAAAACAAATCTATGAAAGACACTGCAAATATACCCAAACCAAACTATGACAATTGGCATTTGAGTGGTACAAGTCAATTATGTATATAAATCTATATGTATGTATAGGTGACATGTCACAGACTATATTCAGCATGCTCTACTTAACAAATATATATGCATTTACATAAAATGATGGCCCTCCTTGTTACTAGCTACCTAACAAAACATATCATGTTTTCCTACATACAACAGCTACATACACAGTTCAGCTATAGTAGTAGATAACATTAAAATTACTGTGACCCCTTTCGTCTGTCCCACTCTGGGAATTTGTCTGTGAATGAGATCAAGTTCTGTGTTGGCAGAACAAAAAAATGGTTGGTTGAGAGTAAGCAATCATAGAAGTAGGGACATCACTCTTATCCCTGTCCCAAATCTAAAAAATCAGCCTGATTTGGTAGCAAAGAGTAGACCCTGATGAGTGAAGGGGAAACAACACTTGATTAATTGCTCCATAATCAGGAATACTTATTCATGCATGCTACCTTGTGCTCTTATTTAACGACCTTGTACTCTATATTAAAGATTTAAACAACATATGTCATAGGGTTGATATAGGATTATATAATGTTATAGGGTTAACTCAAACAATACTAATATAGTAAACTGAATGGAATCTGGTATGACATAACTTGCAGCACTTGCAGTTAGTATCTATACTGTTGTTAAAAATTATATTGTAAGCACCTGGCACATGCTAGCGCCACAAGCGCAGCAGCTGCGTTCTCCCTTTGTCTCTTAGTCAGAAGCGGCTTTTCCTGTGTTGCTGATGTTTGTTCACCCCCCTGCTCCAACCATGAGCACAGAAGTCCCTCCAAGCCACTGAGGCAGTCGGCAGGCTCCTTGCCCAGGCTAAGTGGCTGGCAGTCACGCAGACAGGCCAGCAGTACCTCAGCAGTAACACCAGCAAGCGCCGGGTCATGGTGGGTTTGTGACTGCAGCAGGGGGAAGATGAGCAGTAAACCCACACGTGATGTGAACGGAGCTTGATCTGAATTGGAGGGCAGTGGGGGGTGGTGATGGGATTGCTGGTACTGCTGCTGCAGGAGACCCTGACGCTTCAGGTAGGTCAGCGTCTCTTCGTCTGTGCCTGCTCCAGTGCCAGCTCCTGCTGTTACACCATCTCGCTCTTGCTGCTCATCCAGGGCCACTTGTCGCTGAGCCCCCCACAGGCCTCGCAGGGCATTGAGCCGGTACTCCAGGAGACGTGCGTAAGCGTTGCTCTGGTTACCACAGACAGAACGCAAGCGCTCAGCTAACTCCACAGGATTCTTGGTTTCGAAGGTCAGGATCTAAATATACAGAGTAAGAACTTATAGTAGCCATTTAAAAACAAACACCTGGCTATGGAATTTAGTTATAATAAAATCTGAAAGCATTGTTTATGGATATTAACATTTCATTCAACTCCAAAATTATTGGTGGGTGGGTAAAAATGACCCACTCAGAAAAACAAATCCTCAAATAAATTTAAATGTAAAATTATCATGTTAAATTATTATTATTAAAATTGCTTTTGACCATTTGTTTTCCTGGAGTCTGCGTGTGTGTTTGTCTGCGTATTTATGTGTAATTTATATTATATATATATATATATACATATATATATATATATATATATATACATATATATATATATATATACACACACATACACACACACACACACACATTCCCTTACCATTTAGGAATTACAGCCATTTTAAGCAAAGGACTTCCATTTTCAGGGGCTCAAAGTTATTTGGACAATTGACTGACAAGAAGATAAATGAACAGGTGCGGTCCATTCCCTCGTTACTTCAAGACAAATGAAGCAGATAAAAGGTCTGGAGTTGATATCAAGTATTGAGTTGGCATTTGGCAGCTGTTCGACTGGAGCTACCAATATGGAGTCCAAGGAGATCTCAATGCAAGTGAAGGAGGCCATCATTAGGCTGAAAAAACAACATAAATCTATAAGAGAGATAGCAAAAACCTTTGGTGTGGCCAAATCAACAGTTGGGTACATTCTTAAAAAGAAAGAAAGCACTGGTGAGCTCAAGAACATCGAAAGGCCTGGAAGACGACGGAAGACAACTAAAGTGGTGGATCGCAGAATCCTTTCCTTGGTGAAGAAAAACCCCTTCACAACATCAACAGAAGTCAAGATTACTCTGGAGAAGGTAGGCGTATCCTTGTCAAAATCTACAATCAACAGACACCTTCATGAATGTAAATACAGAGGGTTTACAACAAGGTGCAAACCACTGGTAACATTCAAGAACAGGAAAGCCAGATTAGACTTTGCCAGAAAACATCTAAAAAAAGCCTCCCATGTTCTGGAATAAGATTCTTTGCACTGATGAAACCAAGATTAACTTGTACCAGAATGATGGGAAGAGAAAAGTATGGTGAAAGAAAGGAACAGCTCATGATCCAAAGTATACCACATCATGTGTCAAACATGGTGGAGGCAGTATTATGGCATGGGCATGTATGGCTGCCAATGGAACGGGCTCACTGGTGTCTATTGATGATGTGACTGCTGACAGAAGTAGCAAGATGAATTCTGAGGTGTATAGGGCTATACTCTCTGCTCACATTCAGCCAAATGCTACAAAACTGATAGGACGCCACTTCACAGTGCAGGTGGATAATGACCCTAAACATACTGCGAA
>CM040477.1:5210123-5252598 GCA_022758105.1 Pangasianodon gigas
CGGCTGCAGTAAAGGCCTGGCAAAGCATCTCAAGGGAGGAAACTCAGCATTTGGTGATGTCCATGGGGTCCAGACTTCAGGTAGTCATTGACTGCAAAGGATTTACCTCCAAGTAATAAAAATAATCCTAATATTTATGATTATATTAGTTTGTCCCATTACTTTTGAGCCTGTGAAAATGGAGAAACTCTGTAAAAAAATGGCTGTAATTCCTAAACGGTTAATGCAATATTTTTGTTAAACCCCTTGAATTAAAGCTGAAAGTCTATGCTTCAGTCACATCTTGACTGCTTCATTTCAAATCCACTGTGGTGGTGTACAGAGGCAAAATTACCAAAACTGTGTCACTGTCCCAATATTTATGGACCTGACTGTACACCTGAATATTTTACACATTTTAACATGTATGCTAATAATAATACAACAATCTCTTTTTATTATTAGGAATGGATGTGACCAAGATCTAGCTAAAGAGGAGTTTCAGGCACTGAAAACAATGATCACAGTCTCTTTCATGGATAAGAGCTACTTCGGACTGTGGGACATCATGTTGTCAAAGGAACCATACTGCTTACATAAGTATTTACATCATTATTATAATAACACATTTTTGCTGTTATTCAAAGCAGTGTATTTACAACCATCTTATCTCTCTTATTCTTTAGTAACTGAACATCCTTCAGTTAGTTTATATTATGCTGGTACTCCCTGTGTCCTCTGCTGTGTGTGAGAGGGGCTTCTCTGCACAAAAGCAGATCATGTCTGATGTAAAGTCTTGTCTCAACCTGGACACAGTAGAGGACCTCATCAGAATAAGTATAGAATACCCAGAACTGGAAGACTTTGAGAAGAAAAAGTGTTAATGAGTGGCTCTCAAAGGTCTAGAAGGCCAAATTAGAAGTCCTGGCCAGATATCATCTTCAAAGATCAGGGGGACTTTTTTGTAGTGATACCACAGGGACTGTGATATCTTTAACTTTTTAACACAGAATCAAGTAAAGTTGTTTACAAGAGATTAAGAAAAAGTTGCCTACAATAAATTGAATTGTTTACAGTAAGTTAAAGATGTGTTATGACTGTGGTAAAGTTGTTTAAAGATATTTTTGTTAAGTGTAAACAAGAAAATTTTCTGTATTTATTTGTAATGTATTTATTAATGAATTAAACATGTTTGGATGTAGTTTCAGTGTGTCTCTTATTCTTGTCCTACCCCAGGAATGGTGCTACCAAATTAAGGGCCAGTGCCATGAAAGGTACAACTTGGTGGCACCAGTGCCACTCTTCTCAAATGTTAGTCTGGAGCCCCGGATTACATAGAGTGACACAGGACACTCAAACAAGGGAGGGAGGACCCAACTGTTGGTTCTGAAGAGCTGTACGGAAATGCTATTCCTAATCAAGCTGGGCATTTGGGGCAGGATAAGACACTAAACCGTCTCATGGCCACGAACTGTATGATTTATTGTGATTAAATCTATTCCCACCAGTGTTTGACCAGCCCATCCTTTTGCAGATGGTAAACGGTTTAATCAAACCCTAAAAAGACATGATTCATAAGTTTGTTCATGACAATGCTCGGAATTGGGATATGTGGCTCGAACCCCTGCTATTTGCAGTACGAGAGGTTGCACAAGTGTCCAAGGGTTTCTCTCCATTGGAATTATTGTATGAGTGCAAGCCCCACTGCGTCTTCAACGTCATGAAGGAAAATTGGGAAGAGGGACCCTCATCTAGTAAAAACAAAATTCAGTACTTTCTGGGCCTGAGAACAAAACTCCACACCTTAAGTTACCCAACACCAGGCCCAAGAACGACAGTCCTGGCCGTACAAGAGGGGTACTCCGCTATGGAAATTTCCACTGGGAGATAAGGAACTTGTTTCACTACCTACGCCAAACTCAAATTACTTGCGAAGCAGCAAGGACTCTGAGGTCACACAGTGAGTCAGAGAAGTCGACTACGAGGTCAGGCAAAAAGATATTAGAGGTGATGCAGTTAAAGTGGGCTTTTGTGTGGGGGCCTGCTGTTGCATTCTCCTGACTTTTCACTCCCTTTTGTTCTGCAGACTGATGCATCAGAAAAAGAGCAGAGGGCTGTTTCATCCCAGGTGGTGGAGAGGGGAGGAGCACCCTCCCGTACATCACCCGAAAGCTCTCGGTAAGGGAGAGCAAGTATAGCACAATCCAGAAGGTGTGTCAAGAAGGAGAAGGTGGGTGTCGACTGCAGGCCAGGCAGCTCGCCATCCTGAGTTGGGAGGTGAGAATATGTGGCAGTGGGGGCGTGGTCGAGTGTCAGCTGTGGATGGATTGGAGGCGGGTTGAACTGGCAGGCAACGCGTGATGATTCTCACCTGACTGTAATTTTGGCAAAGTTATGTGGTGAAGAACCAGATAGAGAGAGAGCTGAGCTGTTTGTTTGTGCATGTGTGTGTCCATGAGTGAGGAAACTCTGAAAAGCTCTCACAAAGCTTTGTAAAAAGCTTTGTAAAAATGTCTCCTGAGTCCTCCTTTTCACCCACACACGCCAGGGTTCTAAAGGTTATTATGTCAGTTACATGCTTGCATGTAACATAAGTGACTAAAACCAAAAGAATACTTCTTGCATTTTGCATGTGCATGCAGCATCAGTGGTAACCTGAGTGGCATTGCTCACACATTTGGTACATATCTTATGTACATCTGGAAGATTTAAAAGTGACATTCACTAAACAGCATAGCTGAGCCAAAACATTCCTGTCAGTCAGGTTTCCAGGTTGAACTGTAAAATGTTTAACAATTTCATACACAGCGACATTAAACACACTGATAAGCTCTGTCTCTCTTTAAAATTTTACACTGTCATCATGATTGTTGTCATAAGCCAGGTCTCAAATCATATTTATTAAGTATTTGTTAATCTAGAAAATCCAGAAGACTGGTATGCAAAACAGACCTTTTGGTAGGTTTGAAGCACACATGAGAGGTTTTTAAAATTCAAACAAGAAATGTGTTCTCTGTGACCTTAAACGTGGCATGGTTGTTGGTGACTGATGGGCTGGTTTGAGTATTTCAGACACTGCTGATCTCCTGGGATTTTCACACACACACACACACACACACACACACCAGTCTCTAGAGTTTACACGTAATGGTGTGAGAAAACAAAAACCATCCTTTGTGAGGAGGGTCTGAAGGCTGAAGCACCTTTTTGATTAAAGAGATCAAAGGAGAATGACCTGGTTTGAGCTGACAGGAAATCTACAGTAACTCAAATAAGCACTCTTTAGAACCGTGGTGAACAGAAAAGCATCTCAGAACACGAGCCTTGAGGTGGATGGGCTACAACAGCAGAAAACCACATCAGGTTCCACTCCTGTCAGCCAAGAACAAGAAACTGAGGCTATCATGGGCACAGACTCACCGAAACTAGACAGCTGAAGACTGGAAAAAGACCAAGTGATTTTTTTTTCTAATCTTCAACTGTCTAGCCAACTGTCGCCTCCAATTCCTGTTCTTGGCTGACAGGATTGGAACCCAATGTGGTTTTCTGCTGTTGTAGTCCATCCACCTCAAGGTCAATGTTTCGTGCAGGCTGAGATGCTTTTCTGCTCACCACGGATGTAAAGGGTGATTATATGAGTTACTATAACCTTCCTGGTGGCTCGAAACAATCTGGCCATTTTCCTCTGACCTCTCTTATCAACAAGGTGTTTCTGTCCACAGAATTGTCGCTCACTCAATGTTTTTTGTTTTTCACACCATTCTGTATAAACTCTAGAGACTGTTCTGTGTGAAATTCCCAGGAGGTCAGTAGTTTCTGAAATACTCAAACCAGCCCATCTAGTACCAACAACCATGCCACAATCAAAGTCACAGAGCTCACATTTTTCCCCATTCTGATGTTTGATATGAACATTACCTGAAGCTCTTGACCTGTATCTGGATGATTTTTTGCATTGTGCTGCTGCCACATGATTGGCTGATTGGATAACTGCATGAATGTACAGGTGCTTCTAATAAAGTAGACAGTGAGTGTATTTCAAATTGCATACTTGTGTACTATTCTAGACCATTATTGAGTGCTATCACTAACTGCGTTTCCTATTACAGTTAGTGGTTGAATTTTAAAAACCTCTCATGTATGCTTCAATCTTACTTGAAAGGTCTGTTTTGCATACCAGTCTTCTGGATTTTCTAGATTAATAAGTACTTTTGAATGTAAGGCCAGAGTTTTTGATCTGAAACCCGGCTTATTACAACAATCATGAAAACAGCAGGAAATTTTAAAGAGAGAAAGAGCTTATCAGTGAGGTCACAACCCATAGTTTGGGAAACCCTGGCATAAACCAGGGGTTTAGCTAAATTTATTTACAAATTTCTATTGACTGTATAACACTCGAAGTAGCTTGTTACATTTAGCCAGACACTCCTTTTTAAACATACTCCCTAGACAGAGCAATTCTCTATTCAGATGAGTAACTTACTGCAGGTGTCAGAGTTAAATGAAAATCATGGATAACAGCAATTTTTTTCCTCAAAATAGGTTGAGTGTAAATGTTGATTGCTGTTTACCAGCATATTTCCAGTTAGTACATTATACTAGGCAGTTACATTACTTTGATTAACATGACTGATTAGCCAATGTCAGCTAGCAATCAAACAGAAACTCAGTCAGTCATGACTCAAAGCTCTAAAATATTTTTCTGACTACAATTAAGGTAATATACTTGCACAAATTATACAACTACAAATTAGACTTTTATATATTAATAACGCTGTACTAGCCACTTTGAAATAGCATTCAATGCACCATTTTAAGCACTTTATACAGGTAATGGCTTTCAGTATGCACACTACCAACTTGAATTAGGGGTATGTCCAATGTGGTTGGGCATGAGGTGGACCCACTGGGCGACCGGCAGAATCTACTGTGCATGCTCTGGCTCCAATTTTTGTAAGATGACAACTTCCATTTCCACCAAAAATGGACACAACTGCACAATGGGCCACATTTATCAAGCTGGATCCAAATGGATTTATGCATAAAACGGTTCATACAAGTGTTTACACAAGCAATTTAATATTCATAAAAATTTAAAAAAAAAATGCAAATTCTGAAAAACATTTGCATCCAACTCGTGCTCTTGAGCGTGTGACAATTTATGCATATGAAGACTTAGCCCAATGTAAACCTTGACTTTAAATCATATAATTTGCTTGGATTAGTGCTTTTTATATATGGAATATACTGTCTAGTTTAATTTTATTTAATTTAATTGCTTATTTTTTATTACGTTTACAGCACATAGTAGACGCCCTTATCCAGAGCGACTTCAAGACCAAAAATATATCCTCATGATAGTTTATTAGGTTTATTCTTAGGACTAAGAATATCATCAAGAAAACTTGTCATTTCACTTGTGAAAACCAGTCATTTCATAATAACAATTAAAGAATGTAAAAAAATACAAGCAAGCCAACACAAACCCATAAATTAGGACAAATAAAATTAATTATTACATTACAACAAAAGAAATAGCGCCATATAAACTGAAGATATATAAGCCCTAAACTAATGCCTCAGCTGACAGTAGCTTTAGCCAATGCTTATTATTATTATACATTCCATGCTTTTATTGACTTAGAAGTAAATCAAAATAATTTCCACTTCTGCCTTTCAAGGTTTACCCTGATGCTCTCAGCAGTCTGTGCACTTTAACTATTATGGAGTTTTTGGGTGTCACTAAATGCAAATGAATTCTGTTGGAAATGCGTGTTGCACTTTACAGGTAATCAACATACCCAAGCATGAAGAAAATCAGCGTTTCTGAAACGTTTGTATAACCGGCAGACAATTTTAGTTTGGTTTGGCTTATGCAAACATTTACACACAACTTTACTAAAAGACTGATAAATGGCCATTGGTCCATTACAGACAACTCCACAGTAAAGATTGATGTAGAGCTATGTATGTTTGTTAAAGCAATATAAATTAGGTATGTTAGTTAACTAGCAAGCTAAGCATATTAAATTCTTAGCATGCAAATTTTACTGATATGATACTTAACTGAACTGAAATGGGCACTGCAAAGACAAAGCTACTCAGACCAGAATTAACCTTCCTAATTACCTGTAACCACAGGTGTCTTCTGTTGGCTTGGAGAGGTGTCCGATCTGATAGCATGCACAATGTGACATTTTAGAAAACAAAGCCTGGCTTGCTTTTAAAATTCACTAAAGTCCTGTTATGTTTTCCATGATGTCACAATGTTATCACATCGTATATCACATTATCCCATGCCACTGTGTTTTATTTCCGGGAATAAGCATCAGCGTGAGAGGAATGTGTCTCACTCAAAGGTCTGGCTTGTTTGATCACAGCAGGGATTCCCAATGGTTGAATACGCACTCATGTATTGCATGCTGGGTATTACGGTTTTACTACTTTAATGGGTGAAAACAGAAAAACAACACAAAATCACGAATTCTGTTAAAATGCTGATATTAAGTGATACAATCCCATGCAACAGAATAATAAATACATTGACAAATAAATTAAATTCTAGTTTTATGCCAGAATTGTCCTTTAATCCAAATAATAATAATAATTTTGTAGCCTACAACCCACCAAAGACACAGGTGACACTATCAGGATATTGCATGTGCTCTCCCAAGCCTAGTGTGGACTGCTGCTTAAGGTTTTGCAGCGCCGAACTGGTGGATTCAGGAATCAGCAGAAAAAGAAATATACAACTCCAATATACAACTTATTTCCAAGAGATATGCTTGCTTTTATATGCAATGAAGAGCACCCCCTTGTGGCCAATTTGAGGGAGACCGCATCATTTACTAACTGGTCCTTGAATGGTAACCGTTCAAGTTTTGGGAGGATAGCTCAGTATTACCTCTGTCAAATGCCTGCTGAAACGTGATGTTTTTTAAATAATCAGGTCATCAACAAAAATCCACTTGCAGATTAGCATAGAGATGCAGTACACCAAATTTAAGCTCAGTTGGACATACGGTTCCCGAGAAATACTTATCTGAATTTACAGTGGATATAAAAAGTGTACACACCCCTCTTAAAATGGCAGGTTTTTGTGATATAAAAAATAAAATCAAACCAAGATAAATCATGTCAGAACTTTTTCCACCCTTAACGTGAAATTACAAAGTATAAAAATTAAGTGAAAAACAATTGGAAACATTTTAGGAAAAAATAGGAAAAATAAAAAACTTACAACAACCTGGTTGCATAAGTGTGCACTAGCTTTTATAATTGGGAATGTGGCAGTGTTCAGAATGAACACTGATCACATTCAATCTCATGTTCAAAAGTAATTATCATACAGCTGTCAATGAAATTATTCTGATTAACCCCAAATAAAGACCAGCTGTTTCTATAGGATTTTCTTGGTTTCATCTGACTGCTGAAGCCATGGTATGCAAAGCGTTTACAAAGCCTGTACAGGGTCCCACTGTCAAAAGGTATCGATCAGGAGAGAGGCACAAAAATTTCCAAAACATTAGATGTACCATGGAACACTATGGAGGCCATCATCAACAAGTGGAGAAAACAGAGCACGACAGTGACATCACCAAGAACAGGACATCCCTCCAAAATTTATAAAAGGACAAGAAAAGCTTAACAGGGAGGCTGCGAAGAGATGTACGGCAACATTAAAGGAGCTGCAGGAATATCTGACAAGTACTGATTACTTTCTTGCCTGTCACAACAATCTTTCATATTCTTCACGTCTGGGCTATGGGGTAGGGTGGCTAGATGGAAGCCCTTTCTCACACACACACAAAAAAAAAAAAAACATACTAGCTCCAATTCCAAAAGGTATAATAATTCGTAATTCCAAAAGGTATGGAAAAGGAAAAAAAGAAAAAAAACAAACAAAAAACACATCACCAAAAGAACAGCATACCCTGCACACTTATGCAACCAGGTTATTGTAAGTTTTTTTTTTTTTTCCACTTAACTCATTTTCAATGGTTACGCTCCAAACTTTGCACATCACCTCAGAATCCTTTGCCATACATTTAAAGTTTTGTGTAATTCCGTGCAGGCATTCATGAAATACAGCTGTTTGAGAACACTAGCTCCACCCCACTTGGATTGATTGGCATGTGGCAGCCAGAGTGTTTACAAACTTCAACGTTTTTGATAATTATTAAGGATCACACTCTCCTGAGAATTTTGACACCAAATATGTGGCAATCCAACAAAAATCCTAGGACTAGTTTGAAAAAGTACATTTTGCATATTTTGCAAATTATTATAAATTAGAGTGGGTGGAGATAAATGATTCACTCAAGCAAATTTATATTGCTTGAGCCAAGGAATCAGCACAAACAAGAAATTTCACTGTGGCTCCAAGAGATATGTTCTTTTTTATAAGCAAAACATGAATAGCACCCCCAGTGGTCATTTGAGTGAGACTGCATCAGACAGTAGTGGGTCCATACTTAAGCCTATCATTTCAGTTCTGTGATAATAGCTCAGTGTTAACCCTGTCAAAAGCCAGCTGAAATCAAAATTACAGATTAGCATAATGATGCACCATACCAAATTTCAGCATGATTGGACCTTAGTTCAAGCCCCTTCTGCAAGGCCACACCCAAAACTTTGCAAATGACCTCAGAATTTTGTCCTGTATATACCCTTTAAGTTTCATCTAGATGCACACAAGCATTCAAGCCTCGTTAGTATTGATTGACATGTGGCGGCCATATTGTTTACAAATGTCAACATGTTTTTGATAATTATTGATGTTCACACTCCTGAATAGTTTGACACCATGTTTGTGAAAATCGGTCAACAATCCTAGGACTAGTTCACAAAAGCAGGTCTTGCAAATTATGCATATTAGCAAAAAATCCATCATGGCGGAAATTAATGGACAGGGTCTAAATTCAACAGAAGCCAAGAAATAAGTGGAAAAAGAATTTTGAATGTACGACTTACGGTTCCCGAGAGGTAGGACAAAATATACTGAATTCCATTGTTAATATGTTGCATCTCATTTTTACAACAGTACGTTTTTGCATTCGAATATGCATTCTTATCTAAAATTCGACAAACATTCGAAGTTCGAATTTTAATTTGACAGCCCTAGAGCAGACAAGAGGACAGAAGCTGCGTGAATGGTTAAATGTTGGTGACCTTCATTCTTATGTAAACAAACACGCATGTAAACACAATGGGCAACAGAGGTCAGCAAAAATGATCAAGGTCATGTCCATATATCATACAATAAGTCGATAACGTAATTATTGTGACAGAGCTATATGAGATGATAGATCAGAATTTCAGCTTTCATTTCCTGATATCTACATCTAGATGTGTTAAACAACTTAGAACATGTCACTTTTTGTGCCAGACCACCCAATTTTTAGATGAGCAAAAGCGTTGGACCAGATGGTCTTAAAGTAAATAACACTTAATATTTGGTTGCATATCCCTTGCTTGCAGTGAATGCATCAAGCTGGCGACCCATCCCCAAACTGTTGCATTCTTTTTTTGTGATGCTTTTCCAGGCTTGTACCACAGCTTCTGAGGATTTCTCCCTTCAGTCTCCTCTTCAAGAGGTGAAATGCATGCTCAATTGGGTTAAGGTCTGGTGACTGACTTGGCTAAAACCTTCCACTTTTTCCACTGATGAAGTCCTTTTTTGTGTTGGCAGCGTGTTTTGGGTCATTGTTTTACTACATGACGAAGTTCCTCCCAATTAGATTGGATGCATTTCTGTGCAGACTTCTGGCAGACAGAATGTTTCTTCTGCTGCTACCATCATGAGCCAATAAAGATTAGTGAGCACATTCCTGAAGAAGACTTGCAAGCCCAAGCCATGACATTACCTCCACCGTGCTTAACCGAAGAGCTCGTATGTTTTGGATCATGAGCAGATCCTTTCTTTCTCCACACTTGGGCCTTTCCTTCACACTGGTAGAGATTAATCTTGGTTCCAGAACTTTTCTGGATCATGTCTGTATTTCTTTGTGAATTCATATCAGACCTTCTTACTGCTGATGAATGGTTTGCATCTTTTGGTATGGCCTCTATATTTCTGTTCTCGAAGTTTTCTTCAAATGGTGGATTGTGATACTTTCATCCCTGCCCTGTGGAGGTTGTTGGTGATGACAGTGACTGTTGTTTTTGGGGTTTTCTTTACAGCTTTCACAATGTTTCTGTCATCAACTGCTGTTGTTTTTCTTGGCCGAAGCAGCTTGAAATGGCTCTGATAGATTTTCTCTCTTTTCTCAGCTTCAATATGGCTTGCTTTTCTCCCATAGACAGCTCTCTGGTCTTCATGTTGGTTTATCCTTGTGAAGACTGCATTTGTTGTTAACAAGTGAAACCCAGGGCTCAAACCAAGAGTAGACATTCAGAGCTACTAATTCTTTAAACAATCAATCTAACCGGGGACATCTGGGCAACAAGAAACACTCATCAGTCACATGTTCCAATATTTTTGATCATTTGAACAAATGGGTGGGTTCAAACAAAAGGCGCCATGTTCTAAGTTGTTTTACACATCTAGATGTAAATATCAGGAAATGAAAGCTGAAATTCTGATCCATCATCTCATATTCATCTTTTGATCTAAAACCCAAATGTCTTCAGCGTATAGCAAAAATAATTGGCCTTGCCATTCCAATACTTTCGGAGGGGGCTGTATATTTAATTGTCTCCATCAGAGATGTTCAAAACAGCTTTCCCTTCTCCAACACACCTGATTCATCTAATCAGCTAACTAACAGCCCTTCTGGAAGACCACACACTCCTTTACTACCTTAAAAACTGAACACATCCTCACTGGAATAACCTAAAGCCACAAAATAACAAATTAAACACCAGAATTATCAAGTTCCCGGCTAATTTTAGGTCAATCTAATACACTTGAAAAAATATACAAAAATTTTAAAGCTTTTTAGAAAATAATTATTTAACATTTCAAATTCCTTTTAAACACTATACATTTTACAAATGAGACAGACTGATGAAACATTTATATACATACAATGGATATAAAAAATTCTGCACACCCCTTTTAAGGAAGTGTTGGCTGAATCGTTAAGGCTCTGGGTTACTGATCGGAAGGTTGGGGGATCAAGTTGCAGCACTGTCAAGCTGCTGCAGTTGGGCACTTGAGTAAGGCCCTTAACCACTTCTGCTCCAGGGGTGCCATATCATGGCTGACCCTGTGCTCTGACCCCAGCTTCCTAGCAATATGGAATAGGTGAAAAACTGCATTTCATTGGCTCTGTACTCTGCAATAAAGTTGAATCTTAGCTTAAAATGGCAGGTTTTTGTGAAGTAAAAGAATGACACTAAGATAAATCATGTCAGATCTTTTCTCACCTTTAATGTGCAATTGCAAAGTACACAAATAAAGTGAAAAACAATCAGAAACTTTTACAGGAGGCAAAAAGAAAAAACAACTTACAATAACCTAGGGTGTGCACACTTAGGTTGTTGTAATTTTTTTATTTTTTTCTATTTTTCCCCTAAAATGTCTAATTGTAATTTCACATTTAGAGTGGAAAAATTCTGACATGATTAATCTTAGTTTCATTTTTTTACTTCAAAAAACCCTGCCATTTTAACAGGGGTGTTTAAACTTTTTATATCCACTGTACATTACCTTACATAATTTTAAAACACGCCTCCTCATAAGCTGTAAGTAGAAACTTCCATCATCAGACGTCCATCATTTTGTTGTCCAGTGCAATTAACCGGACAACAAAACCATGAACTGCCAACACAAGCACTATAATTAATATTATTATTAGAACAGTACAGTACTCTACCAACACAAAAGCCACTATTACTGGGTAGGTCCTCCCTTTGCTCTCAAAACAGACTCAATTCTTTGTGGCATGGATTCAAGAAGATCATTCTTTTGAGATTCTGGTCCAGATTGTTGATATGATTGCATCATGCGATTCCTGCAGATTTTTCAGGTGTACTTTCATACTGTCAATCTCCCTTTCTACCACATCCCAAAGGTGTCATACTGGATTCAGATCCAGCAACTGGGAAGGCCACTGAAGAACAGTGAACTCATTGGCATGTTCATGAAACCACCTTGAGATGACTTTTGGTTTGTGACATGGTGCATTATCGTGCTGGAAGTAGCCATTAGAAGATGGGTAAAATGTGGCCATGAAGGGATGCACATGGTCAGCAACAATACTCAAATAGGCTGTGGCATTCAAGCGATGTTTGAGTGAAGTATGCCAGGAAAACATTCCCCACACCATTACAACACCTCCACCAACCAGGACTGTTGACACAATGTGTTTTTCCTGTCTTCATCTGTCCAGTTTTGGTGAGCCTGCATCCAGTGCAGCCTCAGCTTTCTGTTCTTGGCTGTCAGAAGTGGAACCCAACGTGGTCTTCTGCTGTTGTAGCCCATCTGCCTCAAGGTACGACATTCTGAGATGCTTTTCTGCTCACCACAATTGTACAGAGTGGTTATATGAGATACTGTAGCCTTTGTCAGCTCAAACCAGTCTGGCCATTCTCTATTGACCTCTCTCATCAACAAGGCATTTCCGTCCACAGAACTGCCGCTCACTGGACGTTTTTTCTTTATTGCACCATTCTGAGTAAACTCTAGAGCCTGTTGTGTGTGAAAAGGAGATCCCAGGAGATCAGCAGTTACAGAAATATTCAAACCAGCCCATCTGGCACCAACAATCATGCCACAATCAAAATCATTGAGATCACATTCTTCCCCTTTCTGATGGTTGATGTGAACATTGCCCAAAGCTGCTGGCCCGTATCCACATGATTTTATGCAATAACTGCTGCCACATGATTGGCTGATTAGATAATTGCATGAATGAGTAGGTATAAAGGTGATCCTAATAAAGTGATCAATGAGTGTATGAGGCTAAATAAAATTCTTTTTTTTGGTGATGTATTTAATAAAATTACATTTTAAAAACATTTCATTCAAAATTATGGGTTACAGATTTGAGACTGATAAAAATCAGAACTGCACAATATCAAGAAAAAAATGCAATGTGCGATAAATTTGTAGGATGATGTGAAAGATATCGGATGTGTTAAATCAGAGATTAACAGGCTCAATATAAAAATTTCCAATTTATTTTAAAAACAATGGGCCTTATTTGTCAAGCTGGATACAAACAGATTTATGCATAAATCATTCATAGGAACATTTACATAAGAAATTTAGCATTCATGAAAATCCTGTAAGTTCGCACAAATGTTCATATCCTACTCATGCTCCTGAGTGTGTGTAAATTTGTGCATAAGAATTAGTACTAACTAATGTAAACCTTGATTGATCAGTTTCAAATCATTTAATTTGTGGTGAGTTGCTGCACTTTTATATACAGATTACGCTGTCAGGTTTAAACTGCTTATTTATTTCAATTACGCCCACAAATTTAACGAAGATTTTGTGATACCCAGTCTTTTCATATTAATGGCATTAACTAAAGAAATATTAAATATGAAAAAATAAAGAAAGCAAGTCAAAATAAATCCAAAAATTTATAAATAAGACCAGTCATTCGATCAAGATGAAATAGAGCTGTATAAAAGGAGGAAGTGCTGTAATGGCTTACATGGTGTCCAAGTCTGTACCGTTTGCCATGGGATCTTCTTTAACTGCTGTGCAACACTTTATTGGAGCCAGCACTAAGTGAGCTGGCTACAAAATACAGATTTCTGTCAATTAGGCCAAAAGTGAGGCATCCAGGATTTGGGTCAGTAAAACATTTCAGATTTTCCAACCAAAAATAAATGTTACAGAAGAATGTTTGTATGTCAGTGAAGAAAGTAACATATTACGTAACAGACCACTTTTCAGACAAAATATGAATGCTGGCCGTCAGGCATAAGATGATGTTTTCAGAGTGTTCAAACTCAGCATTCAGCCAATCTCAGAGGTCTGACACACTAGCGACACACTAATTTGAATTTTTGAGATTTGTATTTAGAGTTCTGATTTTTTTTTTTATCTCAAAACCATTACCTGTAATTTTGAATTTTATGTTCAAAATTAGAAATTACAGATCCAATCTTACCCCTAATTTTAAACAAAGAAAAAACACTGATAAAAATGTAAATGTATTTAATATACACCAAAGAAAAAAAATTATTTAATGTGTTGTATAAATAATTTTGACACACCAAATTCATATTCTTATACTTTTGTTAGCTTCCAAGTTTCCCTACAAAGTCTCTGATGTTTTGGCCTAAACTCTAGATCAGAGGAGTGTACCACGAAGCAGGATTGCAGGGTTAATGAGTTAACTTTGGCTAAAACTCTGACTTAACCGTACCATGATGGTGGCTAACTGACTCCACATGCCTAACCTGCTCTGGGGAAGGTTAAGTTGAATTTAACCACACTGAGCATGTATAAAGCCTACCTCCTCTCCAATCAGAGAGCTAGAAAGTAAGATTGTGTGCGGTGAGGGTTTTCTGATTCTTCTGTAGCCTATTAGAATTTCTCAGAGTAATCGCAGCATTGGACTGCACACACATCACTATTAAAGCATCCCTGTGGGTGCATGAATATAGAACCCCAGAAGACCTTTTCCCCCCTCCATTGGGATTCTCAAGTCACACTTCAATTATTTAAGACTGTTAAGTGTGGACCCAGCCAAGGCATGTGTATAAGCACAATCAGGAAGGAGAAACTCCCAGATTTGGTGCATCCTGTCACCATGGAACAATCAGACTGATTTGCTGAACAATTCTTTGTTACTTAATGAATTTATGTTACAGTTCAAACACCAAACATTAAACAGTGGCCAAAATATTTATTTGACCAATTATTTTGTAATTTAGTGATTTTTTTCTGCAAAGGAGAAGAAGCAAAGGAAAGGTCACATTAAGATATTAAGATTATGTACATTAAAGTCCATTTCACCTTGGCAATACTACAGCATTTTTCAATAATCCAGTTATTCAATTTACAGTTTGATTTGTTTAAATTGCAGGAGGTTATACTCTATGTCTCTTTCTAGGGTTCTTCTGTATAGCACCATTACATTAAAAACTACCCACACCTGGAAGATGTTCAAATGCTCAATAATTCAGATTTTTTTAAATATTGATTAACTCTGAGGTTACCCTGCTATGCCTACAGGAGGAAGTCTGTTGCTGTATACGCCATGGATTAAGCAGGAAAAATAATATTGCTACTAGAGAAATTTGAACTTACAAGACTTTACTGTAGAACACTGTGGCAATTTCATGTGAAAGCAGTGAATGAGTACCCACATAGACCTCTCAGATCACACAGAGATTGTATCATGATTATCATCTTTGACCCCACCACTTTGGGGAATCTGTAATATGTTCAAAGTTGCCTACAATCAATGTATTGAATGCATTAAACTCACTTGTGCTCGAACAATAGTCACCTCATGTGTAGTGCTCTGAGGCTATAGCAGTCTTATTAAACAAAGAGAAAAAACACGACTTGTTAATGTTTACACAACTATTAAAATAAACATTTTAATGTATCATAATTATTCTATTCTATTCAACTTCTACATCATACTTTGATATGCTGGAGCCATCTGGGTCAGAAGAGGTAATTCAGATGTATGGTCCTCCATTAAAGTGCCAATTCTTTAACCAGTGTATAATCTGGAGGGAGGAAGGCCCACCATCATTTTTTAAATTCTTTTTCCTATTAGTTGTAAGAAATATCACCAGAGCACTTTCTCATAAGCACAACAATCACAAAAAGAAGAGAGTATATGAAGAACAACTTTTAAACAAGTAACTTAAGACCACTAGTTACCATTATGTGTAATATTTTTATAGTTTTTCTTTATCTGCTGCCAAGACTGCCTAACACAGTTGGGATTGCAGCCACAATTATTAATGACAATTTACTGCTAGTTATTTTATTTGCAATCACAGTTACTTTAATTGCCATGTGAATTAAAATAAAATGCTAAGTTATCTGTTATAACTTAGGCATTTACAAAGTCAGCTGCTTTTTTTCCCCGCGTGCCTTGGCAGCAGCGACAGCATTGCTTTTTGCCATTATTATATATCTGAATTCTTTAAAGGAAGCTAATATAATACAGGGTGTCCCAAAAGTTTCCATACATAGAGGAAATTAAGACTTTTTACCAAAATGTCTTCCAAAATTTTTCATACTTAGTTTATATTATATTTTTTTCAGATAGCCTTTAAGAATGCCTTTGATAAAAGAAGAATGTATTGAAATTATTCTCATGGCTGGATCAGGAAGCTGTCGCAAGGTTCCGATGGACATGCAATCACATGCATAACACAAGATGTGTTAACACAAGTTCATCATGAGTTGGAGAGACGACTCTTTGTGTGTTTACAAAGAAATGGTAATCATGTAGAAGATGTTTTGTAAATAAAGTTACATTTTGCTAAAATGTGTTAATGTCCCCTTTAAAAAAAAAAAAAAAAAAAAAAAAAAACACACCTTAATGAACTCCAGCTCCAGTTTTTACAACAAGCATTTGAGCCAGTGGGAGCCAGTTTAAAGCTCAATTTAACGAGTTGTTAACCCGCATCTTGATACTGATTAAGCCTGCGTGTGAATGTTTGGTTAAGTGAAGCTGGCTGTCATACTGAAACCCCAAGGTTTTTAAGCTTGCTTTATGGTACAGCCATCAGGGATGATCTTATCCAGAAAGGACCAGTGCAGCTGCAGGTTTTCATTCCAATCAAGCAGGAGCCACATCTGATTCCAGCTGTTTAATCAGTGACTTTCAATAGACTATCAGGTGTGGCTTCTGCTTGGCTCGAAGGAAAACCTGCACCCACACCGGCTGTTTCTGGATAAGATTGGAAATCCCTGCTCTAGATAATTTCCTAGAATCAAATCCTAGAAACAGCCCTCAATGTAGTGCATGTCCAGGACCTACACAAGTTTGTCTCAGTTCTACAGTGTTCTTCACCTATTCTAAAACACCACTTTCTTTTCTTGAATATAATTTATATTTGAACAAACATGTCACGGTTTTGCTTGAAAAAGCCCAGTGTTACGCTGGGGTCTGTCCTAAATGTCTCAAATTTGACTTCTGTAACAACGTCACATCCTACACTGTGTGTCCTATTGCCATTCCATTATCTTCCCTCCATCTCTTACAAGGTTATCATAGTCCTCTGGAGGTTCAGGTTGCAAATCACTGTAGACTTGGCTATGCTTAAACTGCAGTAAGGTTATATGGACATGTCATGTTCATGACACTACTATTTCGGCATGAATTACGTTGGATAATTAACTTTATTTATTTATTTATTTATTTATTACTAAAGTCCTGCATAATACTGAGGTCAACAGTTTGTTCTAATGCAGAAAGAAACAGCTTCCATCTTAGATATACAACTCAGTACTGTTGTTCTGAAAGGCTAAACTGTATTTCCATAAAGGGAATGAGAGTATAAGTGTGAGTATAATTTTACTAATTGATAAATCTTGACAGGAGCAACTGGCCTAAAGTGTCAGGGATTAGCTGCTTGCCAAGCTATATTTAGATGAAAGATGCTGACTGTCTACACAAAGCACCCAAGGTAGCGTACATAGCTGTACGAATTGCACCGAAAAGACATGAATAATCTAATTAACTGACAACAAAACATTTTCCCGTGTTTTCCCATTTGTAATCTAAAAAGCTGTAACACTAATTACGTTAACTCACGCCCTGCGTGGCTGAAAAACTGCTAACATCATGCTCAAACACCAGCTTTGATTCCAGGTGACATACAGTAGTTAGCTACACAAATTATGTGGTTGGCTAGCGGGCTAGATTTGTTAACATGAGCTTCCAGGTCTAGCTAATATCTGATTACCGTTATACAAAGTGAATAAAAAGCTTATGTAACAGAGCCTGAGCTAATCGGTCAGCTTTGATAACTTACACAGGTTTAGCGAGGAAGCTACACTACCAGCCGGCTAACCTCGTCTACGCTTGTTAACTAGTCAACAGTATAATCTTACACGGTTACCGTTATAAGGGAATGTTTATCCGCAGTTTGGCTAACTAGCTCACGACGGGCGATCAGACAGAGGCGTGTTTACAGGGCAAGCATCCGCCTGTCAGATGAAGGTGGAAGTCCACACTGGTAGCTATGAGCCACCCCCAACGCCTTAGCCTGGCCTACAACTATCAATAATAGAGGACGATTCAAGTCACAGTTTCAATGACTAACTTAAACAAGCAAAGGGTGAAGTTTACCTCCTGCTCGGTGTCTCCTTGCTCAGAGACTCCAAGTTCGCTGGGCAATTCGGCGAGGTCCGTGACCCGCATCAGCCCATCGTGAAGAAAAATAGTCTCTTCCTTCACGGACAACCACTGGGTCGAATCCAGGGCCCCTGATCCCATCTCTCTCCCCCGAAGAATACCCTTAACCTGACGAACATTAAAACTAAGTATCCGACGTTTTGACTAAGCTCTAGCCGGTTGTATACATTATGCTGTCATTCAACAATTCGAGAAACTATAGCGGTACTAGTGCCGACTCCGCCCGTTTAGCCAGCTATCTGCCTTTAGCTTTAGCTCGAGAGGCTACAATGAGCGCTAACTATAGAAAGCCGACCTGCTACTCTGCTTAAGCTAGCAAATTTTACTCCGGTATTTCAGAAAGATGACACAGGTTGTCAGATATACTCTCCTACACAGTGCAATGCAACCAGTTAAGCGGCATATACAAACTCTATATACTGTTTTAATTATCCAACGCTTGTTTGTCTATTTGTAAGCTAAGATAAACCTATAATGGTGTCAGTGTGACGCCATGATGCTATATTATTGGAAGCCAAATTTTTCCCAGCGTTCACTGCGGCTTTGCTTAAACACACAGTTAAAAAGCACCAATGAGAAATCGGATTAAATATCTTAAAATAGAGAGCATGTTAAGTCGCTTTTTTTTTTTTTTTTTTCCCAAAAGTAAGCATCTGAGATTTACGTTTGGTCTTTAAAGCCAAGCTACGAAGCAACCGCTAATTATTTTTAGATTAAAGATTAGATTATTATTTATGATTCAATTATATTCAATAATAATAATAATAATAATAATAATAATAATAATAATAATAATAATAGCATATTTGTCGTAGAAAAAATAGAAAAAAATATTGTTATATTATAGCATATCCACAGAACCACAGCAACCCTGAACAAGATAAAGCACTTACTGAAGATGAATGAATGAACAATATGGGAAAACAGTTATCTTAGTTCTAACATAAAAACATTCTCAGTAGATCTAATTTTTTTTAAATATTATTTTCTATCAAAAATATATTTGCCAAAATTATTGATATGCCTAAGAAATATTTGAAATAAATGCAAACAAAATGTCATTTGTGGGAAAAAAAACCTTGTCATCATCAAAGACAAAAGAACTTCCAACACAAAAGACACATATAGTTGTTGACCTGCACATATCAGGTAATATAAAAATACATAAGCAGTTCAAAATGCCATAATAAAAAATTTTCACGATTTAGACAGTTTGTAATTTGCCAACTGTTCACGCTGACAGTTAGAATATGGTGACGGAGGTTAAATAAATAAATAAAGCCAAGATTACAATTTATTGCAAAGTTACATTCTTGTGGTTGTCAAGTTTCAAAATTAATGGTTAAACACTGCTTGTGGTCTGAATTGAAGTGGGATGTCTGCATGCAGAAACATAAGTATATAAAAGAACTTAAAATGTTCTGCATGAAGGAGTGGGCTAAGATAGACTAGTTTCTCCGATCATGTTAGACATTACAGGAAGCACCTTACTGCTGTTTTTTTCTCCAGGGCAGGTGTTCACAAAATATTAATTCTGACAATAATTTCATAACTTGTGTTTTATAGAAAAAATTGCATAACTTAAAAATGTTTGCATTTAAATAAAACTTTAAAATATCCATGTATGTTTAATAGCACATGCAATAAAATATATCTTTACCGACATTTAATATTATTTCCACAAATGTGCACTCAGTGACTGCAAATTAACATAATTGCCTAGTAAGACACACTGACAATGACATTTTTTCAAATATTTTATTTACTCAAAACATATAAACTACATACAGTACTGTGCAAAAGTCCTTGGTACATGTAAAGAAATGCTGTAAAGCAACGATGCTAAACAGATAATTAAATTAACATAAAAAATCTATTATAAGGAGCAGTAAACGACACTAAAGTAAACAAAGAAGACATTTGGGTTTGAGATCAAAAGATGAATTTGAGACAATAGATCAGAATTTCAGCTTTCATTTCCTGATATTTAGATGTGTTAAACACATCGAATGTGGCACCTTTTGTTGAAACCCATCCATTTTTCAGGTGATCAAATGTGACTGACAGGTGTTTCTTGTTGCCCAGGTGTGCCATGTTAGATTGATTGTTTAAACAATTAATAGCTCTGAATGTCTACTCTTGGTTTGAGCCCAGGGTTTCACCTGTGAAGACTGTATTTGTTACTAATAATGATAAACTAACATGAAGTCCAGAGAGCTGTCTATGGGAGAAAAGCAAGCCATTTTGAAGATGAGAAAAGAGGGAAAATCAATCAGCGCCACTGCACGAGCATTGGGCATAGCCAATGCAACAATTTGGAATTGAAATAGAAAGAAACCACTGGTGTACTAACAACCAGACATCAAACAGGTCAACCAACAGCAGCTGATGACAGAAACATTGTGAGAATTGTGAAGCAAAACCCAAAAACAACAGTCAGTGACATTACCAACAACCTCCACAGGGCAGGGGTGAAGTTGTCACAATCCACTGTTCAAAGAAGACTATGAGAGCAGAAATATAGAGGCCATATCACAAGATACAAACCGCTCCTCAGCAGTAAGAATCAGAAGGCCAAATTGGAATTTACAAAGAATTAAAGAGATGAGCCACAAAAGTTCTGGAACCAAGTTAATAGTAAAAGTGATGGAAAAGCCAAAGTGTGGACAAAGAAAGGATCTGCTCATACGAGCTCATCAGTCAAGCACGGTGGAGGTAGTGTCATGGCTTGGGCTTTCATGGCTGCTTCTGGAATGGGCTCACTAATCTTTATTGATGTAACTCATTATGGTAGCAGCAGAATGAATTCAGAAATCTAAAGAAACATTCTGTCTGCCAATTTACAGAGAAATGCATCCAATCTTGATGTATCCCTGGTGGTCTAGTGGCTAGGATTTGGCAGGCTCACTGCCGTGGCCTGCATTCAATTCCCGGTAGGGGAAGTTGAAGGTTCTCTCAAATTTCCCCTTAGGATCAATAAAGTCTTATCTTAATCTCTCTTTTTTCAGCTTCAAAATGGCTTGCTCGTCTCCCATAGACAGCTCTCTGGTCTTCATGTTGGTTTATCCTTTTTAACAACAGTCTTCACAGGTGAAACACAGAGCTCAAACCAAGAGTAGACATTCAGAGCTATTAAATGTCAGTCTAACAGGGCACACCTGGGCATCAAGAAACACCTGTCAGTCACATGTTCCAATATTTTTAATTACTTGAAAAATGGGTGGGTTCAAAGAAACGGTGCCTTGTTTTAAGTTGTTTAACACATCTAGATGCAAATATCAAGTAATGAAAGCTGAACTTCTGATCTATCATCTCATATTCATTTTTTGATCTAAAACCCAAATGTCTTCAGTGTATAGCAAAAAAAAAAAAAAAAAAGAATTGGGCTTTCCATTCCAATACATCCGGAGGGGACTCTACGTCCTATCGAAAACCTGTAGAATCACTTGAAGAGGGCTGTGTACAGGAGATCCCCTCACATTTTGATAGATCCGGAGCATTTTTGCAAGGAAGAATGGAATAAAAAAATTGCCAAATCTATGTTGGTCAACTCTTACCCAAAAAACTAAGTGCTGTATTACAAACAAAATGTGCTTTAACAGAGTATTGGTTAAGGGGTGTGCACACTTATGTGACCAGGTTATTGTAAGTTTTTTCTCTTTTTCTTTTTATGCCAAATAGAAAAACACATTTCTGTTTGTTTTTCACTTGAATTTTGTTGGTTGCCCTATAACATTAAAGGTGGAAAAAGATCTGACATGTTTTGTCTTGGTTTCATCACAAAAACCAGCACATTTAACAGGGTTATGTAGACTTTTTATATCCACTATATTTAATTTTAACAAAATGTTTTGCATTGCATCATACAAACAAAAATAGTGTTTCAATTTATTATAAATGTCACAATAATTGTAAATAGTGGACATAATATTATAAAGCGTATATGTGATTAAAACAAACAATAAACAGACAAACAAATAAACTATATTTGCTCAAGTAAAACCTAAGCAGAAGCCAATAAATTTTCTTTTAGTACTGAGGCAAGTAACTTACAGTATTGTTAGTCTTTTTAGTATTCATTATTCTTATGCGTAAATTTCTTTTTAAGTTCATATTATATTCCATTTGTATTTATATTCATCAGAGGAACCCAGGCTTAATAGCCTGGGTTCCTCTGATGAGTATAATATGAAATTAAAAAGAAATTTACACATAAGAATACTGATTTTAAATATTTCCACTCAGTCGTTTCCAGTTGGCACTAGTTAATCACTATGCTTTACATGTTTTGGGCTTCTAGGACGTAAAATCCTAAGACAACGTTTGTAAAGTTGATTGGAGCCTCTTTTATTTGTAGGTATTTTTCTATTTTTTACTGTAACCTGACCTTCCAGTTTGATCAGTGAAGATTCTAATTCTGTGGCCGTGTATAGGATGGCAGAACACCTATGAACATAAAAAAAAATTTGTCACAAAGTAAAGGTGAAAAGGAAAATAAATGGTCTTGTTCATTATCCAGGGATTCTCAAACCGTTTTCAGCCAGGGACCCCTTTAACTGTAAAGAAAATCCCACAGACCCCCTCAGTACAGATTTATGTTATCAACAAAATCCAGCTATTTAAGTATTAGGCACATTATTTGAATGTGTACAATAACAAAATGTCTTGTCTACACAAGACTTGGCAAGGAACTCCAACTACCAGTCTGCTACCTGAACTAAAAACATGGCCAACAAGAACTCCAGTTCCCAACCCACCTCACTGCCTACAGAATTCACCTGGGCAACGGCCATTTGGTCTCAATAAGGCAAGCCTGTCTCATCTTATGAAGGCTTCATAGAATGCTTTCAACAAGTGTTTGATCACTCCCGAAAAGAAAAAGAAATCAGGGAGAAGCTCCTCTACATCAAGTTGGGCAAGCATCATAGAGCCCATGCAGGTCGGTCAAACTAAGCTCCGTACCTTTGAATGGCACCGGCGGCAAAGTGGAGGACTTTGCTTTTACTGCGGCAGCTCCAAGCACCAGGTCATTCAATGCCCTAAATGTCCTCTACCGCTGGCCATGCAACCACCTTGTGAGCAAATTAGCTCATCCCATTTCTCAGCAAGGGTGAGTCTTATTCAATTCATTTCCTGCCTAGTTATTACCATAAAAGTACAGATAAGACACTCATTTCAACACTGATTGACTCAGGAGCAGAGGGTAAATTCATAGATTGGCTCTAGGAGACAAAATATGCCTTGACACCCAACCTGTCCAGTCACCACTCCAAATCCAAGCCTTCGACGAGGGCCAATTGGAGGTGGTGCCATCACGCACCATACCAAACCCATTCAACTACAAGTCAGCACCTTCCACCAAGAACATATATCCCTCTTCATCACCACTTCCACCAAGTTTCCCATCATCCTTGGTTTTCCCTGTATGCATGTTCACAACACACAGATCTCCTGGGCAGAGAGAGAAATCATCCGCTGGTCCCCTCACTTTCATGTTGGATGCCTCAGAACCCCACAGCTTCTGACCACATCCACCTTCATCAAGAGTCCCTGAACATCCACTCAGGTGGAAACTCGCACCTGTTACCGTGGGCTCCAGGATGTGTTTAGTAAAGCCAGCGGCTTACCCCCTCATCATGCTTACGACTGTGCCATAGAGCTCATGGTAGACATCACACCACCACGCAACCACATTTACCCATTGACAGCCCCTGAGAATCAGAAATGAAATGGAAGACTAAATTGAGGAGGTACTTTAACAGGGCTACATTTGACCCTCCATATCGCCCTCATCAGCAGGATTCTTTTTTTTTGTGGAAAAGATAGGGGGGTGAATTGACTATCGGGAATTAAATCAAGTCATCATAAAGTATCGTTACCCCCTTCCACTGGTTCCATCAGCCCTAGAGCAAATCTGAGAGGCGTGCATGCTCAGCAAGCTGGACTTGCGAAGTGCACATAACCTTATCTGCATCAGAGAGGGCGATGATTGGAAAACAGCCTTCAGCACCACCTCTGGCAACTCTGAGTACTGCATCATGCCTTATGGCCTCTCTTGTGCACCTTCAGTGCTCAGTGTCTCATTAACGACATCCTTCAAGACATGCTAGGCAAGTTTGTGATCACCTACATAGATGATATATGAATCTATTCCACATCTTTAGAGACCATGTCAGACAAGTAGCTAAAAAGACTGCTACAGAGCCAGTTGTACATTAAAGGTGAAAAATGTGAGTACAGCCAGTCTAAAATCTCATTCTCTGGTTATGTTATCAGCACTGAGGGGGTCCTAATTTAGACAAACAAGGTAGACACCAACAGAGAATGGCCCACAGACAGAGGCATACAATTCACGTCCCAAGTCCGATGGTCAAGTGGAACGGGCCTACCAAGAAATTGGCAGGTTTCTAAGGATTTTTTTGTGCCACTAACCAGGAAGACTGGTCCCAGTTTCTCCCTTAGGCTGAGTATGCCCAGAACTCCCGGCAACACTCTCCCACACAGCTGATGCCATTCTAGTGTGTACTTGGTTACCAACTGCCCCTGTTCCCCTGGAATGCAATCAGACTGGACTCACCAGCTGTGGATGAAAGGTTCCAATGAAGTGAACAGGTCTGAGAGAACACTTACCAGAGACTCGAACAAGCAGCACAAACATATAAGGAGTTTGCTGACAGATGCAGAAGAGAGACCCCAAGCTATGAACCAGGCAACCCAAGACCTCTAATTAATGAAGTGACCTAACAAGCTGGAATTGCCCCGTCACTTTTGCCTAGCTCCATCATTCCGTGTGTCCCGATTGAAAGCTGACACCCCAGGCCCACTAGCGGCTAGTGTTTCACTTACAGCAACCCCAGCACCCCTTGACATTGAGTGGCAACCAGCTTATGTTGTCAAGGAGATCCTCAACTCATGTCGTAAGTGGGGCAATCTCCACTACTGACTGGGAGGGTTAAGGCCCAGATGAACGATGCTGGGTACCAGTCCAAAATGTTCTAGACCCCCTCCTTTGCAACAAATTCTATACCCGTCACTCTGAACATTAAGCTTCTTGAGCTAGGTCCAAGAGACAATCTACTTCTGGAGTGAGCTGTTCGAACGGGGGGGTCTGTCATGTCTACATCGTAATCAGCAAGGAACTCCAACTCTCAGACTCCACCCCAAACTACAAACATGGCCACCTCGAACTCCAGTTTTCAACCCAACTCAGAGCCTATAAACATGGCCAACATGAACTTCAGTTCCCAGCACACACATGCTCTGTCACGTTCACAGTCCCCCGACTACTGATTACACACACCTGGACTTTATCGTTGCTCACCTCTAAATATACACACACCAACCACCACTCCAATGTTCATAGTTCTTGTTCCTGATGTGCCATTCCTTAGTCACAGTGTTTTGATATCCTGGTTATTCTTACTTTGCTATTGTCCTTCGGTTTAGAGATTTTGGTTTTCCTAGTCTGTTCTGTTTGCTGATTGCCCATTCGCACATTTTTTGACCACTGTTTTTGTCCCACATTCCTGGATTGTGTGCTACATATTTTTGCAACTGCATCTACTTCTACCACATGACACAAAACACATTTTGATTAGATTCAGATTGACATTAGATTCAGGTTGACATTACTTATAGGCCTATTTGTTTTTGAGTTATTGAGGTTTGGATTGAACTTTCAACTCAAGTGACCAGTCAAACAAACTTGATAATTACAATAATTGAATTATTACCTTTGATAATGGCTGGGTTGTGATATGCTGTACCCCCTGGCTATGCTTCATGGACCCCTTGGGGTCCCTGGACCCAAATTTGAGAACCACGGGACTAAAATGCAAACTCAGTGCAAAATGTTTGTGCACTGGTTAATATGTTATTATTCATTTCCAAACCTTGTATCATTGCTGCATTCCTTGGTATTTGGTATTTCAATGCAGGACATGGACACAAATTTCCATAGAAGTTTCTCCAGTAAAGCAATGCTCTCCAGTTGCTTTAAATGATCAGTCAACCTGTGAGGAAGAAGAAAGTGTGAAAGGGGTGGTGGTGTGCTGTATGATTAAGCAGTTAGAGAAAGTACATCAAGTGCATTACAGGTAAAGCATATGAATCAACAGTGTAATGTATGCTTGATTGTTTTTTCTGTTACTGTCACATTTAATGACCTGTGTATGCAATCGCAATGGTAGATTGTAGTTGTCTCTGTGTTATGATGTCCATATAACTTCTCCATGGGATGTATCCTATATTTGCAGTCATCCAAATGGCTGGTTACATCACATACTGCTAGAGAACAAAAGCAATAAATCTACAGCTGTCTCTGTATCTGAAATTCCAGGTGACAAATGTGTGTAAATATAGTTGTACATGTGTAGAAAAAAGAACCATTTTAGGGCACTGACAGCTTCAGCCAACTTGTTTCCACTTGTCAATCTGTCAATAATCTAAAAATCTGACTTCTTTTATAAATAAGAATATATGCAATTTGCCAAAATGATTCCATCAGTGAAGAGGTTTTCAGCTGTTAAGTAATCCAGGATAAGATAAGTAGTTTACTAATCTACTTATAAAATCTGATATTTGTGAACTTGCTGTTATTTACTATATATACAGCCTTCACACCAATGATTAAAATATTCATAATAGGAGTGCGCTATAATAACATATTTATTGAAAACCTAGATAAAAGATGTATAAGTGCAAGTTTAAAGTGCTTCAAAGCTATAAATGCAAATGGCAATTCATGTAATCTACTCTCTAAGACTCTCTAAGAACACAATCATTGAAGACTCTTACCTTACAGGTAAACTGATTAATTCCCAAATAGTTCAACCTGAAGCATTTTGTAAGAGCATACATTTAACTCAGAAATCCATTAGCTTGAATAATGACATGGTCCAGAGGCGCCAACGCTTCACTGGTATCTCAGGAATGTTAAGATATATATATATATATATATATATATATATATATATGTATATATGTATATATATATAGACACTGAGACAGAATACAGTACATACTTGTAGCCTCAGGTCATGGCTGCTGCAGTTTATATTTGCAATAAATGACAATAGCTAAGATGTAGATGCATTTTCAATAAAAGGCATTCTTCACTCTATAATAATAAATGCTATTATGTCTAATAATATAGGAAAACAAATTTTAGGAGCCAGATGATATTACAAAATCATGATATGACTCATTTATTACTCTTAACTACATAAAGGTACATAAAAATGCACATAGATAAGTGCTTTACCTGTTGGTTTAAAAGTTTCATATGCAGAGTTGGTGTTATTCGAAATCTTAGGTAGTTTGCTGACTTCAGCTGCTTTTTGTTTCATTTCTAATTTGCTTGTGTTCAGTTGGTGACTTCTGCTTGATACTGCATTGGATGCCTTTTTTCTACTTGGAAAATTTGTCTCCTTTTTTGTTTGTGACATGCTTTCAAAGAATTTGTTAGTCCTTGGAAGTTTGCCAGCCAGAGATAATGTTATGAAGTTTGGAGATACAGTGCCATGTAAAGATGCATTGTCCTGCTTGCCATCCTTTCCCCTCTGTTGTTTTGGCTGGAAATTATCACCTCTGTGTGGGCCACCGTTCAGCTTGGATGTTAGAGGTTTATATCTTTTGATGAGCTTGGTTTGTACTGTGGTAATGGGCCTTTGAGTAATGTTTTTGCTTTTGTTTGGTGTAATTTTCTTTGATGGAGAAGCCATTTGTTTTGTAGATGCTATAGATGTTGTTGTGTGCACATGAACAGTACTTGCTGCTGCTGGGAATGGAGTTCTTTGATTTATAAGTTTAGATTTCTGATGGAACAATGTTGTGTTACAGTTCATCAGGCAATTTGGCTGTCCTGTGGTAGACGTTGGTGAAATTGTCTTTGGTTTACTATAAGGCTGCCCAATAATTTCACTCAAGAGAAGTGTATGCCCTGCTGCAGAAGCTCCTGGAACATAGCTCTTTTGAGATGTTGATTGCTTTCTTTGTTTAAGTTTCATGTTTTTTTGTTTGGTGGTAGCTGAAGGTTTTCCCTGACAAATTGGTGGCTCAGGAATACCAGCGTTTGAAGTCGTGGCATTATATATTGTGGGATGTTTGAGGATTGCATAAGGGGCAACCTTATCTGATGTGCACCTATAAGAAAAGATTAAAGACCTGAAGACCTGTACACAAGTCAAAAAATTTACATAGTTTTTTTTTTTTTTTTGCTTATTTTTTAAAATTGTTAACAAAAGATGATATCATTGACAATGGAAATGGAAAGGAATGGGAAGGGAATAAAGATCAGGTTGTGTTGCTAGAGGGCACAAAGAAGCAAGTCAACACATGCAACCAAATGTTTAACTGAAGATCTTTCAATATCAGTGCTTCACTAGTCTTTTATCCCTTCCTGAGTCCACAATGACATCTATATATTATCTAATAATAAAATTATGGAATATGGAAAAGCAAAACTTACAGTGGTAAAATCTATGTCTAGGTGATTATTTGAGTCCCTAGAAAAGCTTACCTTAATTTTAAGAAGAAGCTTGTGATAATAACTCTTAAAACTTCACAGTAAATTGTTTAGATCAATTAAATGTGAATAATGTCAGACATTTCCTACAGTAGCTCTTCGAAAAAAGTCCTCAAGTTTTGTGGTTAAACAGAACCTCAAAGCTGTTTTAGTCCACCCCTGACTAAAAATAACAGTTGTTAAAATAAGTTAACTAATTCTAAGCAAAGAAGGCTGTTTAGTTGAATCACCCTGTTAGCATTTCACTCGACTAATGTACTTATTCAACACTCACATTCCAATCCAGTTGATCTTGGTGCACCTTCTCTTCTGGATAAGCTCAAAGCAGTGGAGCTTAAGGATATTGAAGAATGTATAGCCCACCATATTTGAGACTGTGTCATTAATGTCTAGAAGGCACTGCTTAAACCTAATAAATAGGTAAAGACAAAAAAATAGACAAATTTTGATAGAAACTTCCTCTTTAACCAAAATTACAACACAAAAATGAATTATGTGACCAGGTTGACAGGGCATTCTAAAATATGCTATTAGACCTGCATAAAAAAAAAAAATTCATAGCTATTTGCATGGCTATTGAAAATACATATGCAAGATATTTCTGACTATATCACTCTGTCGATCCAGACACCAGGTTCACTGAAATGAAAATATATAGCAGTATACCTAAATGCCACCTAACTACATGCCATAAATTTGAGAAAACTAAGAAAAATATTTAAAGAATCATCCGCCAAACGTGAAATGTATTTTATATTGCTGTATAGAAACATTCTTGCAACTTTATTTTTTAAGATTGATCTTTTCAGTCATTTTAAAATCTTTCGTTTCATGCCCGTACGAGAAAGAGAGCTGCCTAATATACAGGTGACAAGATGATAAATTATTACTCTCAGGAGTCTTGCTGCGAGCTATAAAGATGTTTTGGATGGAATGCAAACCCATGCCCTAAGCGAAGCAGCTATTACCTGTAGTCACAGTCGCAGTGTGAAATGGTGAAGAGAGTTGGGTTAAACACGCCGAAGTTCACAGTGAAGGGGCGAATGATGCGGTCGCAGTGATCATGCTCTCGGCAGCATCTGTCTACACGTTCAAACATACCTACAAGTAATGAATAACACGAAACCAATTTACAGCGATTATTTTTGCTTTCCGGTATTATAAACTGAATATATAAGTTTGAAGCAGCGAGCTTTCTTAAACCATTGAAAGTTTTGTATTACAGAACGATACATTTGCGGCAACTTTACTAAATTATTTTGTATGAAAGTTGTGATGGAAAGGTATTACTGACCTTCCAGGTAAGCTAAAGCCTACTCACCCAGCTGCTCGTAGTCACCAGCGCGGCTTCCGCGGCCGCACCACAGGGTCCCGGGTAAGATCCAAGCGCGCTTCTGGCGTATTCTGGTCCCAGAGCCCACCTGATAGCCTGTGTCTAAGTACTTATGCCACCTGAAGTTGCCAAGGGCAATTGGTCGAAAGTCACATGGACTGTCAGGCTCCAAAAGCAGAGTTATATTGAGGCGCAGAGATGATGTTTTATGTAGATCCCAGATGCCTCGTTCATGACATACTGACATATAGTTTTGAATCAAAGCTGGCTCAGCGCTTATAGAACACTCTTCAACACGATGCTCTGCTGTCCAAATGGTCCAGTAAAAAAGAACAGACGCTACCGCAGATGGTCTTCGAAGAAAACTACACTGAGTGCGTCCAAGTTCGGACTTAGTGCGAAAACAAAAAAACTCGTGGTTCCTGGTGTCCGAAATTAGAGCCCTGGAAGAGAGCACAATAAGATGTGCCAACTGAAGGCGAATCCCGGTTCTCATGGTCAAGAGATAATTGGACCGCTTTTTCCAGATATGGTAGGCTATTAACATCTGTCTCCGGTAATCGGATCACAAGCGGACGGCGCAAAATACCCGTGTAGAAGTAATCTGGGACGCCTAGTGTGAACGTTAACGCGTCTCGATGCGACCCCTACAGCCGCCTAATCACCAGTGTTGCCAATTTCGCTGTTTTCACGCTGAACCCAACTACTTTTGTACTCTTCAGCCTGCTGATACAAGTAACGGGTGGATTTTATTGTCCGCGACTGAGGCGTTTTGCAAAGATTGGTCAGAAGGTGTTGATTAATTTTCTATAACAACAATAACTCTGACAATAGTAACAGTTTAATTAGGAAAAAACATCCGACGGCTAAATATAAACAAGTCCTTTGAGTTTCCGCTTGGTATTAGCTAGTAGCTTATTTGGGTTTTTAGGTGACATCGGATTGCTTTTGACATATTTGGCAACCCTGTGTCTGTCGAAAAGCGATCACACGTGGTCAGTGAGACGCAGTCGAGACACATGAAAATGGCAGGTGTGAACGGCTACCTGTCTTGGCTGTCCTCTGGTGATCGGAACACCGATGTTAATGCCAGGTCTGAACAGCGTTAGACACAAAGAGGCAGTCTCTACAGGCTAACCGAGCAGGCAAGATGCTTGTTTCAAACTTTATATGTTCTGTTTACCCAAACTGTTGTAAGAAGACTGATTTTCCCCCAGATTGATTCTATTCTTCAGTGAATCATATGGAAAGTGTCAAACTTAGCTTAAGCTTTTAACAAGAAGATGTAGAGGTAGGTCGTTCTTGAGCTGGCTAGATTTTCACACACCCTCACCACAGAACACCCAAAGGGTGTGGTCTGGATTCCGTACATAATTTACAGTCCCCTCCGAAAGTATTGGAAAGGCAAGGCCAATTCTTTTGTTTTTGCTATACACTGAAGCTATTTCTGTTTGAGATCAAAAGATGAATATCAGATCATAGATCTGAATTTCAGCTTTCATGTCCTGATATTTACATCTAGATGTATTAAACAACTTAGAACAAGGCAACTTTGATGTCAGACTACTCTTTTTGGTGAGCAAAAGTATTGGAACAGATAGTCTTAAAGTAAATTAAATAACACTTAATATTTAGTTGTATATCCCTTGCTTGCAATAACTGCATCAAGTCAGCGACCCAATGACATCACCAAACTGTTGCAAAAAAAATTGTATTTAATAGATTCAGTGTACAGCAATGGGTACGCCGTTAGCACCAAATTATGCTAATTTTTTAATTGGAAATTGGATTATATTTTTTCTAACAATATATATACACCATACATTATGTGTTAGATGAGATATATTGATGATTGCTTTATGATTTGGGATGGAATGGAATGGAAATAAAATTAAATTAATTTATGCAATTCTTAAATTCAAAATTTATCAATTTACAATTTACAGTGGAAATACATGAACTTCTTAGATGTCTACTTAACCAAACATAATGGGCCTGTATCTACCACCATTTACCCTAAACACACAAATAAGAATACAATATTACCAGTATATAGTTACCATCTCTAGCCCCATAAAAAATATAAGCCAATTGCATAGATTAAAGCATTTTTACATTACAGTGGAACAATTTTCTATTCAGACAATTCTCATACAGTGATTTCAAATAAAAGGCATATATTTTTCCCCTGAAATTATTTAAAATCTTTTGTATTTACTACACACTGAATACAATTTGAGATAGTTTGAGATGAAAGATGAGTAGTTCAGAATTTCAGCTTTCATTTCCTGATATTTACTGTATATCTGGATGTGTTAAACAATTTAGAACATGGAACCTTTTGTTTGAACCCACCCATATTTCAAGTAATGAAAAATATTGGAAGATGTGCCCGACAAGTATTGCTTGTTGCCCAGGTGAGCTATGTTAGATTGATTATTTTGACAATTAATAGCTTTGAATGTCTACACTTGATTTGAGCTCTGGGGTTTGCCTGTGAAGACTGCATTTGTTGTTAAAAAGGATAAACCCACATGAACACCAGAGAGCTGTCTATGGGAGAAAAGAAAGCATTTTAAAGCTGAGAAAAGAGGGAAAATCTATCAGAACCATTGCACAAGCAGTGGGCATAGCCAATACAACAATTTGGAATGTCCTGAAAAAGAAAGAAACCACTGGTGTACTAACAACCAGATATCAAACAGGTCGGCCAAGGAAAACAACAGCAGTTGATGACAGAAACATTGTAAGAGCTGTGAAGCAAAACCCAAAAACAACAGTCAGTGACATCACCAACAACCTCCACTGGGCAGGGGTGAAGTTGTTACAATCCACTGTTCAAATATGACTATGAGAGCAGAAATATAGAGGCCATACCACAAGATGCAAGCCACTCATCAGCAGTAAGAATCCAAAGGCCAAATTGGAATTCACAAAGAAGTACAGAGATGAGCCACAAAAGTTCTGGAACCAAAATTAATCTCTACTAAATTGATGGAAAGGCCAAAGTGTGCAGAAAGAAAGGATCTGCTCATGATCCAAAACATACAAGCTCTTCGGTCAAGCACGGTGGAGGTAGTGTCATGGCTTGGGCTTGCATGGCTGCTTGTTGAATGGGATCACTAATCTTTATTGATGATGCAACTGATGATGTTAGCAGCAGAATGAATTCAGAAGTTTACAGAAACATATTGTTGGGCAATTTACAGAGAAATGCATGCAATCTAATTGGGAGGAACTTCATCATGCAGCAAGACAATGACCCAAACACACTGCCAACACAACAAATTAATTTATCAGGGAAAAAAGTGGAAGGTTGTAGATTGGCCAAGTCAATCACCAGACCTTAACCAAATTGAGCATGCATTTCACCTCCTGAAGAGTAGACTGAAGGGAGAAACCCCCCAAAACAAACAACAACTGAAAGAAGCTGTGGTACAAGCCTGGAAAAGCATCACAAAAGCGACAGTTTAGTGATGTCAGTTATTGCAAGCAAGGGATATGCAACAAGTGTTAAGTGTTATTTACTTTAAAACTATCTGTTCCAATACTTGTGCTTACCTAAAAATTGGGTGGTCTGCCACCAAAGGTGCCATGTTCTAAGTTTTTTAACACATCTAGATGTACAGTTGAGGTCAAAAGTTTACATCCCCCTTTCAGAATCTGCAAAATGTTAATTATTTTACCAAAATAAGAGGGATCATACAAAATGCATGTTATTGTTTATTTAGTGCTGACCTGAATAAGATATTTCACATAAAAGATGTTTACATATAGTCCACAAGAGAAAATAATAGTTGAATTTACAAAAATGACCCCGTTCAAAAGTTTACATCCACTTGATTCTTAATACTGTGTTGTTACCTGAATGATCCACAGCTGTGTTTTTTTGTTTGGTGATAGTTGTTCATGAGTCCTTTGTTTGTCCTGAACAGTTAAACTGCCTGCTGTTCTTCAGAAAAATCCTTCCTAATCCTAAATAAACAATAACATGCATTTTGTATGATCCCTCTTATTTTGGTAAAATAATTAACATTTTGCAGATTCTGAAAAGGGGATGTAAACTTTTGACCTCAAGTGTAAATATCAGGAAATGATGAAATTCTGATCTATCGTCTCATATTCAGTGTATAGCAAAAAAATAAATAAATAAATAAATAAATAAATTGGCCTTGCCTTTCCAATACATTTGGAGGGGACTTTAATAGGTGTATTTATTTATTCAATTTTGACAACAATGGCATTCTATAGATTACATTCCTAGTATGTATGTACTGTATGTGTGTATGTATGTAGTACATTTACATAACATTTACATATTAATTATATCTGAAATCTGCATTACATCTACCTAGTTTTTTTCGTCTTTTGGGGTACTGCTCCCCATGGCCATAGACCTCAGTCAAGTCCAGTAGATGGAATTTCAGACAGGAAAGAGAGATATGGAAAGTTGGAAACATACAATTGACAAGTAATTGCAAATTGTAGCGTAAGTATTTTAAGAGAACCCAGAACATAGATTTTTAAGGAAATATTTTTTGTGTAGATACCCATACCCTCTATCCAGAATGACTACAAAGACTACAAAGGCCCATATTCAGAGTTGGCGAATTGAGTCCAAAAGTTACATCAATATTTACATGGGAAAAGTACAAGTATTTAGAGCCAGGTTATACAGCTGTTTAAGTTAATTTTCTGGATGCGGCATTCAGGTTATGCAAGTCACCTGCATGTAGTTCACACCTCCAGGGTTGTGAGACTTTTCTATATAATATAGCCATTAGATAATAAATTGAAATTAATAACATAATACAAATGTTTTTGTGATTACAGCTCACTTTAAGCAAGTGTTGTTCATAATTTTATCTTTAAAAAATAGCTCCTCAAGATAAATGTCTGAGATTAAGATGCTGTCTCCTCCAATGTCCTCTGTGTGAAAATGTTTTGGATGATACTATTAATTATTTATTAATTACTAGTGCAATGTTTATGTATTTAATATTGGCTTCAAATGGCATTCCATTGATTTTTCTTGAGTACTTACAATGCCCAAAACATGTACATACACTATATGGCCACATGTATGTGGGCCCCTGACCATCAGACCCATATGTGGTTTTTGAACATCCCTTTCAAGATTTAGTCCCTCCTTTGCTGTTATAATAACCTCCCCTCTTCTACAAAGGATTTCCTCTGTGTAGTGTGGCTGTGGGTATTTGCCCATTCAGCCACAAGAGCATTAGTGAAGTCAGGCACTGATGTTGGGCAAGAATACCTGGGGCGCAGTCAGCATTCCAGTTCATCCCAATGGTGTTCAGTGGGGTTGGGGTCAGGGCTTTGTGCAGGCCACTCACGTTCTTCCACTCCAACTTTTGTGCATTCGCTTTGTGCACAGGGGCGTTGTCATGCTGGCAGATGTTTGGGCCCCTCAGTTCCAATGAAGGGGAGATCTACAGCATACACAGACATTTTAGACAACTTTGCGCCTCAAACTTTGCGGCAGCAGTTTGGGGATGGCCGACATATGGGTGTGATGCACTATATATAAGTGTATATATAGATTCACCTTCCACTTTTATAGGAACGTCTGTACACTTTGTACACATCCGTACTCATTTATGCAGTTATCCAATCAGCCCAATCATGTGGCAGCAGCAAAATGCATAAAATTATTCAGATACAGGTCAAGAGCTTCAGTTACATGAAACATCAGAATGGGTGTGATCTCTGTGACTTTAACCCTGGCATCGTTGTTGGTGCTAGATGTGCTGGTTTGAGTATATCAGAAACTGCTGATCTCCTGGGAATTTCATACACAACAGTAACTAGAGTTTACACAGAATGCAAAAAACAAAAAACATTAAGTGAGCGACAGTTCTGTGGGTGGAAAAGCCTTGTTGATAAGAGAGTTCAGAGAAAACTGGCCAGAGTGGTTCGAGCTGCCAGGAAGGATACACACACAAAACACAAAACACAATATGGCAAATCCTGAGCCAGATGAGCTGCAAGAGCAGAAGACCACATAAGGTTCCACACCTGTCAGCTATGAACTAGAATCTGAGGCTATCATGGGCACAGGCTCACTGAAACTGGACAGTTGAAGATTAGAAAAAAAAAATCACCTGGTCTTTTTCCAGTCTTCAACTGTCCATTTAACTTGTAAGATATTTTATGTACTTGTGTGCCATTTATTAGCATTTAGGTTGCACCTGGTATAAGAGACTAGCCAGAACTATAAGTTCTACTAATTATTCAGCATCATGACACATAATTTTTTTTTCTTTCTTTCTTTTATTGCTAACTTTGCTCTGTAGCTAACTAAGATGTACCTCATATAGGCATGGCTAGCTTAAATCAAATTATTTCCCAGGATGGCCATACTTTAGTCATTAAATTTGACCCAGTTAATTTGGTAGCAGACAGACATGACATAAAACAGATCTTGTGTTAGCCAGATGTGACCAATCCACACAGAAAATGACAAATTTTGATCATTTTAGAAAATGTATTTCAGATCTGTAAGAATATGAATGTTGATGTATGAATGTGTAGCCGCAGCCTCATGTCACCTAACATTACGTGTATCGATTTTATGTTGGAAAAAGGAAATGACCTGTGATATCAGCTAATACTTTATGTAAAAGTATTGTAATCAGTAAAAAGTGGCTGCTGCATTATGTCTAAATGTTAACATGTACCATACACTACACTGGTCATAGCTTTATTCTGCAAAATCTGTTTGTACTTACAATGTTTGTGTTTTCTCCATGCCTGCCTGACTTTATGAGCCACATGTGAACAACCACATGACACATGATAAATGTGGGTGTGGTTAGATTCAGGAGATTCAAGATATTCAGCTGTATAATGATTTCCCATTAGTGCACATTATGTAACTGCATGTTATTCATCATTTGTTTCTTGTTGATTTTCATAGTAATTTTTTGCATGTCTCATTTTTTTTTTGTGTGTCTCAAATAGCTACCCCTCCGTGGCAGACAGGCAGAATTTGGCTAAATTCTTGATTGTAGTCTTTCCCTCTCCCAGTCTCAGCATTTTTGGAGAGAAGGATATGTAAGTATTAAAAGTGAATCTGGCATAATTTAGCTCACAGTTCTCCTGATATGTGTGAATATTCTATTGGCAAAAGGTTTTTGCTTACAAAATTACACTTTTCTATTAAAATGTGTTTGTAGGAGCATCTATATGAGCCTGTGTCGCATAAAGGATGCATAGAAATGAAACTTGGAGGTGGCATTTTTTCAGCAGGAGCATCAGGAACTCAGTCATCGGCAGATAAAATAAATAAATAAATGGTTGCCTGTCATCAAGAGAATGAAGCCATTATCTGAGAACATAGCCTGAATCAGAACCTCAACAGAAAAGACCTTCAACCATAACAGGAATTGGAAGTGTTGAATTTTATCAAATGTGTTGCATTATGTTCATAGATAGATAAAATATAAATGTAGATTCCAAATTATAGTACAGTTGATGTTAAAAATAATTTATTGACACTAATGTGGGATCGTATTCCTTTTCGAAAATTACCACAGGGATTTTAAATAAAAGTGTAATTTTAATAATTACAAGGTTTTCTGGAAATAACTCACATTATGCTATTCTATACACAACATTACAGTGTATGACATTACACTCATACACAATCTCTCTTGGATCAGATTGCAAACTGTAATGATGGTGAGTAATAATTAACTGTTTAAGTATATTATTGATTAGTTTTAATCAGCTTTGACTTAAATTTTGACAACCGTTTCAACTTGAGCTGAGAGCTTTAAATAAGTGAATGAACTTTCTCTAACCTTCTCAGTTGGAGAAAGCTGTTGGTTGGACAAATTAAGCAATTCATCTTAGGCCTAAGAAATTGTGATGGGCATCACCATTTTGACATTTATAGAATAAACAATGCATTAATTAATTAGTTGCAGGCATAATTGTAACAACCACCATCTTGTGCTCTTTTACATTAAATAGATGGGAAGTGCTACACCATGCTGCAGGTCTTGACACACTTGCTTCCACCAACTACAGGAAGAGGTGCAGTGTCAAGCCAGTGCAGTGACAGATCTGCCATTTCATATCTGCTGGACTTTGTGCCAGTAATTTTTTATTTAGTTATTTATTGTGATCTTGTATCTTGTAGGATCACTGGTAATAACATTTAGTTATCCTTAACATGTGCGGCATGCAAAAAGTAATTGACATTTTTTTCTCTGGGTGTTTTTACTTCCTTCCCCTAATGACTCCCTTTACCCCTTTTTTTGCATTTGTCTCCTCCTTGTCTCCTTCTCTCTCTTCATCTCCCTCCATCTCTTTCACAATGCTATACAAAATCTCTCTCTCTCTCTCTCTCTGTCACTCACTCTCTCTCTCTTCCTCTTCATAATATTAGTCTGCATTGGAAACCTGACCTGTGGAGCCCGCCAGTTTGTCACTGTTGCTAAAAATGACAAAACTGTAATTCCATTGGGAGATGAGAGCCTAACCTGTTCCTTGGATAAGCTGTTCAATTTCTACTGGGTCTACAACCTTGCATATCCTCCCCAGCTTGCTTCAGTTTTCACCTTTCTGGAGTATGTATATGACTTGCCAATGTCTAAGACTGTAAGAAGATCTAAATTCTTGGAGATCATTAGCAAGCTTCAGGCTTTAGCCTAAATCAGCTTGTTATGTACTGTTTCCAATATGTGAAAAGCCAGTTAGCTCTGATATCAGGAGACTACGCTGGCATCTTCGTGCTGTACACTCCCTGTCTGATGGACAGGACTGCATCATATTTTGCAGACAAAATGTCTGTCAGCATTCATACCATAGCATAAATTCCTATTCTAAGCATCTTGAAAGAGAGCATTCATCAGGGGATAGCTTACTAAACATGGCTACCCAGCTTTCAGAAAGAGTTGTGTCAGACAACCTTATAGAGGACAACAAAGAAAATATCAGCGACAACACTCATTTGACACCTGACACAACATCAGATGGTGAGGAGGATGCAGTGTCAGTCACCAGTCATGCAGCTACATTTGCTGCAAAGATGTACTCTCGTTCTAATATAACATTGGGTGATGTACAAAGAAGTGTAACATGCACTAAAGAACTTTTGGACAGGACTATTGACAGCCTTCAAGCATCTACCACTGCATTGTTTAAAAGCTTGGCTGTTCCAGATGACAGTGAGGGAGTTGAAAGAGTATGAGACTGCTAGAGAGTGCCATGAGAATATAGATAACCCACATAAAATGGCAAAATTCTTTGAAACTGAGTATTCTCTTGTTAAGATAACAGAGATCTTCTTAGATCACAGAGCTGACACCATAAAAAAAAAAAGATATTGCACAACAAACACTTGCAGCTGATATATTTCAGTATATTTCCATCCTCAAAACACTAAGATTTATCTTTGTTAATGAGAAATTTCAGACCATGTATTTGCGGGCTCATAGAAGTACGGATGGTAAGATGGATGACTATTGTGATGGTGCTCATTTTGCCAGGCATGATCTGTACAAAACACATCACAATGCTTTACAGATTCAGCTATGATCTGGAGACAGTAAATCCACTTGGGTCAAAATCAAACGTTCATAAAATGGGAGCAGTGTATTTTTCATTGAGAAACTTAACCCCTGTGTATAATTCAAGCTTGGCACACATTCATCTTTGCCTTCTTTTCAATTCTATTGACAGGGAAAAATATGGCTTAGCAAAAATTTTTCAGCCTCTTTTAGATGACATAAAAATCTTAGAGAGTCAAGGCATTAACATTAAGATAAGAGGAGAACCACACATAATACACGAAACAGTATGCCTTTTGACTGCTGTCAATTTTGTTTGTCATACGCTGTGTGCAGCATGTTGTGTTGAATGATGTAACTATTACAGGAATCAAAGAAGACTCGTGCTTGAATACCTTGGAATAATTTCATGTAACTGAAAATGTAGGGGTCGACATAATGCATGATGTGCTTGAGGGTGTTGCACCTTTGGAAGTTAAACTTTTACTTCAACACTACTTTTATGAAGAAAAACTGTGGCTGGAACAGTGGAACGAAAGAATAGCCAGCTATGATTATGGGTATTCAAACACAAAAAAACAAACCAAGTGTCATCCTTAACCTGAAATCGAGACAGCCATCAAACAAACAGCAGTACAGTTGTGGAATCTCATATAAAACTTACCTTTTCTTTTGGGGGACATTGTTAATCCTGAAAGCCTGCACTGACAGTTGTTCATTTTGTTACGAGAGATATGCAGCATTATATTTGCTCCTGTTGTAACCAGAGGTCTTGCGGTATTCCTGAAACAGCTTATCACAGATCATCATAAGTTGTTCAAAGAACTTTATCCTGATAAATTTATCCTCAGTGAAGAACTGAGCTCCATTGCAGATGAGTCAACAGGAACAGTTCATGTGTCAAACTCAGTCAGTCTGGGGGGGACACATACAGAACAGGGAGTATTCTGATGTTGTCAGCCAGTTTTGAACAGGAACCAATCTTTGGAGAAGTTGTTCATTTATTCCCAAAGGTGGACAAAAACATTGTGTTGGCTTTTGTAAGGACCGTTAATGTTAAATATTTTGATGATCATTTTTACTCATATGCTGTGGAAAAGATGGAGGAGTACAGACTTGTAAAAATTCTGGTGTGTCAGTTTCCCGACACCTGGATATTCAGACGAGTTCAATCCAAGATACAAAGTTTTGAAATAAGTGAAAGGATGTTGGGGTTATGTGTCATGTTGCCTAATGAAATTGGAAAAAGAACTGTTTTGTTCTATGTTGGACATTTCCTTTATTACTGCTTAAAATTTTGTTATATTCTATTGTTATATTTCTATGAATTTCTATGTTTATTGTTGTATTTCTATGAATTTTATTGTTAATATTTCATGATAATAATGTAATAAATGTGTTGAAGTCATAAATTGTTTATTTTATTGTCATGAACTAAGTGTGTGTCAAACGATAACATATTTTTGTGTAGGGTTTTAGGTACATTTTTTAAACACAGCGTGTGTAGCCGAGGACAGCACATTATGTGTTAATATTACACGTTTACACATCTTTATGTTAACCTCCCTAACATCATTAACACAGTGAATGTGTCACAGTTAACACAAGTGTTGTCCCAACACTCACCCATTGATGTGTAAGAATTTAACAGTTTGTGTCAGTTTTAACACATCCTGTCTAAGAGTGTAAGAGAAAAAAAGATGATGCGAGACTGCTGATTGGTTATTTTGTTCAGTAGCTGATGACATTTGCCTGATTACCTTTATGATGTAATTATAACCTTTAGAAAAAAATCTGTGAAAATTCAGAATGCCAGCAATCACCATTGCAATATCAAAAAATGAAGTAACTGTGAAACAGGTTTTTTATTCTATCTTAAACCAGGGACTGCTCAACTCGAGAAAAGGAAATAGGTAGACTGTAAATTTAGGCTGTAAATTCTTTAGGCTATAGAAACTAGAGAGAATTTTCACGTTTTGAAAATACCCGTGTTACTGGCTAGAGAAAGGGATGTTTACTGCAGGAACAGAAAAACAAGTGCAGATATGGTTTTATAAGACAAAATGTTATTATTACATGTCATGTCATTACATTATTATCCTTATTTTTATTAACTTTCAACTGAACTGTCATAAAGGTATTTTACGGCAATATAATTAGTAAATTTTTATATTTTATTTTATTACTACAGGACCCCACCCCGCCTCTCATCGGCTCCGCATTTTGTTCCTGGCTGCGCCGCTGTGAAAATGGTCATAACTGTTTCTAAACGCCATGATAATACTGCTTTCACACTAGCGTTTTTATTTCAGTCGCATATGACCCTTTAGGCGTACATACAGTGGGACTGCACGCTTGCACTGTGTCGTCAAGTAGTGTCTGTCCAATATTTTCTGGCTTTTGGTCAGATCTGAACAGAGCTCTGCTGTTCAGCTGTATGGTATTTTGCTAATCAGCATCTTCAGCCGTGGCTGTTAACGCTCTGTTTATTTGCCGCAACCGCCGATTTTACCGTCCACTTCTGTCGTGACTATGAATTATTACGCTACGTCTGCAGGCATCCTATGTCACTAGTGGGCAGGGACGTAAGGTAAGGACACTAAATCAATTTCTGAACATATTGTTTTTTCATATGGATTGTCAGTGGCAGTTTATGCAGCAAGTGGCACAGGTCGAGCGTGTTGGAGGAGTACTGAATTTGACTTAATCTTGCAAAAATAACGATACTGGCATTGTCAAACCGGATATGAAATACTTAGTATTGTCATTGATAATTACTTATATGCTGTGAATTTCGTTGATTTAC
>CM040477.1:5260053-5274888 GCA_022758105.1 Pangasianodon gigas
ATGGGAAGAACGCAAGCTGGCGGAGGCAGTGTGATGCTCTGGGCAATGTTCTGCTGGGAAACTTTGGGTCCTGGCATTCATGTGGATGCTATTTTGACACATACCACCTACCTAAACATTGTTGCAGACCAGGTACACCCCTTCATGGCAACGGTATTCCCTAATGGAAGTGACCTCTTTTGGCAGGATAATGCGCCCTGCCACACTCTAAAAATTGTTCAGGAATAGTTCAAGGAACATGACAAAGAGTTCAAGGTGTGGAATTGGCCTTCAAATTCCCCAGATCTCAATCCAGTCGAACATCTATGGGGTGTGCTGGCCATCAAGTCCGATCCATGGAGGCCCCATCTCGCAACTTACAGGACTTAAAGGATCTGCTGTTAACGTCTTTGTGCCAGATACCACAGCACACCTTCAGGGATCTAGTGGAGTGCATGCCTCGACGGGGCTGTTTTGGCAGCAAAAAGGGGACCTAAACAATATTAGGCAGGTGGTCATAATGTTATGCCTGATCGGTGTATGTCTGAGTTTGTTCAGTTAGATCCACTAAGGGAATTATTATATTTGACTTTTTGGTAGGCAATTTGTCTGTGCTGAGGTGCTGGCTTTAATACCAGTTTACATTTTTCTGTAGTCTCATTGAAATTTGGAGTACCTAGTGTAATTCTAGTGTATTGACATCTTGTTGACTCTCAACTGCCTATTACATTAATAGATAGTAGCCTATAGCATAAGTGTGATAGCCTCTTGACTTAATTTTGTTTCAGACTATGTTGTTAAGAATAACCCCACCAATTACTATGGTCATGAGCTGCTCATGAATCTGTGGGTATTTACTCTAATTCTCAGCATCTGATTAATAATAATTAAATGCATTCTGTAGCTTGTAATATCATGCCACTTGTGTAAATGACAATTAACATGTGTCCATTAAATTTATGAATGATATAGAGATCCCACTGGTTGGTCACCATGACAGACACTGTGATAGGTATGAGTGATGTCCACTCTCAGCCAAGATCTGGCCACAGTTCAGAACTGACTGATGAAGAAAAGGAGATCATTAACAATGTGATTGTTCGGGCTGAGAAAATGGAGGCCATGGAGCAAGAGAGAATCAGGTAAGAAGTGGAAGGATGCATTCATGCTGGTCATGCTGATCATGCACATAACAATGTCTATATGTCAAGTTCTGATGCTTCCATGCTTAGACAGAAATACTTGTCAAGTATTTAATTTCACTCAACAATATAATTTGGTCTTATACTAAAAGGAATACTGAAATGAAAAAAGTAATTAAGTATGATTTCTTGTTTCTGTTCATGGTAGGCGTCTAATGAGTCGTTTGGACAACCTGAAGAAGACTGTTTGTGGGGATGGGATGTCCCACTGCTTGTTGTGTGGGGAGCAGTTATGTGCCCTAGGAGTCCAATCTGTCGTCTGTGAAGACTGTAAAAAGGTTAGAATTGTTATATTAATATAAAATCTCAGGTTACACATGTAGCCATGTCCAGTGAACTCCGGATAACTGCTGGGGTTGTGTTTCAACATATGCATACCATCTTTGTTTGCATGTTGAGACCATTAACACAAAGTCACATGGTGACCATATGATACTATAAAATGGCATTAGTAATGACCAACATTCCCTTTGGAACCTTCTTTCTGAGGTTTTGGCTTATTGACAGGAAACCTTGGCGGTTATCCCGAATACATAGAATATGGTTACATGCATAATACATGTAATGTACTATTTCACCTCTCCTATCTGCCAGGGGCAGCATTGCAACACTTAGAAAACCTTTATGAATAGGTCATGAGGAACCAGCTCACCCTCAGACTGACTGGAAGGGCGTTTGGATATGATCACATTCACCCCACTGGGAGAAGAAGTTGATCTTATAAGATCTGCAGAGGCTCAAGTGCAAGACCTCCTGGAGTGGAATATCTCTCATTAGAGTCCATGAGGATGTGGAGTGGCCTGTCACCATAGAACTGGGCTTCTAGTCCATGGTGATGTCCCATCACTCAGCGGTCTAAAAATTCTGCTTTAGACAGACATCGTGCCAGATGAATAGCTGGTTCCATAACCAGTTAGTTGTGAGCCACATAGCCCCTTAAGGTGTGTTCTGGGCACAGTGGGGAATGTTCTGTAGATTGACCACTGTAGCACATCATGTCCATCACAAGCTTCTTTGGTCTGAGGCATCTAATCTTAGGCAGGAATCTAGATGGTTGCCCCAGATCCCTGTAGTCATTAGTGCAGGCAGGATGAGGTTATTGTCTAGGAATGCAGTTCTCTCAGACTTTTTCTAAGGTGATTTTCAGCTAAAAGGGCTGTCTATAATGATATTCCTTTCAGATGAACATCCTGTTTGGGTCTGTACAGAGAGATATTAAGGAATTCCAACACACAGGGAAGATCCCACATCTGACTTCTGAGGAGCATGGTGGATGAAAGGCCCTAGCTTGCTTTGGAAACATTGTTTATAAGATTAAAGCTCCAAGTGGACAATGTCTTTATGAGAACAGTAGTGGAATTATGGAATAGTGGTTATATTTGCCTTGAGTAAGCCACTGAGATCTGATTGCAGAATGCTCTGTAGTGTGGGCAGAGTCAGTAAAGGATGTGGTAAGGTGTACAGTAGGCCACTAGGTCCATTGTGGGCCACTCTGCCCTGTCTTCGAGTGGTTTTTTTTGTCCCACTAAGGAGAACTATGCATTCTGTTGGCAAAGCCATGTCCCTGGATCTGCTGTCTCACCTCAGGGACCACGTGCCACTCTCCTGTGCTACCGCAACAGCAAGACTACTCAAGTCAAGTGGTTTTTATTGTCATTCCTCTATATAGCTAGTATACATCAGAATGAAATGTCGTTTCTCCAGGACCATGGTGCAACACAGAACAGTACGCAAGACTACATAAAGTGCACTACACAACAGTGTAAGACGAGTGCAGGATAATAAATCCACAGAACAGAGCAATAGATACACAGGACAGCAAATACTCAGGACAATATATACACAGAACATTGGCTGTAAACTGTAAACTATTTTGTAGTGTAGCAGCAATAAGTATAGCAGCAGTATTGGCAGCAAAAACAAGTTCCATAATATAGTGACTGAATCACAGTGACTGATGCAGCTTTGTAAGGTACAGGTTTGCAGTGTTTTGAGTCATACTGGGTTAGGTGTTTGACTACCTCTGGTGAGCGTTTGGAGGCAGCAGGGTGTTGAGTAATCTGACTGCCTCAGGGAAGCTGTTGTGGAGTCTGTTGGTGGTGGCATGGATGCTCCTCTACCTTCTGCCAGATGGCAGGAGGGTGAAGAGTCCATGAGAGGGGTGAGAGCACTGGGGACACCCAGACAAAAAGTCCAGAATCCAGTTGCAGAGGGAGGTATTCAAACCCAGCAGGCTCAACCTTGCTATCAGTTTCTGTGGGATGATTGTGTTGAATGCTGAACTGAAGTCTATGAACAGCATCCTTACATAGTTGTCTTTTTTGTCCAGATGGCTCAGAGAAAGGTGGATGGTAGCAGATATGGTGTCCTCTGTTGAGCAGTTGGGATGGTAGGCATACTGAAATGGGTCCACTGTGGTGGGAAGACTGCTCTTTATGTGTTTCATGACTAGCCGCTGTGACGGCGGGCCAAAGAGCCTCGCACAAAGAAGAAAAAGCGCTCCTCACTCAGCTGCCGTCTGAGTGCTTAACGGACTGTGCCACTTCAGCACTTGTGTTTTGGGCAGCTGAAGCGCACATGACTCTAAGGCAGGGTGGCCCAACTGTGCATGGCTGGCAGCCAATTGCTGCGGCCGAGGCTCTCTACCATCGGCGAGAAGACAACAGACTATAAAAGGGCCCCTCTGCTGCAGAGAGGGGGAGTGCGCTCTTGCTCCCAACTAATGTGCCTGTCTCTCTCTCCCCCACAGACAGCAGTGATGCCTCCTGAGGCCGACACGCTGAGGCCCAGCTCACTGACCCACTGACCCGCTGACCGCACCACATAGCTGCCGTCATTGACCACCCCGACCCTCGCCTGCACTTGCACACCTCAATCCTTCACCTACACCCCTTTTCTTTTAGTAAATAAACACCAACTTTGGCACTTATTTTGGTCTCTCCTGTGTCTGTGTTCAGCCCCTCACAGCCCTGAGTTGCTACACCGCTTGAAGCACTTCATAATGATAGTCATTCAGGCAGGACACACATGATTTCTTCGGGACAGGGATGATGGTGGTCCTCTTGAAGCACACAGGGACAACTGCTTGGTTCAGAGAAAGGTTGAAGATGTCTGTGAGGATATCTGCAAGCTGATTACCACATTCCCTGAGCACCTGGCCAGGTATGTTGTCAGGACCTGCAAATTTCCAGCTCTGGATATAGTTTTCCTGATGTCTACTGAAGACAGGCAAAGTACTTGGTCGGTGGGAGTTGGGGTGGTCTTTCCTGCTGGCATATTGTTCTGTGCTTCAAACCGTGCGTACAAATTGTTCAGTGTGAGGCGTCACGATCACAGACAAGTGGTGTAGCTCTGTAGTCTGTGATGGCCTGAATGCCTTGCCATATGTGTTTGTATCCTTGGTATTTAAGAAGTGACTGTGGATTCTTTCTGCATAGTTGCACTTCACCTCCTTGATAGCCTGGGACAGATTGGCCCTTGCTGTGAGGGCTGCCTTGTTGTCAGACCTGAAGGCAGTGTCTCGGGTTTTCAGCAGCGAGCGCACTTCAGCAGTCACTCACGGTTTCTGGTTTGCATGTGTGATGATGATCTTGAAGGAAGTCACATCATCTATGCACTTGCTGATGTAGCCAGTCACTGATGCTGTGTATTCCTCCAAGTTTGTGGTGTTGTGGCAGCAGCCTCTCTAAACATATTCCAGTCTATGTGTTCAAAGCATTCCTGAAGTGCTGAGATGGCTCCCTCAGACCAGGTTCTCACCTGCTTCAGAACCAGTTTGGCACATTTCAGAAGTGATCTGTATGCTAGGATTAGCATAACATAGATGTGGTCCGAGCACATGAGGTGGCAGCGGGGTGCAGAGTTGTAAGCACTGTGAATGTTCATGTAAACAAGATGTAAAGTGTTTGTACCATGGGTCACGAAATTGTATGTAACGTAACAAATGGAGCTCTTCTCGCAGTCCATTGTTTATTCCTCCTTAGCAGGAATGGTAGGCATGTTCGCCAGTGCTTCCGATGCGCATCTCTGGTAAAAGTTTCTCAATTGGTGCAGACTACACATAACATGCACCATATTTGTGGATTCCAAGTAGTTGCTGCGTGCTACTACGCCATCATCTTGGGGGGAAAAGTGCCCCTTGAGTACAGTAGAATATAGAGCTCTGGAGTAGTTCTCTGTCGAACTAAAATAGTCTATCCTAAGTGTTGAAATCATTTCAAGAATGTAATGCCTGTGTCCGTAAAGAGGAAAAGAAAAACATTTAGAGCGTACGGAGAGTAGTGGCAGACAGACACGCCAGTGTATGCTCACACCCAGAAGTGACTAAGTGTGTCAAAGTAGCAGTCACACTGGCGTTTTGTGAAATTCTGCCCTTGTGAATTTTCACCAGGTGAATTTCTGTCCTTCTCAGCTGAAGCATGTCAGAAAGTCACTCTCTGTGAGTCCTCTTGTGGAAGTTCCATGTAAGATGGGGAACCTTCTTTAGTCTCCTACTGCCCTGGTGATTTATGCACATAACCGTCACCATATTGTGGGAATGACTGAGGGGTGTCAGTGGCAACGAAAACAGGTAAGAAGAACATGAGAGCCAGTCAAGCTGCCCTAAATTTTGACAGTCTTATGTGCTTTTTTTTGTCATTTTTTCCATGGGTAAAAAAACACTGCTTCCAGAGCTCTTACCCTTCTTATTGGGATGAGGATATGTTCTTGTCTGTGGTATTTGGAGTTAGCTGTAGGCTGAACCTATTTCCAGGATCTCTTTCATTTAAACCACCCTTGAGAGGCTTACTGTCATAGATGTGGTTAACAGCTGAAGCATGTCAGCAAGCATGGGAGCCGTTCATAGCAGTCTACCTAACTGGTAAGGCAGGATAATGTCTGCAACACATTGGGGCAACAGGGTGGTTAGCAGTCCCCCTGAATCAAGCTTCTCAGTGAGGCACTGCATGGTATATTCCAGTCAGGCATTAAAGGTGGATCGGACTGACCCCCTGATGTGACCCAGTCCAACAGATGGGCTTTAAAAGCATCAGACCACTGTCCTTTTTCTAGCATTGGATCTGCCATTTTGGTTGTACTTCTTCCCAGAGGAAAGTAACTTTCTTGGGACAGATTGCTTCTCAATGGGACTTTGTCTGGCACACACATGAGCTAATCATCTAAATATGGCAGTATCCTTATGCCTTTTGCTGTTAGGGGCAAAGGGAGAACTTACATGCATCATGTGAATATCCTTGGTGCTCGAGAGAACCCAAAAGCTAAGGTCACGAGTGGTACTTTAAACTGAAGTGCCTCTGCCTGACAGGCAAATGTCAATTGACAAGGCCCTGAGCCTTGGAGGCCATTGGTAAAATTGAAGCCTGTATCCCTGTGACATTGTCAACAGGACCTTGACCATACTGGACCTGGACAAGAACATGACTGTCATAGCTGGGCTCTGTGGGGTTCTTTAGCCATGGGGAGTGTCTTCTATAGGCTTGATCCCTGCTTAACTGAGCCTCCTGGCACCTGTTAGGGGATAGTGAGTCTGGTCTTGACCTCTGTTGTCTTCCCCATTGTGATGAGACTGTTGATTTAGCTGACCCACTGATTTGCTGGGTTACCTCGACTTAAAGTATCTTTGTCTCTGTTCTATCCTATTTTGTTTGTCTTTAGACACTGAGAACTAAATTTTCCTCTGTACTGCATCTTTGGCTGCTGGCCTAAATACTGATTCTGGTATATAGGGCCAAGTAGTTACTTTCAATCAATCACATCAGAGGGGTCCACTGTTGTCAACCAATCATCTGGCATTTTTAGATTGGCTATTATGGCTCCTTTACAGCCGTTTTCCTTAGCCTGCAGCTGGTAGCGTCTAATTAAGATTCACTCTTGGACATTGACTTAGCTGTGACTTGTTCTGCCCCAGGCCTCTGTCAGACCTTCGCCGACAGTCATGAGTACTTCCTGCATGGAGCTTCTGCTTTAGCATCAATGCTTTCTATCCCATCGATCTACTTTGAGAGAGAGTCTGAGCGCTTTTTTGGATTTTTCCATTGGCCTTCTTCCATCATCATCCCTGCCTGCTTGTGGCTAGCAGTGTTCCTGGGCTGTGGAAACTAATACAGAATTAATGTTGGTCTCTGGCCTCTAGAGAGTCCAGATTGTCCACACAAAAGTGCATCCTGCTAAATGCACTATTCTGAGTGCGCCTTGCGCAGTATATGGCACTAAGGAAAAGTACCACAATATATTATGAATAGTGGGACAATCCTACTCCGATTGTCCACTAAGAGCACTGTTCTGAGTACAGTTTTTTTCAGGAATAAAGCTCTGAACAAATACCACAGTGTATTATGAATAGAGGGATTTCAATTCTGCAATTCATCCCTGTGAGCACTATTCCAATTATAATTTGCTCAGAAATAGCTACAGGGCTAAAGGAGGCACTCACTTCAGGCTGTATATCCGAGTATCACTTTGCGTTATGAGCATGGAATTACAAGAGGAAAACCGGCACTGTTATTGTGGAAATGCAAGAGGAAAACCACTCCAGTCATATGCCTAAAACGTTCCTCTGCTAAACACCACACTTAAGCATAGTACTAATCATGAACTTCTAATAATTACGTGATTAGTAATTAATATTAAGATAGATAAAAGAATAAAGTACACCTTCACACTCACCCTCTCTGATTATTTATAATCACTAATTTAAATGCTGTATCAATCTCTTAATCAATCTCTGTTTAGTTCTTCTTGCTCACATGTAACTTTCTGTCACAGAGTGGAGCATGTGGCACCAAGTGGGAGAGGTTACTAGCACATCACCTACTGACTTTCCTTTCATCATGTCTGCTAAGGTAGTCTTCTCCAATGGAGCAGCTACTATAATAGTCCCGTCATTGGACGTGTTGTGCTTCATATCGGAAGATGTTGACATGCATGTTGAGTCCAGAAGAATTTAGTGATGAACAAAATAGACAGCTGAAGTCAGATGTCAAGGCTAGATGAAATCTTTACTAGGTCTCTTGGACATTAGATTCAGTGGCTTCATTCATAGTCACACTTGTGAAGTTTTTCAATGTGGGATAGGGACCATTGTGCATTTTTGATGTGTATGATGTGTGTGCCTCTATCAGAGACAGACTGTAGTAGATGTGGTCAGAAAGGCTCAGGAAGGTCACTTAACCAGGGAAAACACAGAGAGCCCAACACACTTTGCAAAACTAGACAACAAATTTGCATTACCTTGAGAAAATACAATACCCACAAAGATAGTGAACTGTTTTCCCAATAACAAACCTTGGATAACAAAAGATCTGAAAGACCCATTGAACCAAATGAAAAGGGCTTTCAGGTAAGAAGATAAGGAGACCAAATAGGTCCATTAAAAAAGGGCAGGACCACATATAAAAAGTGCTGTAATTCCTACACTGTTCACCCAGTTTGCATGTAAATATCCTCAAAAAGCCGAGAGTCTGCATTTTGAGCTTATATCCATTATTTTATGGACTTGACTGTATATTTAGCTTTTAAGTATGTGCCATGCAACAAGTGTCAGAGGCTTTTATCTAAGCATGTACCGTATGAAACAGTTACTATGCTAGACATGCAAGCAGTAATCTTTATAAGTGCTTGTCAGAGGTTCATTTTAAACACAACTAGCAGAATATTATCCTCAACTAGGCATTTGTTTAACTTACTAGTTCTTAAAAATGTGAGTGCCATTCAGGCACTTTAGCAACTTCAATTAGAGGGCAGACAAAAAGTTAGTTCTAATGATTTAGTGATCATTTAGCTAAGCTGCATGGTGGGCTGTCTGTCTTACATAATATTTTGGAGTCTGAGTTCTACAGTTGATATAAAAAGTCTACACACCCCTGTTAAAATGGCAGTTTTTTTGTGAAGTAAAAGAATGAAACTAAGATAAATCATGTCAGATCTTTCCCCATCTTTAATGTGAAATTGCAAAGTATACAAATAAAGTGAAAAACAATCAGAAATTTTTTTAGGGAAAAAAGTAAAAATAAAAAAACCTACAATATCCTAATTTCATAAGTGTGCACACCCCTAAACTAATACGTTTTTGAAGCCCTTTTCGATTTTATTACACCACTCAGTCTTTTTGGGTAAGAGTCCATCAGTGTGGCTATCAGAATCTATCAGACTCTATCATCTTTACTTGGCTATATTTTCCCACTCTTTCTTGCAAAATCATTCCTGATCCATCAAATTGTAAGGGCATCTCCTGTGCACAGCGCGCTTCAGGTCACCCCACAGATTTTTAGTTTGATTCAGGTCTGGGCTCTGGCTAGGTCATTCAAAAACATTGATCTTATTTTGGTTAAGCCATTTCTTTGTTGATTTGGATATATGCTTTGGGTCGTTGTCATGCTGTAAGGTGAAATTCATTTTCATCTTCAACTAGCAGACATCTGAAGGTTTTGCACTAAAATTGACTGGTATTTGTAGCTATTCATGATTCCCTCCACCTTGATAAAAGCCCCTTTTTTTTGCACCAAACATAACTTTTGGAGTTATGGAATTATTATGCGTTTTGGAATTGGTCTCATCATAGCATAACACATTTTGCCACATGGTTTGGGGTGATTTAGTTGAGCTTGGATGTTTTTTGCGAGAAAGGGCTTCCTTCTAGCCACCCTACCCCATAGCCCAGACATGTGAAGAATATGAGAGATTGTTGCCACATGCAGAGAGTAATCAGTTTTTGTCAGATATTCCTGCAGCTACTTTAATGTTGCTGTTGGTTTCCTGGCAGCTTCCCTGGTAAGTTTCTGTCTTATACTTTTATAAATTTTGGAGGGACATCCTGTTCTTGCTGATTTCACTGTGGTGCTCCATTTTATCTATTTGTTAATGATGGCCTTTATGGTGTTTCATAGTAAGTGAAGTGAAGTGACGTGACGTGACGTGACTTGTGGCCAAGTATGGTGACCCATACTCGGAATTTGTGCTCTGCATTTAACCCATCCAAGTGCACACACACAGTAGTGAACACACACACACACACACCGTGAACACACACCCGGAGCAGTGGGCAGCCTTTTTTGCTGCGGCGCCCGGGGAGCAGTTGGGGGTACAGTTGGGTACATCTGTTGTATTGGAAATTCTTTTGTACCCCTCTCCTGATTGATACCTTTCAACAAGTGAGATACCATGCATGCTTTGTAAGCTCTTTGCAGACCATGGCTTCAGCAGTTGGATGAAACCAAGAAGATGTGAAGAAAATCCTACAGAAACAGCTGGTCTTTTTGGGGGGGTTCAGTGAAGCTCAAATGAATACAGTCAATTGGCTGCCATGTTATGCTTAGTCAATCAGACAAGGACTTGGTGGGAAAGACATTTAATTTGCCATAACCAAATTCAAGTAAAATTTCATAGAAACATCAATAGTAAGTACAATTCATGAAGACTTCCTCATGAACATACTAGATGGTATAGGCACATGTCATAATCCAGATTTGCAACTTTTATATTTTATTTCACAGTTTGGGGTGCAATAAGCAATCCTTGATGAGTCTCTGTGCTTTTTCAGAGCAGAAGGATCAATCAGTAATTGTCAATAAAAAGTGCCTGAATGATATAAATTTGACATGGTTGACATTTTCTTTCTCTAATTTATTTTGCAGTGGACCAACTGTTTATCCATTTTTTTTGTACTCCATTTTGGAGGCAGCAGGCAAAACAACAAATTCTAGCAAATTCTAACAGCTTTAATTGTACTTGGTATTTTGTATGATTGTTCTTAATGAAAAATATGTTTTTCTGCAGAACATGTGCACCAAATGTGGCATGCAGATTAACAGCCGACCACCATCTGTATGGCTGTGCAAGATCTGCAGTGAACAGCGAGAGGTAAAGGAAAGATTTATTAACTTCCATATAGGGTTTGTTCCAAAAATTGCAAATAAGGAAATTAAAGAAAAAATTTTAAAAAAGCTCTTTTTTAAATTATTCAATATTGTGAATTATAACACCCAACTGACTTCTTCTTGTTGTCAATTTCTTATGTAAAACAGGTTGATCTTGTGATTTCATGTTTAATATGCAATTTCCTAATTTTGTCTGTTTCATATTTCTTTCTAAGGTATGGAAGCGATCTGGGGCTTGGTTCTTTAAGGGCCTCCCTAAACAGTTTTTGCCTTCTGCCATGCCAACAGCCAAGTGCAAAGAGCCTAATTCTGAGAAAATACCTGAGAACCAAGCTGCTCTTGCCACATCTGTAGCTGCTGCCCAGACTCAAGTACAGGCTAGAGGTAACTTATATCATTTAACTGGATTCTGTTAAGTCTTTGTTGTTGTTGTTTTCTGCCCCCAGAAAACTTTATTCTTAAAATGTATTTTTTCTAGAAATATTACAACTGTTTACTCAAAATGTTGTATTATTTTATGTTTTTGAAGCTATATTAAGATTTTTGGAATGCTGTTGTGAGCTAATTGCAGAAGAACATTTTGCAATGTGGGTTGTACTACAGTCTTCCACCACTGCATGCATTAATCTCAGGGCTGAATGTGCACACGTTCAGATACAATTCAAGGCTGTGTCCAAACAACAAAACGTAGTATGCCTAAAAAGCAATGGCAACAATAGTCTAGTGACATACTATTTAGTGAGATAGTATGCAGTTTAGGACACATTAAAAACTTTTTTTGTGCAAATCAGTGTAACTGTCAAAGTTAGAGTACCAGATGAAACAGCAAAACCTCTCAATAAGAGCTAGTCTTTTAGATAGTTACTGCCAATCAGTTTGCTCTTACTGTGACTGCCTGATACAGCAGCCTGGTTGTGTGGGGTTTTTTTTGGGTTTTTTTTTCCCAATCTGTGTTCTCTGTGTATTTTATTATTTAATCTATGCATTTTGTTCTCCACCCTGTCAAAAAAAGTTAGGCACAAAGCAGATGTTAGCACACTAGCTAAAACACTCACTAGAGATTGAAAAGACACAGATCAGATGAGCAGAGGGCACAAATAACTGATATATCATCTGATATTACCTAGTTTGAGATTACTGAAGTTAGAGAAACTCACCAACACACTCTCGTTAGTCACTACCAGTTATCATGAGTTCTCTAGCTAAAACAAGTAGCTAAAACTAGCTATCTAATCTAGCTAAAAACAAGCTAAATCAATTGAGTTACAAATACAAATTCCACATTGAGTGTAAATCAGCTGACTACCATCTATCATTCACTAGCTTCCCACTTAATTAGAGACCATAAACAGCTTACCTATTCACCTATTCAGTAAGCAAAAATATAAAACAGTCATATTCATATTATCTACATGAGCGTCATTGGATATGTTTGGCATTTGTCTTGTAGCTCCAGAGTTGAAAGGTCATCCAACTATTGCTCCCAAGCCATCTGTCGCTCCAAAGCCTGCCAGTATTGTTGGTACCTGTTATTCAGAAACAGACAGTTCTGCTATGATAAAACTGCACCAATCCACTACTGTCTGTGTAACTCAGCAGAGTAAGTTAAAATCATGCCATACTACTCATAGTTATAACTTTCTTGTCTGAAGATTTCTAGTTTTCTTATTTTGTTTGGTTTATATCTTCCCAAAAATAACAGAGAAAGGGGCCTTCATGGGCAATGGGTTGCAGGAGAAAGTGCCCCCTGTGGAAAGAGAGGAAAAGAGTGAGCCTGACAGCTTCAGTCTGGCACCTACCTGTCAACAGACCCCTGGAAGAGAGGAAGATGAGGATGAGACCAATAGCTATGACTCTGATGAAACCAGTAAGATCAATCTATCCTGAGCCTTTTTTAAAATTTTCTTGTAAATTTTATGATACCACCACTAGTATGGCAGCATTTTTAGCCAGCCCATGCAACTTTCAAAACAGAGCAACACTTTCTTCTCTCTGGCTTTGTCTCGCTTTCAGACACTCTAACACAGAAGACACTTGAAGACAAAAAATTGTGTCTCTCTTTGAAGTTTTCCATACTTGTCAGATGCCTCAATTAACTCATACAGAGAACGAGATAACTGATTGTGACCAACCTGAAAGCATAGGTACATGTAGATAGTTCAAGGATGCATGCTACATTTGGCTTGAACTGAAATATCTCTTGCTGCAGAAAGATTGGCACCATGTCCATATGAATGTTAGTCACCACCAATTACAGCTTTATACAGTAACCATTAATTAGATATAGGCTAATTAATTAATTAATATTAATTAGATTAGATTAGGTTTAATTAGATTAGGTTAATTAAGTGGCTTATTTTCTTTATTGTAACACCAAAATAATCTGTAAAATCTCAGCATTGGTATGTGTGGTTGTGACATTTTAAAAAAAAATATTTTCATGATCACCAGTGAAGTTGATGGTGTTTGTTTGTTTAGACATATTGCTGATTCTAATAAATATCTATTTACATATATTGACAACCCTTTACAATACAAAACGTGTACACTGGTAAACATTACTTAACACAGTGGTAAGGATGACTAAACTGTTAAGTAATACAGTATGTCTGTTAACCATTACCTAAGGATAGTAATGATAACTACCATATTGTTGATGTATTATGAAGCATTTTTAAGTATTTTAAGTGAGGGTGCATTAATAAACATTATACCACAGTGTTGCTGAATTCTAGAATCTGATTGTTCAGAAGTTGTCTGCTACTTTTCTGTAACAGCAGCTCCGACAGTAGTGTTGCATGTAATTCAAATCACAAGTTTATATTAATGTCCTCATTCTAATACATTATAGTTGCTATAGTAATTTACCAGCACTTGTATGGCGGACACTCCAAATAATGTAAGCCTAACAATAAGCAAAATATAAAAACCATGTTATTGAACAAAGATGTATTATCATTTTTATGTTGTAGCTTTCTGTAAGGACAGGGTTATTTAACATTTATGGAAGGAGTCTCAGGTGTTGCATTGTAATGGTCAGTAAGTTTTCCACCATTCTTCAGGACAGAGGACTTTCTACTTTTTGGTTTCTCAGTAACATGACAAGCTGTCTTTTTCTGGCTTATTGCCTTTAAGTGTGAGAAAAGAGAGAGATTGGGGAAGTGACAGCTTTTAGAGCTTCTAGAATGTTAGTGATAACAGGAAATAACATCTTGTGGACCTTGCACAATCTTAAATATAATTTTAAATTATGTATAGTTCCTAAATTATTAACAGTTAATCAATGACACATTGCACATTGGTATAAGAGCAGTAAAATACTTTGGTATGTGCTGTTATCGGAAAATAATTAACTTCAGGGTGGTAACACACCACTCCAGCATTGATTATTTTCCCATAACAGCATGCCCTGTCATGTCTTTATTTCAGTATTATGCATTAATATTATTATTATTACTAATATTAATTAAGCAAATGTAAGCATTAATTAACTTGATTTAAAATTTGGTGTAATAGAACTAACAATACTTAATTTATTATGATACGTATTTGCAAATTGTAATTTGTTAACAGGAAAAATGAATAAATATTAGAATTAAAATAAATAAAGAGTAACTGTCATTTATTGACATTTTTATGTTGATATGTTAAAGTATTTACTGAGTAGGTAATAAAACACAATGGGTTCTCTATTTATAGGAAAATAATCCATGATTGGAAAGCACAGAATACCAGAAAGTCCTCTGTCCTGAAGACTCACACATGATAGAAAACGTACG
>CM040477.1:5275926-5318554 GCA_022758105.1 Pangasianodon gigas
GGGACTAAGAATTACAATATTATTGGCATTCTTTAAAGATTATTAAAAATATAGAATATGAGTCAAAACAAACCCATAAAATAATCAAATAAAACGAATCATTCAGTTATGACAAAAGAAATGACGCCATGTAAACAGAGGATGGGCAGGTCTGTCTGCGCATAGCCATATGCCGTGAAGAAATGCCTTAGCTGACAGAAGATTTAGAGCATGCTTGTTATTATTAATATTGTATATTGTTAAATATTTTTACTGACATAGAAGTGAATCAAAATAACTTCCATATCTACCTTTCAGCATTTACCCTGATCTTCATTTCATGCTTCCAGCTGTCTGTGCATTTGAAGTTTTATGGAGTTTTGTGGGTGTCACTACATGCAAATGAGCTGTGTTAGGAATGCGCTTTGCACTTTATGGGCGAGCAACATATGCACACAAGTATGATAAGAAAGATGATATGATAAGAAAATAGGCGTTTCCGAAATCCGGCAGAAAATTTTTGTTCGGTTTTGCTTATGCGAAGATCTACACACAACTTTAATAAAAGATTGATAAAAGAGGCCCAGTGTGTTTACAAAATAGGTAAAATTGTTTATTATATATCAAATAGCATAGTGGTAGAGGTGGGCTTGGTTAAAGTATGTTGGTGAAGAACGTGACATATAGAGCATATGAAAGTTTGATATGTTGCTATGCAATGTATGCTTGTGCCAGAATGTTGATATTCACCGTATAGAAGGTGCAACATATATGTTGCATGCAAATGCTTTCTGTGAGACTAGGTTGGTTACAAAGCAATGACACTACACTCACGAATGTTTCCATAAATGTTAAATACATACTGCAGCAATCTCCCGGGTTTGGGCGAAAATGAGGAAGCAGGAGGCAGGCTTAGAACAACTCTGGCATTTTATTCTTCGTTTCTCTTCCGCTTTCCGTGGTCTATTTAAGTTCAACACACACATACAGTACACTCGCACGCACACGGCTGTGTGCTGGATCGGGGCTCTGTGCTGGATCGGGGCAACCCGGAATACTCATTAGTCAAATTCCCCGCAGGTGTGCATTCCTTACCACTCACCTTCTCCGGCTCCGCCCTCCATTCACAAATCGGCACTCGAACACGCTTCCGCACATATCTTCTTAAAAAGAGCTTTTTATACATTTTTCTTTGATAAATAATGGCACTTTAAAAAAAAAAAAAAAAAAAAAAGTCTGTTTATTATTATACTGTCCACCATACAAGTCACTGTGAATGAACTGTTAATATAGAAACCATAACATTCTATAGTATTATTAGGTGGCCAATCACTGAAGGTGCGTAGGCACTCTATTGTTATTCTATGTTTTCTACTTCTTCTTCTGGCTAGGGGCTAGACTATCTATGGGAGCCCATAGAACCGTTTGGTAAAAAGTTGTGAAATTTGGCACACTTATTGGGGAGAGTCTAAGGAACATTCTGATCAAAGTGTTGCCAATGCTCTAGCGCCACCATCGAGTCAAATTTGGGCCTAATTTGGAAGTACATTTATGGTCATAACTTTTGAACTGTGTCCCCAAAATTTAAAAGCCAGGCATCCCTGGATTCCCTGAGTCGAGATGAGTTCAATATGATGTCAATTTCCACCTAATTAGGTTTTCCGGATTTGGATTTTGTCAAAAACATTTTTTTCACTACTCCTCCTATAAATTTTGTCCAATCATCACCAAATTTGGCACCCATCATCTTCAAAGTTATCAAAAGAACTTTGAATAGTTCAAAGGGTTTGCCCGTAATGGGCCAACGAATATGACAGCAAAGCCGCCAAACAGGAATTAAGTCTGTATCTCAGCAACGATTTTGCGCACTGACACAAATCTTGGTAGGCATCTTCAGGACCATGACCTGAGACTATGCAACAAATTTGGTCAAAAGTTGCAATAACATGCCAAAAACACTTACATCTAACTGCCATTTTTGCTATTCCTGCTGCAAATTTTGTCCACTCTTGTCCAATCTTCACAACATTTGGCTCACATCATCTTGAGACCTGTCTAAACAAAAGTTATCAAAAGAATTTTGATATTCAAACCCATTCTCCTGCAACGCGCTGGCAAATACAAAAAACAGGATGTGAGGGTTTATCTCAGCAATGCATCTAAGTATTATCATGAAACTTGCTATGTATCTTCAGGACCATGCCCTGAATGCAACCAAGAAGTTTTGTGACAGCGCCACCTTGTGGTCAGGAACTGTAACAACTTTCATTTTTTTTCTTACATCATTTGAATAGTTTTTGATAAATTCACAGTTCATTTTTCCTATAATTCTATGTATCATCACGAAAATTGGGAGAGTATCTTCAGGACCATGTCCTGAATGTACCCAAGAAGTTTTGCAATTTTTGGTACTCCCCTTCCAAATTTTGTCCAATCTTCACCAAACACCTGTCTAAACAATGCTGCAGCAATGCCACCATGCTGCCCATTTGTTCATCTAGACCTTTCCTTCTACAGTCAGTGAATTCCACCACTGTCCGTGGTCAAAACATACACATCATGAGTGAAACTACAAATCACTCTTGAATCTCTTTGCAGAGTTATGGCTCTGCTTTCCTGTGATTGCTTAGGCAACAATTGTAGCGTGTCTGTGAATGTGTGGCTTACCGAGTCTGGGTGCTTGGCCCCTGAAAATGCTGCTTGCAGCTTTAATTTGAATTAAAGCTGTCAAAGCCATTGACTACTGCCAAAGCTGCTGTTATGGATAAGACAACACCTTCGGACCAGTCAGATTTGAGAATTCAACTGTGCTCTCATGATATTAGTGAATTGTTATGTAAGGCAATGACTCTCTACTTCTTTGTCAATTACTTCTCTTCCAGTAGATGTTGGCATGTTTCTTTACTTCTTCTGGTTTTTTTTTTAGATATATAAAGATACCATGACAAAACATTAATGAATTCCCTTCTTACATAACAATGATTAATGATCTGCTTTGTGGCACATTTTCTTTCAAGGACACTTTATAATTGCTTAAGAGTGATTAGAAGCATTAAATAACCAGAGTGTACTTCACAAAAAGTAAGTATTTGTAATGTGGTGACTCAACCTGTGCTAGAATTGAATCCAGGCCTCCATGTATGGAAGACCCACGCAAACTGAGTGAGACACCAACCAGTGCTTAATTGGTGTGGCCCAAGTGCAGAGCAAATAGGAAGGATGAACAGAAGACAATTACAAATTAAAGATCACCCAGTGTCAGACTTGAACTTGCGATCTCCAGGTTGAAAAGGTCTGACACTCACCCAAGACCAACCAAAACAAAAACAGAAGGGTTCATGAAAACAAAAACCAAAAGGTGGAACTAAAAGTATAGACTTAATCGGGAAACGTTCAAACTTATATTAGTTATAAACTTCAGGATTGCCAGGGGAAAAAAACCCTGACCGCTCGCTACAGGGAGCTAACCAGAAAACAAAATGTTTTTTTTTCTCTCGAGAACTCGAGAGAGTGACAAGGCAAGGTCAACCTAATGCAGAGTAAGGACTAAAATATAGCTCTAGTTTTCAAATACCAGAAATTACCAGCCAGGTCTTTTGCCAGAACTCTGAAACAAAGACTAAGCACATAAGAGCTTGCATGCTCCTCTTAAGTAGCCAGGAGGCCAGGTGTTGCTCATTGCTCCTGATTACTTCTCGCCAGTCCTGTGCCTCCCTCTGGTGACCAAAGACGCAGCCCCAGGCTTACTTAATTTTCATCATCCATTACTCAATTATTATAATAATGGTGCCTAGTAAGCATCATGGAAAACACTGAAAAACAGGGCTTCTGGAAAAAGAAGTCATTTTCATTCACAAATTATAACAACAAATAGCAATTTGCAGAACATAACTTTATACAGCTCCTGAACCAAACCTCCTGTGGAACTTTCTGGCAAGCTTTCTATGTTTCTATCTAATGTTACTGAGTAAGCAAGCTAACAGTTTCAAAGCAGTGATGTCTTTTCCAAATTGAGAAACTGTTCTTTAGGCTACAGTTGACAAGAATGATGACATATTACCATATTTACTCCATATCTACTCCATATTCCATTAAGATCAGAAAAATATGCAGTACTCAATATCAGAATCTGCTATAAAGCTGGGACACATTTGCGTTTTTTTTTTTCAAGTCCAAATGGGGTTAGCATTTCATTATAATGACTATGATTTTCTGAGAAGGTTTTCTCATTTAAGATTCATGAAAAGCATGAATAATGCCATAGTATAGTTGCATCTGATCTGAAAAATATATATGTATTCCTTCCTCTTATATTAGTAATACTCTTTGTACGATTAACAAAGTGTGAAAATGTGTTTGTTGCAGCAACGCTGGGAGCTCTCGAGTTCAGCTTGCTTTATGAGCAAGAGAATAACAGCCTTCAGTGCAACATTATAAGAGCTAAGGTAATAGTAGCAAAAGTCTATAAATGCCTGTCTATAAAAGACATGTATACACCTTCTTCCTCCTAGTAATGTGCAATTCACGAATGAGTCAACTCTAATAGGTAAACGTTCAGGACTGACTTACATTTCTGAAGAGCGTTTGTTTGTTTGATGTTGGTTAGAACAGAATAACAAGTACTGTAAAAGCAACTGACTGCTCTGCTGCTACTTATAGTGATGTTAGTGCTACTTTAGTCTTTCCCCTATCAAGTCTACACTATCTATGCTAAGTTCACATGTCTCACTAGACTGCTAAGTCAGCGCAAAGAATATTCCTTTGGGTTTAATCACTCATGTTACTCCATATGTGTGGCAGGTGGGGGAGTGGTTTAGCGGGAGTGTGGGGGAGTGAGCAAATTAATGTGGCACACCTGTGGCTGATCTGTTAATGCATATTAACAAGCTGTTTGGACCATGCCCCCACCTGCCACAATATGTTACTGACATAATAAAATGTTACAGTAGTCCTAAATTATTAATCAGGAATTTAAAAAAAATGGAGTCACAGAAAACTCATAATGTCCATTTGGGGTCATTGGCCAAATAACCCTTAATATACTGTACGTAGTGTAATGTGTTCAGGAAATGAATAGAAGGGTAAAGTAACTGTACTATTTTTCAAATTCCAGTTCAAGTTAAGCATAGACACAGCAGGGACAATAAATACACGTAGAAACTACAGGGTGTCACAAAAGTGTCCATACGTAGGGGACTATGTATGCCAGCACCACGTTGGTTGTGCCTTCGTCAGTGGATGTTCGTGGACATACATTTCTTGGTTGGTCCGCAACACTTCCAGTCTTTGTGAATTTTTTGGCAACAGTGTCGAGTGTGATGTGATTGCCATGTTTGCTTTTAAAGTCCATCGCAACCTTGTGACAGCTTCCCGATCCAGCCAATTGATGATTTCAATACGTTCTTCTTTTGTCAAAGGCATTCTTAAAGGCTATCTGAAAAAAATAGAATATAAACTATGAAAAATTTTGGAAGACATTTTGCTAAAAAGCGTTAATTTCCCCCATGTATGGAGACTTTTGGGACACCCTGTATAACTGTATTTGTCAATGCAAATATGTAGCAGATCGTTGGTTTTACATTTACACACATAGACGTTATATCATATATTATGTTACTTTGTTAATATGAAAGTGTAGTCAGTAGTAGACCACACTGAACAATTTAAATGAAATATATAGGTAATGACAAAAAAGCTACAATGAGTCAATCAGAAGCCATAAAAATTGTAAAAGGCTGTTATTTGTGAGCTGAGCTGGGTATTCTAACTTACTAAATAGAGTCAGAATTCCCATCACTACTTTATCCACCAGATGGAGTACACCATTATGTGTAATTGAACATTAGTGATATTTAATGTCTTATTTAAGCACTAATTGTGTTTGCATGGACTTGTATTACAGTTTTTCCCCAGTTGCTAACACACAACTTTCAACACTATACACCAGTGTCACAAAATTATTGCCAGCACTACAGAATACTCCATGTGCAAATGTCTATACACACAGGGAACAATGACATAGTGGGTGAACAGACATAGCCCTCTATCACATTTGAAGCACCAACTATCACATTTGAATGCCACACACTTAAATTCTGACTCACACAAAACACTTATTGTCAAAAAATCTCTTGTAGGAAAGCAATGAGTTACCAAAGCAATTCAGAACATTTGAACTGTGCTACAATTGCTATAGTACATCAGTGATTGTCTTTTCTGTCTTCTGGATTCAGCCATAGGCTTTCATCCACTTAACAGTTGATAATTTCTTTGGCCAAGCTGTTGGGGGAAAAAACTTCATGCATGACAAATCCAAGTGTCTGCACCAACATCACCTCAGGCTTGTTCCAATGCCTGCATTAGACTGATTTGCTTATGGGATTGCGATCCTACACCCTCCACTGCCACGCTGAGAAAAACTCCTCACTTGTATTAAGGAAAGGAGAACATGATGGAAGAAGATTACTTTGATATGAAGTTGGTCGGTGAACCATTATCTGACACGTTGCACAGTGGAAGCTTACATTATCCCATACAACAAGATATGTGGTGTTGTCTGGGGCATTACATTTGAGCAATTGGTCATAGAGTGCATCAAGAAATTTCAGCAGATATTTTATCAGGCCCAAGCTTTGCATGCTTATGGATAACCGCTTTCTGACCAAGTGCAGCACAAAGGATGACATTTCCACCCCTTCCCCACCAGCGCCTTGTAGACAGAATAAATCCTGCCTCATCAGTAAAGATGAATTCAGCTGGTGTAGCACCTGCATCAAGTTCTAGGATTCTTTGAATAAACAGGAAACAGTGATGAGAACACTTTGAATTTGTGCATGTCAAAGGCACACTGCTATACATGTAAGCTTATATGCTGAGGAGACACACATATGTGTGTCTCCTCAGCAAATAATCAATGCTAGATATGGAAACACTGCGTATATTTTGAAAGATTTCATTGTCCTCCAGTATATGTCATTGAGTATCTCAATGTCTCATCGCATTACTTGCCAAAAACCATGTTCACAATTTCAGCCTCTTGTTCTCAGCTGAACGTTCAGTTTCATCCACCAGCTGCTGGTCTACTCTGAACAGTGAAAGGTCATGCTCAAACATGAAAGCATCTTGTTTCTTGAGAGCAAGATTTTCTGCAAGTTTACCTACTCAACTGTTCTCTGTTCTGAAGGTTCTGATGATTCCTGCTACAGTGAAGCAGCTCAAATTGGGATGCACTGCTTCCCACATGCCCATTCCGTGATTAATAACATTTTCAATCAGTGTGGCATTTTTCATTTGAAATGTGATGTTTTTCTCTTCCTCTACCTCTGTGTCTTCCTTCACCTCTTGCCCTAGGTGCCCACTATTGCTACATTTTTTCTGTACATGTCTGTGACCATTTTATAATGGAGAACTGAGCATAGATTTGTGACTGATCTTGTTAAACTAGGTGAAGACTGTTCCATGTATTAGCAAAAAAATGTTCCAGTGTTCTTACTTTGATTGTTGTGCTTATACACTGAGCATTGTGTATAGTGTTTTGCAACTTGAGTTGAAGAATGTTGAAAGTGACAGTGCAAAAGCAACTGGGAAAAAACAAAATAAGGGCTCTATTCAATTGTCCCTAAAAGAATTTTAATATATAATAATTTGACACATTTTCCAGGGACTGATTCGAGACCTATTTAAAAGAATGCAATTTTTTTCTTTCAGGGTTTGAAACCAATGGACTCCAATGGACTATCTGATCCCTATGTCAAGCTGCATCTGCTACCTGGTGCAAGCAAGGTTTGTAAAAGAGCATTTATTGGTTCTAGCTGTTTCATCTCTGTGACTTATTAGACATTAAACAACTTGTTAGAACCACTTAGCATAATGCAGATAACCACTACTGTAGGGCCACAGTGTTAGGTGTGTTCCTGTATTATACAATGCACTAAATTGTTATTATGATTGTATGTGGTACACATGGATGTTTTACCTTACTCTAAAGTTGTTAAAGATAGAGCTCTAAAACATTTTTGAAGGAAAATAAATGTGGACTACCACTTAGCTGAACAAGCAAGTGTTAAAACAAGTAAGTTGTGGGAATTTGGTTAGAAAACAAGATGTCATCTGTCTTTTAATGTCTTATATGGAGAGGAACTCATGTCACTTAAAATTATTACAGTGGAAAATGTTAAATGCAATGAACATGACAGTACTTTTCAATAATGATGTGAAAAACATGGCAAAATCAAAAGTAAGATATTTATTACATTGTTTTCACATCACATGATGTCCTAACTGAAAAATGGTATCTGGATTTGCTTTTAAGAATGAAATGCCCTATTTGTATCAGTATTGCAAAACTCAAAATGCAGTCAACTCATCCGGTATTGCATTCCACTGTGTAGCGCTTTAAATGAGGCAGAACTTAAATGCTAAGTACATAATTGGCTTCTCCTAAATAACATTAGTCTTTCTTTCAATTCAGCCAAAACACTGCAGCAATGACCAACAACTGTCAGGTGAGAAAGATGGCTGCAGTTGTCGGTTCTTGTATTAAAGTTGGCAAATAACAAACAAATCCGAGAAACTGTTGGTTAAACTTGGTCAAGGACAGGCAGTAGGTCCAGCGATTCACAAACAGGATATCAGTGGCAGTCACTAAACCAGGAAAACTTGTTCACTGTTCACTCCACCTGAACCACACATACACTGAAGGAGAATCTGTGGGGTTAGTGTTCCAGGGAAACAGAGGAGGTTGGTAAAGGTTGGAGGTTGTTCAACTTGACCATTGGCTTGGGGGTGATATCCAGAGGTGAGACTGATGGCCACTCCCAGATTTTCCATAAATCCTTTCCAGAGTAGGGATGTGAATTGTGCTCCTCACAATGTCCTCTAATATGCAAAAATATCTGAACACATGGTTGAACTGTAGCTCTGCAGTTTCAAAGGCTGTGGATAGACTTGGTAGGGGGATCAGGCTGAGTGACTTGGAAAGTTGATCGACAATGACAGTGTTTCCTTGGGGGTCTGGGAGTTCTGTCATGAAATCTAGTGCAAGGTTTGACCAGGGGTGTTGTGGGATTGTCAAAGGGACTAGCTTTCTAGTGGATGGAGTACATGTGTAAGTGGTGCAGGAGGAGATGATTTTGTGGATGCCAGTTAGCATGTTCAGCAGGGTGCTCTCACTAGGAAAGCGAGTTCGCCTGGACATTCTGGAGCCAGGTAGGAATGAAATTCTAAAATTAAACCTGGCAAAGATGAGGGCCGGTTTTGTTTGGTGGGACTTGAGCCATTTGGCAGTTTTTAGATACTTGAGATTCTTGTGTTCAGTGAGAATGAGGAACCGGTGTAGGGCGCCTTCCAGCCAGTGTCTCCACTCCTTCAGAGCTAGCTTCACGGCCAGCAGTTCCTGATGTCATAGTTTCGTTTGGTGGGAGTGAGTATTTGTAGACGTAGGCCACTGGGTGCAGCTTGGATTTTTCTCTGAACCTCTGTGACAGGCACCCACTCCTGTTTCAGAGGCCTCTACCTCCACAATGGAAGGCTTAGCTGGGTCAGGGTGTTTAAGGATGGGTACTGTTGTGAATGCCTCCTTGAGGCGTTGCAAGGATTGGTCAGTTGCTGAGTGGAATTTAAGTTTCTTTGGAACTTTTTCCAAAAGGGCCATTAAGGGGTTGGCTAAGGCTATTTTCCACAAGTTGATCAACACTAAAAAGGTAAAGATACCTTCTTAGTGCCTTATCTGAACAGGAATGGAAAATAATAATAATTATGTAGATGGACCTGCCATAAGCGGGTGTGGGTTGAGGGCAACTTGCACTTTAGGTGGTTGTGATGAACATGGAGGGGAATGTGAAGGGCACTGTGAAATTTGGTGCTAAGCATCAGAACAATAGAAGCGGAGTCCAGAACTTTTGTGACCTTGACCCTTCTCCGTGAGCTTGACTTCAGGTCAGGGAAAGCTCTTTCTGCCAGTTGGAAACCTGTGCCAACTTGTGTTGTTTGGACACTGCTTTCTGCTCAGAGAATTACAGGGAGCACTGAAGCAAAAACCCCTTACATTGAGCAGGGTTACCAGAACACTTGTCAGGGCATTCGATGAGGGGGGAGCCGGGGGTGATGGTACCGCCATTGCAGCTAGTGGTGCCGTCAGTGTGTTGGATAGCTGTGTGAACTTGCCGTTTAGCATGGCTATCTGCTATTGTTGCTCCCCGACTAGGTGGCCTTGTGTTGCTAGTGCTTGGTGCCAACCTAGCATTCTGGCTGCCCCCCATGCTACAGGTGAAGTATACTGTCAGGCAGCAAAGACGGCTGCAGTTGCTTGTAACGCTTTTATTAAAGATGGCAAACAACAAACAAATCTGAGAAACATTGGGCTTAAACTCAGTCAAGGACAGGCAGTAGGTCAGGTGATTCACAAATAGGAAATCAGAGGCAAAGGCAAAATCACAAAAACAGACCAGATCAAAAACACAGATACAGAAGTTTGGCACATCAAATGCAAAAACACAGCACTGAGCAGATACTTCTCAAAGAGTGAGTGTATGGAGTTGTGCTTATATAGGTGAGTGGTAATTGAGCCCAGGTGTGTGATCACTAATCTGGTGACTGTGAACGTGACACTGAATGAGACAGGTGGGTGTTGTAGTCCTTGGCAGCCATATTTGTAGGCCGTGATGTGTTCTGGGAGATGGAGTTCAACACCGATTCTGGTGTTGACATGACAATAACAAGTTAAAATAAGGTTATGCATCAAGGTTATGCTCATAACTATATATCCATGTGGACTATGTTCATTTTAAGACATTATCATGTGGTTTTAAGCCATGTTTCAAATTTCTGAGAAAAGGTAAACATGTATGTTACATAACATAGTCGTGGGAGTGAGACATTTTTATGCTGATTAATCCCAGGGTTAAGTGAGTTAATCCTACAATGTCATTTCCAAATTTGAATGCAAAGCATTGCCTCTGCTTATTACCCTGGTTTAAGGAATTGGGACAGTATATGAAATGCTAATAAAATTCAGACAGCAGTGATTAGTAATTTGACCTGTTACATTGAAAACAGTATAAAAAAACAATATTTGATGTTTTACCTTACAAACTGTATTTTTTTTTTTTTTTGGAAAATATAAGCCCATTCCAAATTTGATGCCTGCAACATGTTCCAAAAAACTTGGGACAGGAGCATGTTTACCACTGTGGTATATTATATTTTCTTTTAATAATACTTAATTATTTGGGAACAGAAGACAGCAGTTGAACCAGTTGTAAAAGTGGAATTTTTGCCATTCTTCCGTTTACAAGCTGCACAATTGTATGGGGCATTCATTTTTGTATTTTGCACTTCATAATGCACCATCACTCCCTACCTTAATGGTAGACAGGCATCTACTGCAGGCAGGCCAGTCTAGCATTCACACTCTCAGATTACACAGCCATGCTGCTGTAACACATACAGAATGTGGCTTGTTGAAGTAAGCATGAATGTTCATGAAAAAGTAGTCGCCAAGAAGGCAGCATATATTGGTCCAAAATGTGTATATATCTTTCAGCAATAATGGTGCCTTCACAGAAGTTACCCATGCCATGGGCACTAATACACCATCACAGACCCTGGCTTTTGAACTTTAAGCTGGTAACAATCTGGATGGCCCAGAGAAAATGTTGTCCATTACTGTATTTCCTTAAACAATCTGAATGTTTGGCTCGTCCAACCACAATACATGTTTCTACTGTGCATCAGTCCAGGTAGAGTCCAGGTAGCATTTTTGGCAAAATGGCAAGCCTCAACCCATCCTTGCTCATAAAGGACTAGGCCTTTGCTGGATGCCCCTTTTATACCCACGCATGATTGAATCACCTGTTGCAGGCATCAGTTTCAAAATGAGCATACACTTACGAAAAACAGTGATGCTGATAAAGTACAACATTAAATATCTCTTATTTCTGTACTGTTTTTGATTAAATACAGGTCAAAGTGCATTTACAACACTGATTTCTGTTTTTATTTGTGTTTCACTTACTGTGTTTCACTTACTGATAACATTTCACAAGAAAGTCATCCCCAACAAAAAAAATATTGGGACTAAAACAAGTACTTATCTGCAATCATTCAATTCCTTTCAATTACAAAGGTCACTTCTCTTTAAAAAAAAATAGGAGACTACGGCAGTTTTCACACCTACTTTGTTTGGTAAAGTGTGCACCAGAGTTGACATTAGAAGTGACATTTTATATCTGTTTCATTTGGTCAGGTTGGCTTCACACTGCAGCAATTTTCAAGAGCCTTTGCATGTATGAGTGTTCTTTAATTGGTCAGAAATTTAGTGTGATACTATAGTGAACAATTAATAACATTCCAATAGCTAACGGGTGGTCAGAGGCAGAATGCAAGTGCATAAACTCAGAGGATTTTTTATTAAGGGCTTTCCAGGCATTGTCATCAAAATCAGTAGCAGGAAGCAGAGTTATGGAGTCAGGAGCAGAGAGAGTGGTGACATCATCCATGAAGGCGGGTGGCAGGGCATCATCCTCAGCGAAGTGAGGAGGTGGGCCGACATTCTCGGTGAAGCAAAAGTGGCGACGCGACATCCTCCAGCATAGGACTTGGGCTGGACAGGGGAGGCCTCGGTGCAGGCCTCATGCAGGGCAGGAGCGGCTTCTGTGCAGGCTTCATGCAGGATAGCACCCCACTCACCCCCTACCCCACATATGAATAAGGTTGTGGAAAAATTCAAGTCCATTGTAGGGACACGGTGCAGCCCAGTGATCTAAGGGGGGAACAAGCAATGAGTTGAATGCTGGAATAGAGAGAAAGAGGGAGAGAGAGAGAAAGACAGAGGACACAGGACACAAACAATTTTTTAGTTTCAAAGGATTCAAAGGTTTTATTTTCACAGTGGGACTGTGAAAATAAGCAAGAGTAAAGAGTAATAAAGGTAATAATACGATAAAATAAAATATACATAGACATAAGATAGTAAACAAGTAAAATATAGAAAAATGCAAAGGAATGTAATAAATAAGAAAAATAATAAAGAATATGATAAATAAAATGAGGCACTAAAAGTGGGAGAGGAGGGATACCCTGCCATGTTCAAATAGTAGTGGTGACATGGTGTACAATGAGCCTAGTGCATAATAGAGAATGTGTATGTATAGGTGGCAGGCAGACAGTCTAATGTTCAGTGCACTAAAGTGGCATGTGCAAAGTAATTGAAGTCCAGGTAGTGGGCATTCAAGATCCTGATGGCCTGTGGATAAAAGCTCCTCCTGATCCATTCAGTGTGGGCCATGTGACTGCAGAGGCGTTTGCCTGACATCGGCAGTCTGAACAGTCTGTGCCTGGTGGGAAGTGTCCTTGATGATTTTCAGGGCTCCCACCTTGACACGTCTGCTGCAGGTATCCGGCAGGGAGAGAAGTGTAGTGCTGGTCATATGTTGTGCTGAACATACTACTCTCTGTTGGGTGTGGCAGTCATGAATGGAGCAGTGCCCATACCAGGTAATGATGTTACCTTCAGGATACTCTCCATTGCGCAGCTATAAAATGTCTTTAAAATGTGGAAGGATACCTTGAACTTCCGGAGATGTCTGAGATGGTAAATTCGTTGCCTTGCCTTCTTTATTGTGTTGTGGGTATGGATTGACCAGGAGGGGGCTGTGGTGATGTGGACACTGAAGTATTTGAAGCTGGTCACTCTATCCACTGCAGTCCCATCAGTGATTAGTGGTGAGAAGTTTCCTGCTCACTGCTTCCTGAAAAAAAGGTTTTGCTTTGACTAAAACCTCTTTCAGTCAGTGCAAGGTTATCAGCCAGGCAACACTGAGCTAGGTTGTCCACCTGCTTCAGATAGGCCTGCGCATCACTGTTCTTGATCAGACCAATCACGACTGGTGAGATTGGCTGGTGAGAATGGCTTCATCTGTACCTCTGTTGGGATTGGAGGCAAACTGGAGCAGGTCAAACGAGCTGGGAAGGGAGGAGAAGATGTAGTCCTTCACTAAGATTTCTAAGCACTTCATCACCATGGACGTCAGAGCTACAGAATGGTAGTTGTTCAGGCATGTCAATGTGTTGTTCTTGGGCACTGGTAGGATGGTGAAAATTTTGTAGCATGAGAGAACCACAGATTGAGCAACAGATGTGTTAAACATTGAGGTAAACACAGTGGTTAACTGCTCAGCACAGGATTTCAGAATGCGGCTAGAGATACTGTCAGGGACGGCAGCGTTTCTGTCATTTACCCTCTTCAGAACCTTTCTCATGCCATGCTCTGAGTGGCTGCACTTGCACAGTGGACTGAAGCTAGCTTCATAGCACATGTAGACTCTTCCACCTTTGTACTTGCCCGAGACAGTCCTATCCATATGAAAAACAGAGAAGGACCCCAGAGGTGTAATTGTTTGGTCCGGGATGAGGGTTGTCAGCCAAGTTTCTAGGAAACAAAGGGTGTTGCAGTCTCTAAAGTTCCACTGGAATTTAATTCTAACACTGATATCATCCATCTTGTTTTCAAGGGACTGGACATTTGCGAGCAGAATACGGGGCAAGGGTGCGTGGTTTGCCTTGCTTGTCAATCAGTTACTCACATCGGCTTGTTTGCTCTTGTGAGGTCTCCTCAAAGGTTTGTCTTCATTGTCTTTGTTGGCATCACAGATGATATCCCTCGGCCACAATGGTTCAGAGTAAGAAATCCCTGAAAAGTGGGGAGTTAGTTTCCAGTGTCAAAAAGTGTTCCAAAGTATATACAATCAGTTCAGAAATCAAGTGGACATGAAAGGTCATTGAGAAAAGAAAAAGAGCTAAATAAAAGCACAGTCTAGAGCAACCATGGAGCAACCATGATGGCGTTTGGATTCACCTGCGCCATCTTGTATACCATCTTCAGTGCAGGAGCTCCTTGTGGAGCTTGTGGACATCGGGCAGCCTTAACAGTGACAATAGGTCCCGATTCTTCATGCCACCGGAACAGCAACATACCATCATTCCCTTGAGGTGTCTTACACCTCACACTTCATGTCACTGCATCCTTCAGGAATGAAGTCTTCTGTAATGTATGGTCAGAGGATTCAAGTGTGTAAACTCAGCAGATTCTTTGTAAGGACTTTCCAACAATGTCACTGTAGCAGAGATCCGAACACAGAACACAGTAACAATAAACAAGGGAACATGATCATAATCATAAACAAAAAAGGCAGGCACAACTTGGAAATCTGGTACATGTCAGACCTTAAGTGTATCTTGGGGCTATCTGCATAAGAGCTTGTGACTATGGTTGCTATAGGTAACCTGTCCTCCAAAACTGGTGATAGGCTCCTGCCTGAAGTATACTTTATATGTTCTGGAGCCTTTTGGAACTCTACTCCAACTAAATGGCAGCTAGCTAAGTTGGGTTCCCTTATTAGCCTGCTGTCCTTGTTATCCATCACTCCCACACTGTCCGTGAGTTAGCTATGAACTGTTTTGTTGCTCAGTATGGCACTCACCTGTCAGTCTACTGCTGAGTGCTCTTTCCCTTGGCACTCCTTATAGCCTGAGAACTGATTCTCCAATTGTCCCACCCTCCTCTGTACAGTGACACTATGACTGGCCAAGTAAATCATCAGACTTTAACCCAATTGAGCATGCATTTCACCTCCTGAAGAGGAGACTGTAGGGAGAAACCCCCCACACAAACAACAACAGAAAGAAGCTGGGCTACAAGCCTGGAAAAGCATCAGAAAAAGAAGAAAGCAACAGTTTATTGCTGTCAGTGGGTTGCTGGCTTGATGCACTTATTGCAAACAAGCAATATGCAACCAAATATTAAGTCTCATCTACTTTAATTTACTTAAAGATTATCTGATTCTTGTTCACCTAAAAATTGGGTGTCTGCCCCCAGAAGTGTCACATTCTAAGTTGTTTCACATATCAGGATATAAATGTCAGGAAACGAAAGCTGAATTTCTGATCTATTGTCCCATATTCATCTTTTAATCTTCATATTCATCTTCACTGTACAGCAAAAACAAAAGAATTGGCCTTGCCTTTCCCATACAGTAGAAGAACCACTTCCTGTTCAGTTAGAGGAACATGTACAACTCAGCACTTCTGTTATAATCTGCTTGATTTGAAGTAACTTTAAATGTTTACATTCTCGTCTCTAGCTACATGCAGTCTAATAATCAGACTTCCTCTGTATTGCCCATGAGGAGGAGACACTCCTCTCCTCATAGAATGGCATGTCATGGTAGGGAATGGGCAGCCAGCCCACCTTACAGGCCAATGTGATGACATCCACCAACCAATGGGCCAGTCTCTGTTTAGGCCCAGGATTTAACCACAAGATCACTCTGGGGTCATCCATCCAACAATGCTTGTGCTTGTAGTGCAAGCTTATTTCAAGGCAGGTAGTTCTCCCACTCTTTTTGCTGAATTGATCGCTATGTCTTTAGAAAGGCCCATTTCAGTTCGGCATCCTGCATGGCCTCATATGGGGTGGCCTTAAAGTACTCTAATATAAGGGTGAGGGCCCATGCTTTGTCATGGGGGAGTATAGCATATGAAGGCACCTTCCTCCATTCAGGCTGTGACAAATTTATGAGCCACCCATCACCCACTTACACCTTCAACATAGACAGAGAGTGTCTGCTGTCTAGCAGTCTCTGTAGGAAAGGTTCATACTTTTGGAACCATGCACTGCACTGGGTCCACATTATGGAATGCACAGCATTTTCGGAACTGTTCCCACTTGAGAGTCCATGTACTAGGGGATCTTGTAATCAGGAGTATTCCTCGGACTGCTGGGTCACAGTCCTGCACCTGCTCTTTATTCCAAGGGGCCAAACCCACAGGTGCAGGTAACCTGGCCAAGGTTGTCAAATCCTTGAGTCCATCTGAGACAACAGATCCATTCAGGGAGGAAGCTGCAAAGGCATCCTGTCCACTAGTGAGAGCAGCAGTGAAAACCAAGGCCTTGTGAGCCACCTTACAGTCACAAGCAGGAGTCTTTGGCTTGATAGCTGGATTCTGTGCAATCTGGTCAGAATCAGCAGTAGAGATGTGCAGATCAGACAGTGAGGCCAGTCATGGGCCAGTGCATCCTGACCTAGGAGACTGTTCAGCTCCTCAAGGAGAACCATAGTCAACATTGAAGAGGTCAACCTTTGCCCTGCCAAACTTTTTCCAGATCTGGGACCACGGGTGGAAAATACTTGAGTAAGTGTACTTCCTGACTATACTTAAGTATTATTTCGGGGTATTTATATTTATTCAGGGCATTTATATTCTTTATACACTTACTTAATTGTATTTCCCAGAAAAAAAACCATACTTTTTAATCCTTAAATTTTTATTTAGACCTTGAAATTAGTTGTTACAAATCTCGACAGTCTCTTCTTCTATTATTTAGCCAGTGACTGTATGCTATATGTCAATCGAATGGGCTTAAAATAAATATGTATTTTATTACAATTTAGTTTAAAGCATCAAATCAAGTTCATCTATATAGAAAAAACTGCAAGAATCATGGCAAATCATTATCTGCAGTTACCTTCTCTTGCTACACAAAGTAGTTAACCCTATAGCTATCTGTACGTGTCTGAATATGGATAAGCCATATGGAGGCCCTACTTCAGAAAAAAAAAATGTTCAGTATATTTGAGTAAGTAAAGACTTTTATAAAATCAGGTGTCACCTTTGCCTCCCTAGAAGGCACAAAATCTGTCTAATGTCAAGTTAAACTAGCATCAATTCTAGTAGCTAACAAAATTGGCTAGGCCGCAAGTCAAATTCTAGGTAATGGTAATATTGATTATTTACAGGATATTTTACTTCTGATTAATTAATTGGCAAACTAAGTAGCCTAAGTCATGAATATGACAAGCGAAACATGTTTTTTACTTCCACTTTTTATTGAATAAGATTTTGACACATTATGTATACTTTCTCAGTATTATTTAAATAGAGTAGAATAGAAGGAAACCCAACTCCGGCCCCTACAGGCATAGTAGCAGAGTCCAGGTAACTTCACAAGTTCATTGGAGGAGAGTGCAGAATGACATGGAGAACCACTTTAGGTATTCATAGGCCCACAACTTACAGATGATGGGGGAGCTCAGAATGTCAGGAAAACACACATCCAATACTGAGGTACGGAACTGTTCCTAGCTAACTTGCAGACAGCATGGAAGTGATAGATATCACAGCTAGCAACCACCAAGGAAACACAAGCTAGTAGCCATGTAGTTCTGAATGGACCCAAAAAGTACAGATGTGCTCACCACAGCCTGAAGAGACAAAAGGAGGTAATAGGAGATGTTAGGATGATGTAATAGGAGGTAATAGATGATGCTCTCGCCAGATTTGGTGGACAGGTTATTTTTAGTAGTCACAAGCTGTCTTTGTTGAACGTTTCGGAATGTGTGCGCACATGCACAAGAAGGTATCCAGGTGATTCTCATCTCCGAAGGTCGTTAGAAGGAGTGCAATAGATAAAATTATTATTTAAAAAATTAATTAATTATTAGTCACCCTGGCAAGCCTATAATAGTATACAAAGGAAGTCATATAATAAATAAATGTGGAACAATGAGGAATCCAATGAAACAATGAATATTTACACTGCTGAAAGGAAATTTAGAAAGTAAACTTAATCAATCTATGCCAGTTATCTAAAAACAGAAATTCTCCATGGTCATATAATTGCTTTAATATATACAGTAGCTTAGAATAATTACCAAATTTTACCTTTCTCCAAGCCTTAAAGATAATAATATTGGTACTTTAAGTATTTCTGCATCTCTCTGTTGTCAATGCAGTCGACTAAGTTACGCACCAAGACTCTCCACAACACCCGTAACCCCAACTGGAATGAGACACTGGTGTACCATGGCTTGACAGACGAAGACATACAGCGCAAGACTCTTAGGTCTGGTAAAGATAAACTAATATTTTATATTATTTTATATATTAATTATATACATACCATGTTATGTTATATTATTTGGCAGGGTTGCATAGCACTGCAGTGTTTCTGCCTCACATCTCCAGGGCCCCTGGTTCAAACCTGAGCTGTTTACTGCATGTGCACATTTCATATATTCTCCCCATGTCCCTGGATTTCCACTCATCTCCTAAAAACATGCCAATAGGTGGATTGGCTACACTAAATTGCCCCTTTGTGCATATTGCTCCCAGTGTTCCCAGTGATAGATAACTCTTTAATATATAAAAATTTTAACTATTGTTTTGTCTAATACTAGGCAGGACCCCTGTTTGCTCTCAGAGCAGCTTCTCCATGGAATGGTTTCCATGCGATGGTGCCACATGATTGGCTGATTGGATAATTGCATGAATGAGCAGGTTTATTAAAAATGAAAATCTAATCTCTTATTTATTTAAGTATTCAGAGTCTTGGCTAAGGCACTCCAGATTGAGCTCGGGTTCATCCTTTTTGCTTTGAATATCTTGAGATGTTTCTAGAACCTTACTGGAGTCTTCCTGTGGTAAATTCAATTGATTGGACATGATTTAGAAAGGCACACACCTGTCCCACAATTCCTAGCCCATGTCCAAAAATCAAGCCATTAAGTCCAGTGAACTTTGTGTAGACCTCCTTGATCAAATTGGGTTGAGACACAGATCTTGGCAATGGTATAAAACCATTTTTTTTTAGCTTTGAATGTTCCCAGAAGCACAGTGGGCTCCATCATTGGGAAATGGAAGTTTGGAACCTCCAGGACTCTTCCTAGAGCTGGTCGTCCAGCCAAACTCAGTAAACGGGCTGATCAGTGTATGTGGGACAGTTTGTCTATAACTTGCACATTAATTTGACAGTGAAGTCACCAAACAGGAAGAGAGTGCAAATCTTGGCAATGGCGTGACATATTCAGTATGTGAGTGAAGGACTAGGGGTCTCATGTATCAAAGCATGTGTAGAACAAGTTCTAAATTTGTGCATAAAAAATGCCAGTATGCATAAGGAAGTTTGTCACACATGCCTATGCACGACTGTACGCAATAGATGTTGATAAATCCCACACATTCGATCTAATTGTTCTGATCCTGCATGGCCACACTCATTTGCATAAAGAATTGCCACCAAATACGCTGTATATGGTAAAAAGCGTCCCTTTAGAAATCCCAGTACCCTGCTCATGGCTCTGCTTGTTGTCTAAGAAGATGAACTTCACCACCAATGAAGCTAATACTGTTGCACAAAGTAAAAGTAAAATGGTTTATTTGGCATTTTTACAAGTGGTTTCTCTAAGAAATAAAAAAAAAATTAATAAATTTAATTTTATGGCTACACGTGTGCATTCTCGTGCTCCAGTTACATCACAGAAAAAAGTGATTAAACAAATCATTCATAAATGAATGCATTTATTAAAAGAATTTTAATTAGTACAATAATTTATTAATAATATAATATCAAAGTGCATATACTTAAGTAGTTTCTGTTAGCTCTTCTTTTTCCTACAAATGTCCTATTCTAATTTCAGAGCCTAGGTTACTGGTGTTAGTGGACAGATTAAATATGTTTAAAAAATGAATAGCCTTAGATTACTGGCCTTCAGGTTCTCAAAGAAATGCTGATGTGGCCAGGGCAGAATTTGAGATTGACACCCTTGGTTTAACTGTATATGGACCAAAAACAAAGAAACAAACAAATAAATATAAAAAATTATAACAATTATAACAACATTATTATATTAGACTATGTACAGTAACTCATTGAAGGTGTCAACCCTAAGTTAACACTAGCTAAATTTAATAACAATTTACTATTGACTGTATGACCTTAGTTAACGCTCGAATGTAGCTTGTTACGGTTAGCCACTCACTCCTTATTAAACAAACTCCCTTGAAAGAAAGAGCAGAGTGTAAAAGAGTGCACTCCTATGTAACTTACTGCAGGTGTCAGAGCTAGATGAATATCATGAAGGACAGCAATTTTTTCCTCAAAAAATAGATTGTATTGACTGTTGTTTACCAGTATATTTTCAGTTTGGTACATTACATTAGCTACTCTTACTTACGTTACTTTGTTTAACATGATGGATTTGCCAATATCAGATATAAATATCAGAAAATATAAATATCAGAAAACAGTAGTTCAGTCAGTCATGACCCAAAGCTCTAAAATATTTTCCTGACAGTGGTGAAATCAATATACTTATGCAAATTATATGACTACAATTTAGCAATTTACAAATGAACTATTTAATTAATAACATTGTACTTACCCCTTTAAGATAGCATTGGATGCTCCATCTTAAGTTGCACTTCCAGTAATGGCTCTCAATGTGCACACTACCGGCCTGAAGCAGGGGCATGTCCACAACCTACTTAGGCAAACGAGAGATACGCACTGTCCAACCAGCCATATCTGGCTCTAATTTTGACCTATCGCTCAAACTCAGTCAAGATGCCAGCTTTCAACCAAAAAAGCTTCAAAACAGCACAAAGCAAGTAAATGGTACCATGTTGTTCATTCACATAGACAGTCATTGATAAATATACACATGCACACAAGAACGATTTAATAGATTACATTCTGTGCATCAAAATATGTGCATGCATGGTTTATGCACAAAACTATGCATAAGTGTGGTTGATAAATGAGACCCCAGGACCTGAGGGACTCCAAGTTTTTTCTAAATTCACCTCTACAGGGTGCTATAATTATTAGTAAATTAGTAAAACTGCTCATAATTTTTGAACCACTCAACAGGAAATCATGATTTTTTTCTGTTGATTCCTTGGAAGGTGCTAAGGGTCCTTGATGTAATGAGTTAGTGAACAAGAACACTTCTTCTCCTACAAATTTTCTCATTTTTTAATATGCGGGACACTTCATACATATCACACAAACAAATTTACCAAACAGTCCATTTCTCACCAACGCTTTCATTTGCAACTTAGGAGGACCACTGAACAGGAAGTGAGGCAATATTTTAGCTCTTGATCGACTGTGTGCCTGTATAGGATACAGTTTTTGCTTAAATAAATGAACAAATGAATTATTAAGGCTTTATTCCTAGCAGTCCTACAATTACAATCAAGTCATAAAACATGCATCAAAACCAGTGAAAGAAGAAACCCTATTTGCTTTTTTATTTGGTATGTACATCACCATCCACTTTATTAGGAACACCTGTAATACAGTTGTCCAATCAGCCAATCATGTGGCAGCAGCTCAATGCGTAAAATAATGCAAACACAGGTCAACTTCAGTTAATGTCCATGTCAGTTGTCAGAATGGGAAAAAAATATGATCCCAGTGACTTTGACCATGGCGTGGTTGTCATTGCCAGATGGACTAGTTTGACTATTTTAAAAACTCCTTATCTCCTGGGATTTTTATGCACAACTGTCACACAGAATTGTGCCAAAAAACAAAAAGCATCCAGTGAGTGGCAGTTCTGTGGGCAGAAATGTGTTGTGAATGAGAGAGGTCAGAGGAGATTGGCCAGACTAGTTCCTTACATGAAGGCTACGGGATCTCATATAACCAATCTTTATAACTGTGGTGAACAGAAAAGCATCTCAGAATGCACAACAAGTTGAACAATTAGGCAATTTGGTTACAACATGAGGTTACACTTTTGTCAGCCAAAAACATGAATCTGAGGCTACAGTGAGCACAGGCTCACTGAAACTGGACAGACACAGGTGCCCATAATTGGCTAGTGTTGCTGTGATTGACAGAGAAGAGTATGCCAACCGTTCTACCAGCTGCCTTGGCTCCTGGACATGGATGGTTGTGGCATTGTCGGTATTCAAACTTGAACACAATCTCCCAATAATAAGGCAAACACTTTTTATTTTTTGTTTTTCACACCATTCTGTGCAATCTCTAGAGACTGCTATGTGTGAAAATCCCAGGAGATGAGCAGTTTCACAAATACCCATGTGACACCAACATCCATGCCACAATCATGGTTACTGAGATCACTTTCTTTTTTTTCCATTTTCATGTTTGATGTGAATATTAACTGAAACTCTTGATCTGTATCTACATGATATTATGCATTGTTCTGCTGCCACTTGATTGGCTGAGCAGATACTTGCATGAATGAGCAGGTGTACAGGTTTTTCAAATAAAGTGGACAGTGAATGTATATTTAAATAAAGTGCATTTCACAGTGGTGCAACACACTTGATGCTAACTATATTGCATGCTACGTTCTGAATCCCACCACCTGCTGCACCACATATATAAACTTTTACTAGTCTGATTAGTCAGCTTGCATGGATAACATATAACCTTTTCAGAATCAGCAACACACAGGTCTGTGGATACACTGACAACCAATCAAAATAAAGCATAGTGTAGAGCTGTCATGTCAAGAAAAAAGACACTAACCAGACTTGAATAATATTCAATTCAATTCAGTTATTCAAGTTTATTTGTATAGCACTTTTAACAACAGACATATTCACAAGGCAGCTTTACGGAAATATATAAATTCTGGATATAAATTTTAAATTTATGCATTTATCTCTGGTGAGCAAGCCAGAGGTAACAGTGGCAAGGAAAAACTCCCTGAGACAATATGAGGAAGAAACTTTGAGAGGAACCAGACTCAAACGGGAACCTCCCCATCTAGATGACACCAGATAGTACGATTGTAAATAATTTCCCTTCTGTAACTGTATACTGTATAGTCAAAAAGTGCAATTGTGCAACCAGGAACTTATAAGCTTATAAGCAACTTATGAATTTGAGCATCAGAGTAATTTCTGAATTCATTCTAGTTTTAACTTGAAGTCTATTTTGTTGAAGTTATCAACTGTTCAATGATGGAGACTTGAGTGCAAAACTGTTTGTAGCAATTGCAGTCCTAAGGCTATCCAAGGAAGAACATCCACAGCCATCTTTACCATACACAATAATCTCATTGATCTTTAGGCTGTCCATGTGGGGCCATCCTCAGCAGCAGTGAGTGGTTTTCAGGTGATGAGAAATCCAAAAAGAAGTAGGGCATCAGGATGGATCAGGCAGGTCTGGAGAGCAGAAGGGGTCAGGATCACTGCTACCTAAGGAGTAAATGTGTAACTCAACAGAGGGAAAGAGAGAGATTATTAGGTATGCTCATTGTCATGTAATGGTTAAAGACAATGTACAGTGTGTGCAGAGTGCAAGCAGGGAGTACAGCAATATTAGCTATGACAGCATAACTAAAAGGAAGAGCCAGAAGGTAACACAGACATGACGGTGGCCTGGGACATAAAGCAGCTTGCCACCCCACTGTCAACAAACCTGAGTGAATGCCTGAGATTGGGGGGGATAACAGTATTCAAACATCCCAGTTCACCAAAACACTCTATGCCCATGAATCTTCCAGATCTGTTCCGTTACCTAAGAAAAAAAATATTCACAAAAAGCTTGACTAATCACATATGTTTTCAGCCTAGACTTAAACACTGAGACTGCGCCTGAGTCCCAAACGCTAATTAGAAGGCTGTTCCATAACTATGGGGCTTTGTAAGAGAAAGCTCTGTCCCCTGGTGTAGCCTTCACTATTTGAGGTACCAACAAATAGCCTGCATCTTTTGATCACAGTAGGCATGGTGGACCATAAAAGACCAGAAGTTCGCTCAGGTACTGCAGCACGAGACCATTCAGTGCTTTGTAGGTCAATAGTAGTATTTTATAATCAATGCAAAATTTTATTGGGAGCCAATTCAGTATGGATAAGATTGTGGTAATGATTCTGGACTAACTGGAGCTTGTTTATGCACCTGCTGGAACATCCAGACAGCAAGGCATTACAATAATCCAACCTAGAGGTAACCAAAGCATAAACTAGTTTTTCTGCATCATGTAGTGACATTATATTTCTTATCTTAGCAATATTTCTGAGATGAAAGTCTGGAGTCAATATTCACACCAAGGTCTTTTACTGCTGCACAGGGGTGTAACTGAAGGGCCATCCAGAGTTACTATGTAATCAGAAAGCTTACTTCTAGCTGCATGTGGTCCTAGTACAAGTACTTCTGTCTTGTCAGAATTAAATTGAAAGATGTTAATAAGCATCCAGTGTCTATGTCCTTTACACATTCCTCAGCAAGCTGTTGTCTCTCATCTGGCTTTGCTGAAACATACAACTGTGTGTCATCAGCATAACAATGGAAGCTAATACCATGTTTATGAATAATTTTACCCAGAGGTAGCATATATAGAGAAAAAAGCAGTGAGCCTAAAACAGTACCTTGTGGAACACCAAACCTTACTTTAATATGCATAGAGAAGTCACCATTTACATTTACAAACTGATAACCATCAGTCCAATAAGACCTGAGCCAGGAGAGGGCCTTTCCCTTAACTCCAACAACATGTTCTAGTCTATCAAAGAGAATAGTACGATCACTGGTGTCAAAAGCTGCACTAAGGTCAAGCAACACAAGTAAGCACACACAACCCTGATCAGAGGCCAGTAGGAGGTCATTTACCACTTTAACCAGTGCCATCTGCTATGATAAGGCCTAAATCCTGACTTATAGATTTCATGAATGTTATTCATATGTAGGTATGAGCATAACTGCTGTGCTACAATTTTTTCTAGGATCTTGAAGATAAAGGAGAGGTTTGATATTGGCCTGTAGTAGGACAGCTGACAGGGGCTGACATCAGGTTTTTTAAATCAGGGGTTTGAAAACTGCTAGTTTAAAGGATTTTGGTACATAGCCAATGCTATGGGAAGAACTGTTTTTTTTTCCAATAATATATGCCATGCGGAGTGAAGATACTTCAGGTCAATGGTGGTCAAAAACTTGCTGAACTTTAAAGCTTTCACTTGTCTAGTGGGCTAGATAATAAATTTATCACCCACGTATATGTATATATGTCTTTTCTGTTATTTCCAGATTTCATGTCAGTATTTTACGGGTACTGTCACAAACGTGAAGATTTGAATAATCATAGTTAAAAAAAAACTGACAAGAGGTCAAAGATGTGGGTATTAGACTAATCCACGGATCCAGTGGCATAAATGAGAAAGCAGGCAAATCAGACTAAAAATTAGGAAAGCAGAAAGAAGAAGGAACAAGCAAGAGTACAGCATCAGCACGAATCAGGTAGGTCTAGAGCAGAGGACCCACAGTATTAGAAGTGTGACAGGATCCGGCATCACATCCGGCTGCAGGATTGCATGCACAAATCGACAGAGAGATTATTATGTATGGCCTTGTTTTACAATGTATAATGGTAAACATTGTGATCAGAATGAATACAGGGACTGTGGCAGGTCTAGCTTTAACAGCATAAATAAGAGCAAGAAACAAAAGGTAACAGGATTGAGACCATCATGGGACATTAGCATCCCTCTACTCCATCAACAAACCTTTGTGATTGCATGAGAGATTTGGGGCGACACTATCAAACATCTCAGATTATCTACATGCACTTCAAATTTGAGAACGGGGTCAATAATTAGTCATTCAAGGTCATTCACTGCTGCCCATATAACTAAAAGGCCAACGAATTGGACATGCAAATGTTTCAGTGTGGATTTTTTTCCTATAGATGACAGAGGGACCTTAAAGTAAGGATTTGAAAGCAATGTTGTATGTTATTATTTGGCATTTGAAAAAAGATTGACACTTGATTTTTCTCTTTTAGAGGCTTCTAGCTCTTTATGTTTAATTTTTGATTGGAGCCCTGGAACTGTTAAAAGGTGAATAATGCCTGCATTAACAGATATCTTGTCAGCTAATGTGCAAGAGCTAGCAATGTTTTCTGTTAAAAGTGTATGTCAAACTTCATGCGAATCCAAGCAAGCAATCATGAGTTACAGCTGTTTGAGTAAATTAGGCTCCGCCTCCTTAGAATTGACTGATGTGTGGTGGCCATTTATATCAACATGTTTTTTGATAATTATTAATGTTCACATGCTCCTGGGTAGTTTGACATCAGTCATTATCAAGATTGGCCAAAAATCCTAGGACACAAAAGTCACAAATTTAAGTGGGCAGACCCAAATCGTCCAAAAGGCAACTGTTGGATTGGACTGTACTTGCAGTTCCTGAGAAACAGTTATCTGACCTTAGCTCCACCCCCTTTTCATGACTACACCCCAAACAATGCAACTCATCTTTGAATCTGGTCTTGTATAAGCTTTTCAATTTTCGTGTGAATATGCGCAAGTAGTCATGAGTTACAGCTGTTTGAGTAAATTAGGCTCCGCCTCAGTAGAATTGATTGACATGAGGTGGCCATATTGTTTATAAATGTCAGCATATTTTTGATAGTTATTGAGTTGCACACTTCGCTGAGTAGTTTGACACCAAATTTGTGAAGATAGCCCAAAAATCCTAGGACTAGTTCACAAAAGTAGGTTTTGCATATTATGCAAATTGGCAAAAAAAATCTAAGTGGGTGGAGCTAAATGATTATTGATGTGTTTTTGTTTGGGAGAACCCAAGGGATCAGTGGGAAAAAGAATTTTGTTTGTAGGACTTGCTGTTCGTGAGGAATGGACCAAAATATAAAACCTAGTCATTCATTTTTGAGAGATCACAATAAATATGTTAAACAGGGTATGCTTGTACAATAAATATCTCTGATTTCGGGAGGTCTTGCAGGTAAAATGGCAGATCAGATCAGTCCTGCTGTCATGAAGACCAAGGAACTGCCCATGAAACTTCGAGATGAAGTTGTTAGGAGGCAAAAAGATGGAGAAGGTTATTAAGTCATTGGCAAAGCTTTGAACGTTCTTAGGAGCACTGTCAAAGCCATTATAGCTAAGTGGAAAAAACTATGGCATAATCCAGACACCACCAAGATCAGGCCAAACTGAGTGCTCGGGCAAGAAGGGCAATTGTAAGAGAAGTGTACAAGAGTCCAGTTACAACAATGAAGGCGTTACAGAAACAAGCCTGAAATAGGAGAACCTTTGCAGACCTCGACAACATCATCAGCTCTTCACAGATCTGGCTTCTAGGGAGAGAGTGGCCAGAGGAAGCCACTTCTGTGAAAGACCAAGATAGAAAATTTGAGAGCTTTTGGAGAAAGATTTTGTGGATTGATGAGACTAAATTTTAACTGTTTGGTCTAAAGTGTAATGTCTGGGGCAAACCAAATACAGCCCAACAGCCAGGTAACACCATTCCTGTGCTCAAGCTTGTTGGTGGAAGCATCATACTATGGGGTTGCTTTGCAGCAGGAGGAACTAGAAAGTTTGTTACCACCACAGGCAACGTGTATGGAGCAAAATTCAAGCAAATTGTTAAGAAGAACATGCTTCGGTCAACTAGCCATTGGCATTTATAGCAAAAATACTGTATATGTTCCAACAGGACAATGCAACAAAGCACAGGGTAAAAACTACAAAAGAATGGCTTGGAAAATGGTTTGTGTTTCGGAATGGCTGAGAAGGCCAAAATTAAATCCAATTAAAAATCTCAGGAATGAAAATGAGTAGGTATGTGATACAGTTTTCAGATACCATGTTAAAGATACCATGTTAAGTTTTCAAATACAATATTATTTTATTTTAATTTTATATACAATTATGTACAAACAGGCATTTGGCTTATTAAACAAATGTTTGTTTCCCAATACTGCAGTATTTTTTTTTTATTCTGTATGAGCATTTCTTATGTCCACATGATCTATCACAGGCATTTTTTCCCATGTCTTCTGTCTGCATAAGCATGCACTGCAAGCATTTTTTCAGTCTACATGAGGATGTAGTTCTACTTGTAGAACTTGTAGAAGTTTGCAGTACATGAGCATGTACTGCAATCTTCATCCTACATGAGCACATCCTCATTCTGAAACTGCATGTTCAGAGATTATATGAATTATATGAATTTTGATAACAAAAAATGGTGAAGAAAATGGCAAAGCTCATTTTCCACAAATGGTTTTACATAGCAGTCTGAAATTTCATATGCAGAGAGCAAAGTGCTTACTAAGAAACGTCAAACAGATTTTTTTATGACAGCACTCAGAATGTGTTTTTGAAGACAGTGGTCTAATTGAAAGATAGTGGTTGCTGGCATCTAAGCCACTAGGGGGGAAAATGCAGGAAATTTTAAATTTGATAAGAACAAATGTTTCATTAATGTTTGCAAAAAATGTGAAGGCAGAAACAATAATCCCAAAATTTATTATATTGGTTTTTTGGTGCAAAAATAGAGTTGACTTTTTCAAATGGAGGTACTGGGGCTTAGTCTTTATTAGTTTTGATATCAATTCCATCTGTTTGTCATACCTGAAATATCTGTAAAAATATATAAAAGGATACTAGTTGTCACGTCCTGCATCTATGGGCATTTGACAATTAAAAAATTAACTCACCTACTCTTGGTCTCACACTGACTGTTGTGAATCTAACTTCCACTGTTGAGCTACACTGTTACACTTCTGAGTGCTAAGCCTCATCTAAGCGAGTAGAATGGTTTTGAAACTCTTTTATATGCTCCACAATTCTTTGACATTGCTTCATTTTTGTCTTTAGGTGCTTTTTAGAAGAGTCACTGGCCCATTGGTACAAAAGTAATTACAAAAGTAATTTGTCTGACACTCTTATCCAGATTAATTTAGAAAACATGGAGCTAAAGTCACATGAAGAGAATTTGTAAGGATTCATAACCTGAAAGACTAAAGTTGGTTAGAACAAGTACTAGAGCAGTAACTAAAAAGGACAATTTGACCTGTTTTTTCTAGTATTTCATATTTTCATTTCGTATTTCATATTACCAAACAGCAATTTATATTCATTCATTCATTCATTTTTCTTCTGCTTTACCTGGTGGGGTTGTGGTGGCAGCAGGCTGAAAAGGTCAGCACCAGCGTCTTTGTCCAGTGGGACATGCCTGATCTCTAGTGGGAGCCTGAACTACCTCAGCTGGCGCTTCTTGATTCAGAGGAGCAGTGGCTCTATTCTGGGGCTCTCTTGAATTGCCAAGCTCCTCCTCTATCAGGGAGAGGAAAGCCAGCCACCTTCCAGAGGAACCTCATTCCTGCCATCCCTTTTGTTCACTACCTACAGCTTGTGACCATAGGATAGGAATATAGATTGACCTGTAAACAGAGAGATTTGTCCCCAAACTGAGCTACTGCTTCACCAACACAGCCCAGTACAGTGACTGTAACAATGCTGTCACTGAACCAACCTATTCGTCAATCCCACACTGAACCAACCTATTCGTCAATCAAGCCTCTCCCCTCAACTAAAGAGAGCATCCCACTCTTTTCTGGGAGAGAACCTTAGATTAAGAGATGTTGATTTTCACAGAGGTCCACTTTGGATGGTGCCAAGGGGACATCATTACTGCTTGCCCCTATACTGGATCACTAACCTTCTTTGGGTGTCTCTTGATATCCTGTCCATAAAAACCACAAACAGCAGTGGAGACAAAGACACCCTGGATGGAGTTCAACACTGATCTTAAACGGTTTTGACATAATGCCAAGAATGCAGTCAAAACTGTCACTGCACTCATACAGAGACCGGAACACATGAAGTAGCAACCCAGATACCCAGGGGTGGACCAGAAAAAAGCAAGGCTTCTATAACACAATACAGTAGCTACTAAGATAAGATAAGCTGTACCTTTATTGATCCCCTGCAGGGGAAATTCAAGTTGACGCAGCAACACAAGGAGGAGGTGTAGTATCAAAGAAAAGAAAAGTATCTCCTTAAATACCTATACATCAGAAGTGGTCCTCATATAGTTCTGGAGCATTTCCACTGCTTCGGGGATCCACCTTCTCACTGTAGTCCTGCTTGGTTTGACTCAACTGTTTCCCATGACTCAACTTGTTCAACTCTTGAAGTCATGTAGGCACCATCTGGCTCACTGTATGATCTGAGTTGCTGAGGTAACTCCACTGGTGTATAAGGGATGTCCAGGGAGAGCAAATATTGTTGTGAGGACTTGGGTATCATGCTAGCAGGCATGATCACCCTAAGATTCATAAGTAACTCTTGACTATAAACACAGTGCATTTTTTTCCAGAGAGTAACAAAAAAAGTCAACCAACAAAAACAAGAGAGCACTGAACTTCTATGGCAGCCAGAGGCAGCACCAAACTTCATGGCCTCTCCAAACTTCTTCCATGCCAAAACTTTTGCTTCTGCAACTGCTTTTGCAGGAGCCCTTCTGATTCTCCTATACCTCTCAATTGAATCAGCAAAGGCCTCCATGAGCATTACTTGGAAGGCCTCTTTCTACAACTTGACAGCTTCCCTCACCAAGGTATCCTAGGGTTACCAACATGGGAGGCACTGTCAGCCTTCTGGACTTCTTGCAGCTGCCTCTACGATTGATCATGGTCCATTCAAATTCAATGTTTCTGACCTCACTCACTACACAGTAGAAGTCCTTTCAGAGGTGGGAGTTAAATATGTCTCTCACTGAAGGTTCTACTAGGTACACCCAAGCAACCAATGCTCTTCTGGGTGTACTAGGTAAATCTGGCTGGTGCCTTTTCTGCTGAATCCAACCACCACTGTTCAGTTAACAGCTCTGCCCCTCTCTTTATCTGAGTGTCCAAAACATATGGCCTCAAGTATGATGATACAATTGCAAAATCTATTATTACCCTTAGGCCCAAGGTGCTCTGGTGCCAAATACAATTATGAGCACCCTTGTGTTTGAACAATGTGTTTGTTATTGACAATCTTTGGCTGTGACAGTTTCATTGCTTGGGTGCCGGTCTGAAAGGCTGTTCCTGATGTATCTCCAGCATTCTCAGCATGAACATTAAAGTTCCCTAGGAGCACTATGGAATCAGTAGGTGATACCCTCTAAAGTTCCTGCTCCACCTTCTCCATGAAGGCTGAATACTTGGAACTGCTATTTAGCCTGGGATTATTGAGTATGTCCACAGCCACCTGAGGCCTATCTCCTGTGGGAGAGACAACCTCTGATCAAGTAGTTTGGTAACAGAACCCTTACTATGTGCATGTAAGGAGGACTACATTTAGCCTACACTTTTCCATCTCATACACTAACTCAGGCTCTTTCCCTGCCTGCAAAGTGACATTCCACAGTTGCAAGGCCAGTTTCTATTGCAAGGATCTAGTCCATTTAAACTGTCTATCATATGCCTGCCACCCAGGCATTGCATCTGACCCCCCTTTCCCCCTTCATCTTTAAGTTGGTGAGGCCACAAGACAGTTCCATAGCACCATTTTGAACTGAGCCTGATTGGGTTACATGAGTGCCCTGCAGACACCACCCCTAGGCCCGGCTTCAGTGATGGGGCCCAGAACCCCTATTCCAGGCAGGGCACGCAGTCTTTTTTGGACATTTCATGAGGGTCCTTTCAAGGATCGCTCTGTCTAATATTTCTCCTCGCTCATCTGTTCTCCCTTCCTGGGATCATTAAGGTCTTGATGACATAGCCCTGAGGTTTACCCAAGAACACAAGGCCCTTCACCACAACAAGGTCTCAATCCATGAAGGGGAATTAATATACATAAATACTAATTCTATTTTCTGCTCATTTAAAAAAAGTTGAGATTTCATTTTCATAAATGTTGTGTTGTATTGTTTCATTAGATATCATTTAGTAATATCTGTACTATGGTACATATTATATCATAAAGTTTGTCCAGTAAAACACCCAAACCTAAATGTTTTTCATCTTTGATGCCTCATGATGAACATATTGATTTAAAACACGCACATACACACATTGATCCTTGGTCTGTTCCAAGTTTGTTCTTTTTCTTCTTTCTGTCTTTTTTTTTTTGCTAGAATCTCTGTCTGTGATGAAGACAAGTTTGGGCACAATCAGTTTATTGGGGAGACCAGAGTAGCTCTGAAGAAACTCAAATATAATCAGAAAAAAAAATTCAATGTATGTTTAGAGAGAGCTGTCCTGGTGAGTCTCTCTCTTTCTCGCTCTCTCTCTCTCTCTCTCTCTCTCTCTCAGACATATGAAAATGAAAATCATTAATACTTTATGTTCATTACATACTATAGATGTTTTATTACCTTTATCCTATAGACAAAGAGGACTGCAGCTGTTTGTCCTGCGAGAGGAATATCCCTTTATGAGGATGAGGTATATATTTTTGCAAATTTGTAACAATTGTACATTTTTTTAAAGAAATTACAAATTCATTTTATATTTCTGTTTATCTGAAATCAACAAATTAAAACCGCATTGCCCCTCCTTGTTTACATTTGTACAAATTTTTCATGACTCCAGGTTCTCAGAAGCATTTTGAACCATTATTAATGAATTCAGTTATATGATTTAACGTAATAATAATTTAAATTCTTAATAAGTAATATTACATAATTCTAATATCACAACCAACCTTCAAGAAGACAATTTATATTTCGTGTCATCACATTTGTCATCATATTCATAGCTCTTTGTGAAAAAAAAATTCATGAAAAGATATTGATTGCCACTTTCTTGCTCAGTCTTTTTGTATGGTTGCATTTGTCTGTGTGTATATGTGTGACTATATGTGTCTGTGTAGCCTGGAAAGGATGGAGCAGAGGTACAGGAGAGAGGTCGTATCCTGATATCCCTAACGTATAACAGCCATCAGAGTTGTCTCGTTGTTGGTGTAATACGCTGTGTTCACCTAGCAGCCATGGATACTAATGGCTACTCTGACCCCTTCGTCAAAATGTGAGTCCTTTCCTGTAAAACCATTTCAATGCATTTCAACTTAAAGTCCATATTATTCATATTAGAAAAAATATATTATACTTACTACAATATTTTTTTGAATAATAGTCTTATGATTCACTTTTCTATACCCAGCTGAGTAACAGCTTGGTTTAGTTTGACACAAATGTAACTAAATATTTGTAAATATGAACAATGAATGGAAAATGGAAAAGTACAGAAAGTGCATGCCATAACCAAATTATATTATTATATTAGAATATATTATATTACAACATTATTTTGGGGAATGTGACCTGCTTTAAGGACTGGGATCAGGAACCACTGATCTAAAGTGTATTGGTGCATGGTCCTACTATCTACAAATCCAATGGTTTCAGATGCCTAAAGCCGGACATGGGGAAGAAGGCTAAGAACAAGACTCAAATTAAGAAGAAAACTCTAAACCCTGAGTTCAATGAAGTAAGAGCTGAAAAACATACTCTATAAACAAATACACTATCTTCACGACAATTTTAGAATTAGTACAAAGGGTGATTAGCAATTTTGAGGCTTAACATAGAGCAATTAACACAGATGTTGCTCATGGATGCTGTTAGAAAATTGCTGATATAACAATGACCCATGGTGATAGGACTCAGATTGTTATGTAGCTATGGCACATACTTCACAATTACTAGCCTTTTCTCTTGAATGTTTGATCATATGTCATAATTCCTCCTAGAACAATAGCCCCAAATGACAAGGAAGTTAAGTTGTGTAACTAGGCTAAACCAGGTATACTGACATTTCTATACTTGTCTCATTCCTGTTTGCAGGAATTCAGCTATGAAATAAAACATGCTGAATTGGCCAAGAAGACCTTAGATATCTCAGTCTGGGATTACGATATTGGCAAATCCAATGATTACATAGGTACAGTATGAGTGTGTGGTGTAGTAATATGTTTGGAATGAAATGTATTTTTTGCAACAAATACTTGTTGGATACAATTATTTGTTTTATATGTGAAGCATATGCACATCATTTTAATTAATCATTTAATTTACATCATAAGGACTAATTGCTTTTAATCTTATTGCAGTATTTAGTTTTATGTCACGGTTGTGAACTTAAGGTCTGAGCTTCAGAAAACAGTTTAAAAATCTGTCCTTTTTTACTTGTTTGTAATAATTTAACAGTTCAGCCAAAATAGGAAGCAACTATCATAGATTTGAGTGCTAAGAATACAACCCATTCTACATCCATTTCATTTCTGCTTCTCATATGTAATGTAAAATGAGTGGTGTTTTACCATATATGCATCTGAGTTATGAAATCTGTTTATATAATATGTCTTACCTTATGCAATTAGAGTAGTACTGAGGCACAAAAACAAATGTATGAAGGTGCTTTAGGGCTACTGTTAATTCATTTCTAATTTTTATTTTTATAAAGAAAAGTCCTTGAATTGAAAACTACACCTTTTTTCTCCATGAAACTATATTCAAATCTCAACTATGCAGAGATGAATTCTGGATTCTGTTTACCTCACATGATTAAAGTGGCTAATGTTTTATTAGGAAGCTAATTATTTTACCACAGTTGCACAAATGTTGGTTCTATTCCACCCCTTTTAACTGTCTGCGGTGGTGTTTAGCACTTGTATATTCTCTTGTGCATGTGCGCATATGCCAAGGCCTTTACCACAAAGTCATGTGATGACAGTGATGTGGTACTTACTATAAATACCCAACACACTGTCACTTTTACTCCTTTTCTGTACTTGACGACATCCGATCTGGGACTGCTTGTAGAGTTCAGAGCTATCCTGTGCAGCTTGTGATTTTGGTTGGAACTACAGTTTTCCTGACCTCCAAATCTGTGACAGATTAATTTATTTTCTCTTGGTTTCTATCTCTTTTCCCACCACAGTGAGTGTAGCCATTCCTTTTTCTATTAGAGTATTGACTGTGAATTGCTCTATTGGAGTATTGACTGTGAATTTTCTATCAGAGTATTTTCTTTAAATTGCATGTTCTGGTCATGCGGCCAGCAACTCCCTTTCCCGGGGTCAGAAACCACTTGTACGCTGACTTTAGCTTGTAGACTCACCTTGCCCTACCCACCATCAATCTGTGTTCATGCAGCTAGTGCCCAAATCTGTTACAGCCCAAAGATGACTATCAGCTTTGTAACCAATGTCATGGTATCGGCCACATATAACCCTCAGCTTCGAGGCCCCTGCACTGAATGTGAGGCTATGCCTAGGCTGACTTGATGATAGTGATTAGCAGGCCTACACCTCGATTCTGTGGCCACCCACATCCGACTTGGGTAGGCCTCAAATCACAAACTCTCAAGCTCAACAGTGGCTTACATGTTGAGAAAAACGTCCGAAATACATCCTGAAACTGACCCCTGAAGCTGGCCCCTACGGAGTTGATGGATGCCTTACCTCTAACAGCAGGGCAGAAGAGTTTGGGGAAACTCTCCAACAGTTTGTTTAATGCATGGTGTCAGGTGTGGCTGGCCCTACATGGTTTGCCCTGTATTCCTGGACTGCTCATTGCATCCGTGGCCAAAGAGGCCCGAGAGAGGCAAGCCCAGCGTTGTAACTGCAAAACCAGCAGAGCAACACAGACCAGCCAAATGGCCCTAGTGCCGAAGGCCACATCAGAGCTATAGGTTCTTAAAACCTTACCACAGGGATACAAACTCTAGTTATATCCTTGGCCCCTGACTTTCCCATGCCTCAGCGTCCTATCAATTTCAGACCCCAGAAATGTTGCTGTACTGGTCTAGGAAGTTCTTTTTCTCTTGGACAAAGGGAAGATAAAAGAAAATAGACCCTGCTTTTTAGAACAAGTTCTCATAGTATGTTCTTTAAAAAAAAAAGATTGTGGTTTTCTTACCAGACATTGTTCTTGCCATGTAGCCATAAGACACATTCGTGGGCCTGCATGGTGCATACGTCCATGTTTCCATTTCCCCAGATCTAGCATTTGATGATGCATTGAAACTTTGGTCATTTTTAATTCTAAGACAAGAAAAATTGTTCGATTCCAGAACTTTCGATACTGTCAGATCTTTGTTTCAATACAGTGATGACGTTAATGGACTAAACATTGCATATGTGCATATGCAATTTGCTTTATATTTGAACAAAAAACTGACTTTTGATGTATGTAACTGCATGAAGATCAGTTTAACTACCCAATATATATCATGTAATTTTATCAACCTCTAAAACAAAACATCCACTTGGGAAGGAATGCAGTGAAGATACCTTGCCCTTTGCTGCAGGATTTGATTCTGTGCATTGCTATGGGGAGCAGCGTGGTGCAACAGAGGTGCAGGGGGCACATGGGATGGAACACATCAAGTGTGGTGTGTTGCTGTTTGCAAATTTGACTCTTTGGCTTTTGATTGTCACAAAATTGTTGGTTTTAACATTAATTCTCATGAAGGGAAAGGATAGGGTGTGTCTAACAATAAGGGGTAATATTTAAATATCTGTTTCAAGGAACCACCAGTCAAGTGAAGAATTCACCAACTTATTTTTAACACTTTTCTATCTTTTCAACTTTTTTTATGTTCAGTTATTGTTCCTCTTTCAGCTACTCCCATTAGGGGTCACCACAGTGGATCATTGGTCTGCATATTTGATTTGGCACAGTTTTTATGTGGGATGCCCTTCCTGACACAACCCTCCCCAAATTTATATGGGTTGAACCCAGGCTGCAGTGGTGAGAGGGCTGTGGCCTAACCACTAGTCCTCCAGAGACCCTTTATGTCTGGCTGGAGTATAATTGATAAAAATTAAGTAACAAACAGCCATTAAAATTCACCTGAAATATCACTGACTGTAAGCCATTTGTTTCCAGTACATGAGGACAAAAGAAACTATTGCTTATAAATGTAAATGGCTAGATGTTCAAAAATTATATGATTTAAAAAATTAATTCAGTCCCAAGTGGAAATTCCCCTGAGTACCATGAAATCAAGGAGGTCTTAAGCAAGGTCAAAGCCAGCACAGTGTCCCTACGATTGTGCCATCAAGCTCCTGGCTCAGCCACACCACCTCGTAGCCGTTTTTACCCCTTGCCCACCAAAGAAACTCAAGCCATGAACTATCAAGGCCTCAACCAAGTAAAACAACCTGGTATGGATCCGTGAGGGAAGACGGTCTTTAGCACCACCTTTGGCCACTTCGAAATACTGTGTCATGCCATATGGGCTGTCTTCAGTGCCAGCAGTGTTCCAGTGTTTGATCAATGACGTCCTAAGGGATATGCTGGGGAAATTTGTAATCGCCTACATTGGTAACATCCTCATCTATTCCCCAGATAAGGAGACACACATCACCCATGTCGAACAGGTGCTGGCCAAACTCCTCACCAACCAACTCTACGTCAAAGGAGAAAAGTGCGAGTTCCATATGGCAAGGATTGCCTTCCTTGGTTAATTCATTGGCCCAGAGGGGGTCTTCATGGACCAAGACAAGGTCTCAGCCATCACTAACTGGCCCCCACCAAAAACTGTCCAAGAATTGTAAAGTTTCCTTGGATTTGCAAACACTGAGAGATTTTAGCATCATATCGTCAGAGGTTTTAGCATCATAGCATCACCCCTTAAAGCTCTGACCCAAGAAGCTGCAGTGGAATTCTGCAGCAGACCAAGCTTTCAAACACCTCAGGGCAGCACTCACCTTGGCCCGCATTCTGAAGCACCCCGATTCTTCAAAGCCTTTCACAGTGGAGGTAGACGCCTCTGAGACAGGGCTGGGGGCTGTCCTCTCACAGCGATTTGGGGAAAAACCCAAGCTCCATCCAGTGACCTTCTTTTCCCGGAAGCTGTCCCCGGCAGAACGCAATTATGACGTCGGCAACCGGGAGCTCCTTGCAGTCAAACTGGCGCTCGAGGAATGGTGACTCTGGTTGGAGGGGGTGATTTACCCAATTACCATTTTTACGGACAATAAAAATCTTGAATACATGAAGACAGCCAAGCGATTAAACTCATGGCAGGCACACTGGGCTCCGTTCTTTGCCAGGTTCGCATTCACCTTCTCATATTGACCTGGATTGAAGAACACCAAGGCAGACTCTCTCTCTTGACTATACCCAGCCCCTCCCAAAAATACCACAGAAGAGTGCATTCTCCCACAATCAACTTTGTAGGGGCTATAACATGGGAAATTGATCGAGAGGTCGAGAACATACCATGTCTTGCCCAACAGGGAAAAAGTATGTGGCTCCACGACAAACTTATCACTTGGGCTCATGCCTCCCCGGCCACCAGACACCTCAGAACTCACCAGACCCACCAACTCCTCCAGGGCAAGTACTGGTGGCCCCAAATTCTCCAATATATTCACAGATTTATTTCTTCATGCTCCTCCTGTGCCCAAGCCAATGTACCTTGTACCTTACCTGATGGAACACTGGGCACAATTCCTTCCCTGGGCAGAGTATGCGCAGAACTCTCTCTGGCACTCAGCCACCAAGTTAACCCCCATCCAGTGTGTTCTGGGATACCAACCACCGCTGTTTCCAATGCTAATCCGACCACCTGCAGTGGATGAATGGTTCAGGCAGAGTAAGCATATATGAGAACAAGCCCACCAACAGCTTGAACACACAGCCCAGGTAACCAAGGAGTTCGCAGATCATCGCAGAGGCGAGACTCCATGCTACAAACCAGGTGGCCGAGTTTGGCTATCCACCAAAAACATCCGTATTACAGAAGGGTGCAGAAAACTATCGCATCACTACATCGGTCCATTCAAGATTCTACAGTGAATAAATGAAGTCACGTACAAACCTGGACCTGCCACGTCACAGCCACCTATCCCCATCATTCATGTGTCACGACAAAAGCCAGGAACACCAGCTCCCCTCACAGAGAACATCCCCCCACCACTCCACCTGCACCTCTTGACATTGACCGTCATATTTGGATTATCCTGCAAGATTGTTAAATAATGCCATTGTTTACCTGCATCTCCATCCGTATCTGCCGTGTGAAAAAAATCAAACAGGAATATCGATCCAAACCTTGTAGTGGTCTATATAAAGGTTTCACATCCATTTTTATCTGATTGGCTTTTAGTTTCTGTAGCACACTAACACTTGGCAGTAATGTGATCAATCATAATTCATTTTTAAGGAGACTGATGTGCCATTACACACAGAATATTATAACTTAGCAAGTCAATATCATGCCTAGCTAAACTAATTAAACCCTGGTCAAATCTACTGCTATATGGCCAATTAGCTAATATAAGCACTATGTCCTGTAGTGATCACAAATGTGACATTTAATTTCTTTCTACCACTGAAATATCAATGTGAAACCTCTAACTAAAATCTAATCATATGTCATTATGAAAATACTGTGGGTCACTGTGCTGACCCACTGGTGCCAATTCAGTTTTTACTCAGTCAGTGAAAGGACATGAATTGACTGGATATCACCTATCCATACCTCTTGACAAAGTATTCATTTTCACCCAACCTCATTTTAGTGTTGTACCACACAGACAGGAATGGATCCAATGTGTATATGAATTAAAAGAGCTTAATATATCAATAAATTAATGATTATTGGTGGCATTATCATTTGTTGTGAAATATACTTTCAAAATGTGTTGTTTTTATGTTTTAACAGGGGGATGTCAGCTAGGCATCAGTTCCAAAGGCGAGCGTCTTAAGCACTGGTATGAGTGTCTCAAGAACAAAGACAAGAGGATTGAACGCTGGCACACTTTACTTAATGAGAATCATGTCTCCAGTGATTAAGGCTCGTGCCCTGTTCTATATGCATGGCTTATATAATTAACCTAATTGTAGTGCTACTTTGGCTTTTTCCAACCAGTTCCTACACCTTCACTTGTATTAAAATTTATAGTCTTTCACTGGCACCACTAAACACCTACACATATGTACTAATACCATTAGTTCATCTAACATTGCCCCTGGGAGACAAGTAAATTATGGGAATGCCTTAACCACAAAAACTGAAGCAAAAGTACACAAATGCATGCAGTTAAATTTCTTTTAAGTTTCTAATATTGATTCATGTGCAGTATAGGTGCTGAACTTGATTTTTTGGACAGCCCAGACAGATTATTGAAATCACCTGTGTGCAGTTCATGCCTCTGAGGTCACTATTTTTCTTGAGTCTTTGGGGCAGGAGTTCTTTAATTGCATCTAGGACATGCGCTTCAAAACTAGTACTTGCCTTTAAGTACCCCCCCTCAAAAAAAAGGGCAATTGATAATGTGGTGAATCATGCTGTCTATTTTATTAATGTGATACTATTGAAATAATATGATGTTGCATGCGCACCAAATAAAAAGAAAGATAAATCTAATATTAAAATATAGAAATGAGAAGTAGGCGAGATTTAAATAAACAATTAATTGTTGCTTAATATATTGAAAATATTTTGAGGTTGACCGTCATTAATAGTTTTAGCCCTTATAATCAAGTGAATTTACTATTGTTACTAACCCAATTTGTCTTGAGTTTGCAATCTGGGAGTACACAGAATTAAAAATGAATGACGAAGCAGGCCAAATGAAGACAAACCAGTTTTTTGCAAAATGATCTAGGCATGCTCAGTACCAAGATTTCTGAGATTTCCACCAAGAGTCCTATTTGGTACCAGCAATGGGACTGAGTAATATCTTGCATGATATTGGCTCCAGTGAAGAGTGTTATTAAGTCCAAGGCCACTCTGTGTCAGTTTGATGTAACCACAATATGTCATGATAAAATTCATGTTTTGGGCAAATGCACTCAAAAAACTATTAAATGCCATTCAAGGGCAATAAATAATAATAATAATAATAATATGACATAATTAATTAATTAATCATTAGTAATCCAAGACATTATCTGAAGGTCCAAATTTTATATGGAAAACATTAAGAACTGCTTTTACTTAAAGTGAATTGTAACCATAGCAGATGAATGCTTGGTCAACCTTTAAATTATGAGCACATTTTCATTTACAGGACAGCACAGCAAATTAAGAAAAATATTGGTATTATTTTATTGATTTGACAACTCAGAATAGTGAATTAAAAGCATGATAAAATGCCTACATTCCATGCACATTATGATTTCATGAACCTGATTAAATTGTATGCACAATTAAAAAAAAAAGTATATATTTTTGTGGCCTGTGCAGTAACTTGCTGTAAGTCTCAACAGTATTATTTTTCTGCCCTGCATAAGCTTCACACTTTCTGAAAATGTACTTCTACTTCATCATGCAAAATAATAGGATATGCTGGATCAGGTATTTTTTCATAAGTTTCCCAATATTGAGGGTGTAAGCAAGATTGTTAAATTAAGACAACTTTGCATTACAGTGATTACTGTGATAATTACAACTAGGTCTATTCCTGCAGCAATATATTGGCAATATACTAGACTACTATTAGGTGTTTATTTGAATGCTTGCCATCTTTACATAGCACTGTATTGGTATTTTCTGTTTTTTTTATATATATATTACATAGCATTGCATTTGTACACTGCAAGAATTTTAGGGCGAAGTATTGTGATTACAATAAATTGGCAAATAGTCGTATTGGACTATTTGCAGATGTAGTTATTTGCAGAGAAAAGAGAGCACTCCATAACAACAGAACAAAAACCAGTATTGGACTGTTTGTAATGCAGCTATTTGCAGAGAAAAGAGAGCACTCCATAACAACAGAACAAAAACCATGATAGTAGTGCCAAAAAAAAAAAAAGATTTTAAATGAGTGAAGAAAATATTAAATGGATTAAAGAAAACATAACAGAACATTTATTTTATTCAGAAAAAATTGTCTTAAATATTCTACTACAGATAATCAGTATTCACACAAAACCTGCACAAACATTTTGGCTTTCTTACGAAACCTGTAGGCTAGTTATATTGTAGTTTGCAGTTTTGATGTCAGGATCCTTGAGAGTGGCACAAAGGAGAAAAAACATTGTTTATTAAACTATAATGTAATTGGAATATGATCTAATGAGAAGTATTGAGTTCATCAATCTAATTGAGGATTTTGCTTGCAGAAATGTA
>CM040477.1:5331019-5398717 GCA_022758105.1 Pangasianodon gigas
GGGATGAAAGCATGGGAATTTTTTGTGCAATTCCCCTGTAAATTTGCCCTTTTGTTTGGGCATTGTTTCAACTCAGGACAGCTGTCATTTGCTGCTATTGTCAAGCAACCGTACACAACAGCGCTTCGCTTTCATGCATTCGCCGAGAGTAGGCTTTAGTTGGTTTAGTAGGTTTTAGTAGGTTGAGAGGCAGGCAATAGTTGGCCAATAGTTGCTACAAGCCTTTTATAATTGACCAATTGGTGTGCAAGAAGGCGGGAATTACAGAGAGGGGTTAGAGCAATGCAAATATGCACACACATAATGAAGTATTAGACCATAAGCACATCATGATGAAACTAAAGCCGAATACCGGACATTTCACAAATTTAGAAATCCTGGCTGGATGCTTTTTTAAGGCCTGAAAAAGAGGACATGTCTGGAAAAAAGAAACGCAAAGATCATATTAGACTCAGTATCAGCCGATACTCAGTATTAAAGAACTCAGTATTTCGATAACTGCTAAGCTCCTGGGATTTGCACAGACAACAGTCACTAAAGTTTACTCAGAATGATGCAATAAAGAAAAAACATCCAGTGAGGGGCATTTTTGCGGACGGAAACGCCTTGTTGATGAGAGAGGTCAACAGAGAATGGCCAGACTGGTTCGAGCTGACAGAAAGGATACAGTACCTCAGATAACCACTGTGTACAATTGTGGTGAGCAGAAAATCATCTCAGAATGCACAACACGTCGAACCTTGAGGGGAATGGGCTACAACAGCAGAAGACCACGTCGGATTTCAGTTCTGTCAGCCAAGAACAGAAAGCTGAGGCTGAAGTGGGCACAGGCTAACAAAAACTGGATAGTTGAAGATTAGAAAAACATAGCCTGGTCTGATGAATCTCGATTTATGCAGAGGCACGCAGATGGTAAGGTCAGAATTTGGAGCCAACAGCATGAATCCCTGGACCCATCCTGCCTTGTGTCAATAGTCCAGGCTGGCGGAGGTTGTGTAATGGTGTGGGGAATGTTTTCTTGGCACATTTTGGGCCTGCTAATTCCAATTAATCATTGCTTGAATGCCACACCCTATTTGAGTCTTGCTGTTGACCATGTGCATCCATTCATGGACACAATTTATCTATCTCCTATTGGCTACTTCCAGCATGATAATGAACCATGTCACAAAACAAAAGTCATCTCAAACTGGTTTCATGAACATGACAATGAGTTCAATGTTTTTCAGTGGCCTACCCAGTCACAGGATTTGAATCCAGTAGAACACCTTTGGGATGTGGTAGAAAGGGAGATTCCCAGCATGAAAGTGCACCTGAAAAATCTGCAGGAATTGCGTGATGCAATCATGTCAACATAGACCAGAATGTTTCAAACATCTTGTGGAATTCATGCAACGAAGAACTGAGGCTGTTTTGAGAGCAAAGGGAGGCCCTACCCAGTATTAGTAGAGTGTTCCTAATAAAGTGCTCAGTGAGAGGAAATTATAGGTTTGCATGACAAAAAAATTATAAAACATCCTTAGATCTTATTTATAATGGGAACTCTGTTTGCTTTACTATAGTTACAAATGTGGTGAACACTAAAGCAGCTTGTGGCAGCAATGAAGGTGCTTCCTGCCTCATCCTCACTTACATCATCCAGTGATCTTCAGCCTGTTGCATCAGCAACAGTGGAAATGGTACGAACACTGTTCTAAGTCCAGTGTCAGCTGACAAACAAAAACATTAGTACTCGGGTACTGAGGAATGCAATTATGAATCTGACATGATTTGACATGATTTATCTTAAGTTTCTTTTACTTCACAAAAATCTGCCATTTTAACAGGGGTGTGTAGACTTTTTTTATTTCCTGTGTGTGAGTGTGTGGACGTTAGCAGCATATCCTTTAAGTCCTTTAAGTCCTGTAAGTTGCGAGGTGGGGCCTCCATGGATCAGACTTGTCTGTCCTGCACATCCCACAGATGCTCGATTGGATTGAGATCTGGGGAATTTGGAGGCCAAGTCAACACCAACTCTTCCCCAGGTAGGCGACACACACACCTGGCCGTCCACAAGATGTAAAAGAAAACATGATTCAGACCAGGCCACCTCCTTCCACTGCTCCATGGTCCCGTTCTGATGCTCACGTGCCCATTGTAGGCGCTTTCGGTGGTGGACAGGGGTTGGCATTGGCACCCTTACTGGTCTGCTGCTACGCAGTCCCATATGCAGCAAGCTGTGTTCTGACACCGTTCTATCATAGCCAGCATTAACTTTTTCAGCAATTTGTTCTATAGTCGCTCTCCTGTGTGATTGGACCAGATGGGCTAGCCTTCGCTCCCCACGCACATCAGTGAGCCTTGGGCACCCATGACCCTGTTGCCGGTTCACTGGTTATCACTCATTGGACCACTGCATACCAGGAACACCCCACAAGACCTGCCATTTTGGAGATGCTCTGACCCAGTTGTCTAGTAATCACAATTTGACTCTTGTTGCTCAGATCCTTATGCTTGCCCATTTTTCCTGCTTCCAACACATCAACTTCGAGAACTGACTGTTCACTTGCTGCCTACTATATCCCACCCCCTAACAGGTGCCATTGTAACGAGATAATCAATGTTATTAACGTCACATATCAGCATGTCAGTGATTTTAATGTCATGGCTGATCGGTGTGTGTGTGTATATGTATATATATATATATATGTATGTATGTATGTATGTATATGTATTTATGTGTGTGTGTGTGTGTGTGTATATATACACACATATATATGTATATATATAGCCCCTGCAGGCACCCTCTTCCCATGCCTATGCATCTACTCTTCCAGTTTTTTAAAGGTTGTTGTATATTTCTAAATACTTAATGGCAGAATTCTTACCACAGTGCGTTTGTCTAGTATGTGTGTGGAGATATCACTTCAGGCTGGCTGGGCCCTATCAGTCACTAGTCTCAGACATAGCTGCAGGGATTGTATTGAGTGCCTGCACTGATAATGTAGAGTAATTAAGGCAATGTGCAGCTACACACACACACACACACACACACACATTCACAATCCTTTTCATGCATTGAATTTATAAATTTATAGTGAATAGTCGCACACACTGTGTGTGTGTGTGTGTGTGTGTGTGTGTGTGTGTGTGTACTTTTACTGCTTGTTTGTTTCTCTTGAAGAAAACTAGCCCAGAAAGTCTGCTATTTGACTTCAGGTACATGATGAGTTACTTAGAATTGCAGGTTTCCTGGAGGTGCACTTGAAGGCATTTCATTCAATTATTTATTATCTGCTCTTTCTCACTTTGCAATTTATTAAATGGAATTTCTTGTTTACCCTTTGCCATCTCTCTGCCTTGAAAGACAAGCTACAAATAAAATGTGTGCATGAGGTATACTGTGGTTTCCGATAGAAATTAATCTCATCTTCAATGGAAAAGATTGGAGTTATAGGAATTCATCATTTAAAAACCCATGGATCTGCTTTTGCCACAGTTCATCAGTTTTTATTTGCTTTCTTAGTAATTAGTAAAGCCTTGTTCACCTGGTACACTTGATCAGATCATAAAGGTATTCATAATTAGCTGAAGATTAAGGATATTAGAGATGAGGACTCTTACATATATGCAGAGTATGGGGCCCATGACTGGAATCGAGAACCACTGTTTTCTGCACATACATTCAGTATTAGTTACCACACATTTTTATTTGTATTCAACTGTATTTTCATGTACAGTTGAACCATTTTTTTTTTTTTTTTTTTTTTTTTTACAATTGTTTTTTTTTCTTGCAAAGTGTGTATGTGACATGTAACTATTTTGGTGAGATCAGGGGACTAGGAAAGACCAGCTGAATTGGCACAATGTGCATAGGAAATGCTTCCGGTCTGCCTTTAGAGATATCCTGTTACCCACTTCCCCCTCTCTTCCCCAACTGGCCGAGGAATAATAGTCAGAGCAGGCTATCTGTAGCAGAACAGGCTTCATTTGGTATGTTTGTTTAAAATACTATTTTATTGCAGAATGGCATGCTTGTCCAATGTCACCAGCTCATGCTGACTAATTCATACTGTTTGGAGCATTTGGATGTTCATTTCTCACAAATACCCTACACTGTACAGGTAAAGATATTGAAAATGCATTGTTTATAAATGAATTAATTTAAACGGAATTACTTATGTATTTATATATTTAAATATTCCGGGTATTCAGGATATACAGAAAGGAAAAAACAATACAAAGTGTTTTAGTAAGGTGTTTAGTAAGGCCACCATGAGCCACCAGAAAAGCTTGAATGAATAGAGTCTACAAGTCTGGAACTGTACTGGAGGGATAGAACACCATTCTTCCAAATGATATTCCCACAAAACGATGCCAATCCAGAGCTGTAGGCATGGCCCATGTCAAGCAACAAGACTTTCATGCAATAAGCCAGAATGCTGTGCAACAAAAGAAAGGGGTTGCACGGTGGTGTAGCGTGTAGCGTTGCCGCCTCACAGCTCCAGAGTATCTGTTTCTTCCAGGTACATCAGTAGTTTCTTCTGTGGGTTTCCTCTGGGTTCATTGGTTTCTTCCCATATCCCAAAAACAAAACAGTAAGTGGACTGGCTATGCTGAATTGCTTTTGGTGTGAGTGTGTGAGCATGATACCCTGTGATGAGCTGGTGTCCAGTCCAGGGTGTGTACCCATCTCACTCCCGGTGTTCCCAGGATGGGTTCTGGACCTACTGTTACCCTGTCCAGGAGAAAGTAGTCACTGAAGATGAATGAATGGATGAATGGACGAATGGATTGTTGTGACAGTAGTGTTAGTAAGTACCAAGTCTGCCATAATGTTACACCATTGTTATAAGGCAACAAAAAGCGCAGGGTCTCAGCATGCTTTCTAGAGGTTCAGATCTCATTGTGATGGAACCAGACTTACACAGGAACACCAGTCACATGTAACACAAGGTTATTTATTGCTGTTTGGATGTAAAAGTATCATTTCCTAACATTCAACAATGATTAGTATCAGGCCCCAGAGAATCCCACTTATTCCTTCCTGCAATGCGAGAAAGATTGGGAAAATTGTATTCTAAAAGTGGTATTTTCTTTGAGAACATTAGGACCTGTGATCATAATCATAATAAAGAGCTTTGTGCAATGTAGCTAGATACTTGGTGTAAAACATTTTGCTAATTAGTGTAAACATGTTTAATAGTAATAATAATGAGTAATAATTATGAAGCCTAAGCAGTCTGAAGTTTTTTGTGTTAACATTGATTAGTCTAACTAGTGTGTTTGAAAAATGAAAAAATATGCACGAAAAAATATGCACAGATGTCCATGCATAATTGTTGTCCTCTGGATGACAGATGCTGCTTAACCCCTGTGCCCTTTCATTCTGAAATGGCTGCTCTTGAATGATGTTATTAGAGTGACCCCTGAGAAAAATAGTTTATTTCCTGACAGCACAGGAAGCCCTGTCCTGAAAAAAGTATATGCATGGTATATGCATCTGTGGTATATGAATATAGCTGCTTGACCACCACTTGTTCTGTCTCTCCCTAAGCATGCTCTGAACATAAAAGCAATGCTGCATTTGACTAGCAGCTGGATCTCATAATTCCTGACCTCCTACTAAGAAAAAACAAAGAAAATGTCCCCTCAACTCGGAATTCCTATTCAGGAACTCTGGATGGTCTTCTCTACTTCGAGTCCCTCTGAGTACAGCAAGTGACGTCAAATCAACATGGCTGCTCACAGGATGAGCAGTAACAAAGTAGTACTTCTTACCTTTAAATGAATTAGTATATACAAATATTTGCATAACATACAGACATGTTTGCTTATTATATAACAAGCTATAACATTGACTATACTGTTTGCTGTTTTGAGGAGGAAAATCACTCATGACAGTTGGCTGGCCAGCTTGTTGATAACAAAAGACAAACATGGAGGCATCCACTTTGTAGCTTGAATACATGGAGGTTTTATTACGTCATTCAGAGCTCCGACTTCCTACTTCTGAGGGAACCACGATTTGTGTCAGCAGGCAAGGTCGTTGCTGAGATACAGCCTCACTTCCTGTTTGGTGGCTTTGCTGTCACATTTGTTGGCACATTACAGGCAAACCATTTGGAATATCAAAGTTCTTTTGATAACTTTTGTCCAGGTTGGTCTGAAGATGATGTGTGCCAAATGTGTTCTTAATTGGACATACTATGTAGGAGGAGTAGCGAAAAAACAGTTTGACAAAATCCAACATGATAAACAGGAAGAACACTTGAATTTCAGATGTTGGTATGTGTTCACTTCAGCATATTCCAGGGAATTATAGGAAAAAAGAACTGTGAATTAAAGCCCAAATTCTTCAAATGATATAAGGAAAAAATGAAAGTTGTTACAGTTCTTGACCACAAGGGGATGCAGTCATGAAACTTCCTGAGTACATTCAGGGCGTGGTCCTGAAGATACTTATCAAGTTTCGTGATGATACATAGATGCATTGCTGAGATACACCCTCACATCCTATTTTTTGCATTTGCCAGCGGGTTACAGGAAAATGTTTTTTTATATCAAAATTCCTTTGATAACTTTTGTTCAGACAGGTCTCAAGATGACGTGAGGCAAATGTGGTGAAGATTGGACAAACTTTGAAGGAGGAGTAGCAAAAACGGCAGTTAGATGTAAGCATTTTTAGCATGTTATTATAACTTTTGACCAGTTGGTGGGCATTGGCATGAAATTTGTTGCATTGCCTCTAGTCATGGTCCTGAACAAGCCTACCAAGTTTTGTGTCAGTGCGCAAAGTCATTGCTGAGATACAGCCTCACTTTCTGTTTGGCGGCTTCACTGTCAAATTCGTTGGCCCATTAAGAACAAACTGTTTGGAGTATTCAAAGTTCTTTTGATAATTTTTGTGAGGCTTACTCTGAAGATGATGAGTGCCAAATTTGGTGATGATTGGACAAAAAAGGAGGAGTAGTGAAAAACAATTTTTGACAAAATCCATGCTGGTGGAAAATCTAATTAGACCCAATTGTGGTGCTAGAGCGCTGACAGCACTTGGCCCAGTTTTAGTCAGAAAGTTCCTTAGACCCTCCCCAATCAGTATGAAAAAATTTCACCACTTTTTATCAGACGGTTCTATGGGCTGCCATAGACAACCTAGCCAGAAAAAGAAGAAGAAGCTAGAATAACAATAGGGTGCCTATGCTCCTTTGGTGCTTGGCCCCCTAAATATAGCTGCAAACAGCAATTAAGGGGTCCAAGAACTTCTGTCCCCACCCCTTAGCAATGGAGAAAGACACTTAAAAAGTTATGAGCAGTTGTATTTTGGTTAGGTTATATGTCACACCGTTGCTGAGATATGCCTTCACTTCCTGTTTGGTGGCTTCACCATCAAATTCGTTTGCACACAGTGCTCCATCAAGATGAAAACAGTTTTTGAATTTGTAGTGCTATTCCAATACAATAACGTCTACAAAATTGTAATTTCACAAATTTGTTTTTTCAAATTTGATTCCTGCATTGCTTGATTCTATAGAACCCATTCACAAATAGAATTGGGTATATTTGATTGCCTAAGATAGCTCTACCCCTACTGCCATATGAAATAATAAAGTAATTCTGTTAGGGGACCAGTTATGTAAGTTCTAATGCATACAACTGAAACTGTAGGCCTTAGAACTGTAGTGCATTGAAGTCTCAATCAATAAATGCATTCTCATATACTGTTTCAGTAGGTCAGAAACTAAGAGTACTATCATCAGTCTAAAAACCCTATTGAGGAGGATAGTATATATGGAAAAATAAACACACAACACATGGATTTTTTTATATTGTTTATTTATTTTTAATATCAAAGTGCTAATTTATGTACTTCATGATGAGCTAGGTCTTTAGTCATCATTTGAAGACAGCCAGGGACTATTCAGACAGGTAGGGGAAGTTCATTCCACCAGTAGGTGCCAGAACAGAGAAGAGCCTTGATACATGTCTTCCTTGTACCCTGAGAGATGGTGGGTCCAACCTAGCAGTGCTAGAGGATTGGAAGGAACGTGGTGCAGAGCAGGTTGTGATAAATGCTTTAAGGTAGGTGGGTTTCGGGCCATTGTTGGCTTTGTAGGCAAGCATCAGTGTTTTAAATCTGATCTGCTACAGGAATCCGGTGGAGGGAGTGTAGCAATGGGGTGGTGAACTTGGAAAGGTTGAAAACAAGTCATGAAGCTGCATTCTGGATCAGTTGCAGTGGATGAATGGCACACAGAGGCAGACCTGCCAGAAGCATGGTGCAGTAGTCCAGTCACGAAATTACAAGGGACTGAACAAGCACCTGAGTGGCCTCCGTGGATAGAAATGGACGAATGATGTTGTAAAGGAGAAACTGGCATGAGCATGTCAGATTAGCAATGTGAGATTTTCTATGGTTACCCCAAGTATGTGTGCAGTGAGAGATGGTGAGATCCGAGAGTTGTCCAGGGAGATCGCAAGATCCTGATATGGGGATGCATCACCTGGGATGAACAGCAGGTCACTTTTGCTGGGATTAAGTTTCAGCTGATGAGCTGCCATCCATGATGAGATGTCTACCAGATATGTGGAGATCTGAGCAGAAACATGGGTGTCTGTGGAAGGAAAGGAAACGATAAGTTGAGTGTCATCCACATAGCTGTGGTATGAAAACCCATGTGAGGTTATGACCTCACCAAGAGATCCGATATAGAGGAAGAACAGAAGGGGACCAAGCACTGAGCCTTTGGGACACCAATGAAGAGTCTGCATGGAACAGACTTGGATCCCCTCCATGTCACCTGATATGACCTTCCCTCCAGGTAGGAAGCAGACCACTGCGATTCCGTGTCACAAATTCCAGGACTCATGAGCATGGACAAGAGAGTCTTGTGGTTGACTTTGTCGCACACTGCTGGAATATGATTTAATACTGTATGCTGGTAAAACATATTTTCTGTCCCAAACAAATGTAGTAATATAGAACCCCTGGGTTCATCTAGGATTAGAAAGGTAATCACAACTTCTTGGTAAAAACATCTTGTTAAGGAATAGTTTAGAAGTGTTCTCTCTCTCTCTTTCCTTCTTCTTTTTCTAGGAAGAAGAAGAGCTAACAGAAACTACTTAAATATATGCACTATTACGTAATAGCCGTACTAAAAGCATAGAGATATCTAGGTGAGACACAGTGAAATAGCCTCCTGGATGTTTACTGCAGTAAGAGGAAAATAAAAGTAGATCAGGATTTATAAGATAATGTGTAATTTCCCCCTGTTATTGAGATTATTTTAGTAGAACTATCATAAATGTACATTAGGGCCACATTATTAATATGGAAACACTGCTGGTACATTGTACCTTAAAATGATCACAAAAACAATCATGATTTTATTTTGTATATGTCCCCATCCCATCAAAGGTAATTCCTTTTTATGACACTGCCCACACCCAACATGTTCCTGAATTATTTTAGATGTGAGTATGACTTGCATCAAACACAGCTGACAACAGATTGATTTTAAGGAGTGTTTCAGCACTGTGAGATGTGAGTTCCCGCATGCTGGTGGCTGTCACTACACTACACGGATTCTAGATAGTGTGAAAATGTTGAGTAGTAGGTACTGAAGGCCATTCCAGTGTTATTTTTTTCAAGTTCACTCAGGCCAAATGAAACGAGGCAGCGGCCATATTTGGCCTGCAGACCTTGAGTTTGATATATGATTTAATTAATATACTTGATAATGAGGCAAACTCTTAAATTTGTCCCTGGTTTTTAAAGATTTTCTAGCTTAATGTCGAGACTTTGATGCGCCATATCTCAAAACAGATTTTCACACAGATTTTCACAGATTTTCACCCACCCACCCTTATACTACTAAGGTCAAGACATGAGTTGAAGTAGCATAAAGTGATTTTTGAACACGTCTGTAACTTAGTATAGTTTCTTATGCATATTGTCAAAACTGTTTTTATTTTGGTCTTTAAAAATATTAATTCTCTTGGGACACTTAATAGATGAAAGTTTTCTTGTGATATGTTGTCAGAAGTTTCTGGTACTTATATCAAGATGGATCAAATGCGATGAGAGATATGAAGCTGCGATGAGACCATTGAGAGCTATGAAGCTGACGGGCACTGTCAAAAATGGGATGAGGGAATTCAAGACCACCTATTTGCCTCTTTTGGTCCATTCAACACGTATATCGCTAGATGGCACTGTCGTTAAGGAAGTCTTTACACGTAGGAATGCTGTGAAGAATGAAAGTTAGCTTACTTTACTAGGTGATTATTTAGGCAGAAATTTAGGCATTAGGCGTTCATTAAAAATGGGGTCTTTCCATGTAGACTACAAGAAACAAAGTGAAACACAGTCAAACACGAATATAAATAGCTGAGTTTTTAAAATCAGCTGTTGGACTTTAGAGCTTTTTTTTTTCTTAACAGAGAAATAATAGACATTTCTCTCTCTCTCTCTCTCTCTCTCTCTCTCTCTCTCTCTCTCTCTCAAATGTAGCCAACAACCGGCGAAGTCAGGTTATACTACAACTGATATCGATATAAATCTCAAACCAGTGTCGACAGAGCCAGAGCTCGGGCATCTACAAAGGAATATTGATGCAAATGCAAGTAAATGCGTTCCACTTTTAAGAACAGAAGGGGAGAAAACGAAAAGGGCGTCCACTGTCTTCTTCCCTAGTAAGCGCTAATATAAGCCTACCTCAAAACCTGGATGTCAAGGCATTAAATTGGATTAATTTATAATTCAAACAGAATTAGGCTAATAGAACCATTAATCTAAATAGAAATGCTAATGCGTTGTTTTAAGTGCGTTAACAAGGCGATTATGATCTGAGCCTTGGTTAAACACTTACTTGGAGACATATTGTTAGATTATAATGAAATTGCAGTGAAATTAAATTATTCCACCAAACAATGTGTTCAATTTGCAGGTAGATTTTAGGCCTATATGTAAATAACGGTATGGAGAAAAACCAATACACTCAAACAATTATCACGAGTAGTGGTTTAACAAAACACGCATCAGTAACAACAAAAATTTGGGCTGAAAATTCCAGCACTCATTGTGTACGTTGCTAAGCCCCTGTATCACCTTAAGAGCTCATTCCCTCCGTCGACGCCGAAACTCTCGCAGCTGCGATTGGTCGCCTGAGGAGCTCGGAGATATGCAAAACTTGTTGCAGCTTATCTGAAACGCGCTGTTTGCGCGCAGTGCCGAGCGTTTAGACAGCAGGATGTCACACACCTACGTAATGATTCCAGCTGAAACAGCGAGGAGTCTAGCCCGCTGTAGCGCAGCTTGAAAGCAGACTCGCGCACAACACGCGCGCGCCCGAGTCGTCTGCCTCTGAAGATATTTGACCCGGACGGCGCAGTCGCACAGAAAATGTGCAGCTCCAATGGAACCTTACTGAGTCGGATACATACAGGAGAAAGACGCACATTGCGACTGTACTTTCCAGTCTAGTCCTTAACACACGGAACTGGAGTGTGCGCATTCCGTGCTTTCAAACCAACCCAGGGAAATTCTTTCCTGGATGCAGTTTAAAGGACGTAGAAAAGGTTCACCAGCGCATTGTTGTGGTGGCACTGGGGGAAAAGAATGCTTGTGTAGCGGAGCAGTTCACACTTCATTTTAAGGATTATGAATTCAAGGTCCTCTCGCTCGGAGCATATAACAGCAAAGTGGAATTATGTTTTTGTAGGGGACATGGTCCGTCAGACCTCGAGATTTTCTTCTTTTCTTTTCTTTGATCCTTTGTATAAAGTATATTTTAAATCGCTCCTCCCCGTGAAAATAAATAATTTCCCTCAGTTTCGGACGCGACAACCGATTGCTTTGACAGCACTGTCGTGAATATCATTCAGCTGAAGGAAAACATAGCAGTGCATGTTCTGAAGCAGGTGAATTTTATTGGTGAGTTAGGGGTAAAATTTATTGATGTGTTTGTTAACAACGTTAATATTTAATTTGCTCAGCGCTCCATTTCAACGACTATTAATATTGCAAGTTATATGTTTTTTTTTTGTTTGTTTGTTTGTTTTTTGCATTCTTTAAAAATATTTTCACCCGTTTTTCCATCTTGAGTTGATTGAGAATAAAAGCAAGGCTGACACCAAACGCTGCCTTCCAGCCAGTCAGGCCCTAATATGGGACTGACCTTGGGAATTATGTTTGAGCTCAAACAATTCCATCACCACATTAATAGCAGAACCACTGGTTGCACTGAAAAAAGGCACACCAATCAAAAGCAAGCATGAGCTCCCATCACAGCAGCCCAGGTTTTAATTATGGAGGCCAAACAGGTACAGTTGAGCCTGGAATGGATCCCCATAATGAGACTACTGTCCTTGAACTCAAAATGAATATGAATGGAGGAGAGGAATACAGTGTCTTCCATCCACCAGGGCATTTGGACGTGCATGCAGGAGGACTTCAGCACCAGCCACAGCAACAGGAGGCACATATTTGTGGGTTTTTTAATAACCTGCAAGCTCGCATCCCTCCCCAAGGCCATCAGGCCCATGCACATCAACATCAGTCACTCTTCAGGGGAAACTTTGGTGACCCTGGGGCTGGATCCTCCTGCTTACATGAAGGTAGGGCAATGGATTATGGGGGTAGTGTGGGTCCTCAGCAGGGATTCACAGAAGGCTTTGACTTGCTTGCAGAGGGCCAGTCGGGGGATGCATTCTCTTGGCAGCAGCACCAAAGGCTAGGCTCATTGTCAGACCATCAAACCTACACGCCCACCAGTGGAAACCACCTCATACCTGTCCCCTGTTCGCCACTGGACAAGTCACAGAATCGGACTAGTTCCTTTCATGGCCATTTTTCCACCTCATCATCATTGTCATCATCATCAGAAGGTCATAATTTTGAGACTAGACACATGCTCCAACATGAGTGTGTGGAGGGTTTGGACAGCTATTCCAAGGAAGCACCACCTGGATATGTCACCATATCTGTATTTTCCTCTTCTGAGCCAGATTCTCAGCCCTCACATTTTGGGACAGGGAGACAGTTACCAGGGGCCAGTTTTTCTGGAAACTCACACCTGTCCCAAGCTCCAGGAATGCCGGGCCTCTCTATGGGACACCACCAGGCTCCTACTCAGCAGCAGCAGTCCCCATCACATCATAATGTGTTCTTTGAACGATTTGGAGGTGTGTGCAAAATGCCAATGGGGATGGAGCATGGTGCCAGGCATCCTATAATGCAGCAGCAGACAGAGTTGATAGCCAGACAAAACTCCTGCCCGTCTTCTCTTCCCCAACCACAACAACACGACACTGGCTCCGCCAATACCAGTATGCACGAGAGCAGCATTGTAATGCCTGGCCAACATAAGTTTCAATATCAAATTCAGAGATTAGAGAACAAAGGGATGCATTCCTATGGGGATCCCATATTCAACATGCAACAGCAGCCTCTCCTTCTCCAGCAGACTTCCAGTCAGAGGCGGCAGCATTGTGACTCTCCCTATTTGAATAAGGGCCAAAGGTCTAGGTTAGATTTTCCTAATGCCCATGGAGGAGAGGGCCCACAGAACATTAGCATGCACAGCCCACCTGGATTGAAGAACCTCTCTTTTTCAGCCTACCTAGGTCTTTCTGGTGAGTTCATTGCCCCCGACAGTCTCCTGCCAATAAAAAATGCAGGGCCTAACCACCAGTCAGTGCAGCAGAGGCAGAATGCTGCCATGTTGATCAAGCAAATGGCCTCTCGAAATCAGCAGCAGAGAATGAAACAGCCCAACAAGCAGCAGCTTGGTCACCTTGGAGATGTTCCACAGAACTCTATGGTACATGGTGGTCTTGTGGACGACATGTCTCAGTCTGGCTTTGAGAGAGACAGGGTTGAGAAAATAGTGAATTTTGATGGCCAGAACTCAAACCTGGGCTCTGACTGTGGCTGGTTTTCTGGGGCCCACCTATCTGGTGAGATGCTGAAGGGGCACCTAGGTGGCTCTGGTGGAAAGGCAGGAGCTCAAAATAAGCAGCAAAATAGTGCTGCCACAATGTTCAGGACAAGTGTTAATAGCTTGGACATGCCGGAATCTATAAGAATACCTGAAGAAGGCCATATACAGTGCTTACACACACCTAGAATAAACCCACAAATTGGTAGCAACATGGAAAACATAGCACAGATGCAATCACCCGGGTCTGGTGAAAGACTGACTAATACACAATCAGAAAAGCATCCCAATGATGTTTCAGGGCCACCTATAGGTGGTCAGACTCAGCAGGGGGTAGTACACAATACTGCCCAGGGAGTGAGCACATCTCCAGGGAATTATACGTCCCACTCAGAGTTTTCACCAGGACAGCGAACCACAGTCAGCAAAATAGGGGCTCTCTCCTTGGATAGTTTTGACGAAGCAAGTTGTAAGGACAGTGTTTTTGGACAGAGTTGTCTAGCAGCACTTTCCACAGCCTGCCAGAACATGATCGCCAGCCTGGGGGCTTCTAACATTAACATGACATTCAACAAGAACCAGGGAGAAGGGAAACGAAAGCTTAATCCAATAGAGCAGGAAGTGAATAACAGCACAGCTAATGGTATTGTTGTCTCTGGGCCAGATTATTTCCCAGGTGCTGCCAAACCAGCAGGTCCAGACCAGACAGTGCAAGAGGACACCAGTTCCCTCTCCCCATGTTACAATATGGAAAGTACACCATGTAGTCAGAGGAAGGCTACAACATGGAGTGAGAGAGGGAGAGGGAGGAGAAAGAGAGACAGTGGCCATGTGAGCCCTGGGATTATTTTTCCATCCAACAGTGGCAACCCTGTTATGAGTCCTGACCAACATGCCATACTACCAGCTAGCACTGGAGAGAGGAGAGGGGAAACACCTCACGAGAAAACTCTCATCTCATTTTCAAGGGGAAAGGGGAGTGAGCTCATGCTGGGTGATCAACTTGACCTAATGTCAACCCTGGACACAGACATCCAAAGAATATCTACATCAGCTGACTGCTGTCCTAGGATTGACATCACAAATGACATAGACTCTGACTGTGTAAACGAGGATGAGGTTTCATGCAGTTCTGATGCTCCAGCCTCAGCAAAGACTGGCCACAACCCTCTGTTGGGTGGTTGGCCTGAGATGCATATGGTGGGCAGTGGGTTATTGGATGCGCAGACAGGGCAGAGCATAGGTCTTACTGACCACACTATCTCAACATCAGAATGCTGCAGAGGAGTAGATCACCCAAGTATGCCAGGCATAGAGCAGGTCCACACACCCTCTAGCACCTCAGGTCAGGATGAGGTCCACCCACTGGAGATATTACAGGCAGAGATCCAACTTCAACGACAGCAGTTCAGCCTCTCAGAAGACCAGCCTCTAGCTATAAAAAAGTGGAAGAAAGGTTGTGACTTCAATGGACACAGTGAAGATGCAGAGTTTAGTAGCTGCAGCCTGGATGGTAGAAAGAGCTCTGTAAGCACAATAGACTTGGATGTACTTATGGCAGAGCAGCATGCAACCTGGTTTGTGCCCAGAAAAAAGAACCTGCTTGAGGATTTAGAAGAGGACAATTCACAGGCTGCTTGGAAAAAGACTAAGGAAGAGGATAACACAGAAGAAGGTAAATATTACTATTATTGGGTTAAAATTTGCATGAGTTTAAGTTAGTTGTCAAATTGGTTAATTTGCTCCGAAATAGTTTGACTGTTAATTTCATTTAATAAGAAATCAAATAATTTTATTACATATATATCAGAACATATAAAACATTCAACAGAACAACACGCACATTCTTTCATAGCCACATATTATTTAAGGCTTTAAGTATAATGTCATGCCAACCTTGTAGTTTTAGACCAGATATAAACTACTAAACATTAATGGAAAACATGCTTAACTGTGTGAATTATATTGGCAACACAAATATACTTGAGCATTTTAGGAAAATAAGGGAAATGCAATCATTTAAGAGTACCATTTCCTACCTTTTCTGACAATTTACATTAGTCAAAATTTCTTAATATTTTTTAAGTAGTAGTGTGTAATAAAGTTTTTTATAGGTCAAGAGTCAAAAACAGATTTATTTAAAACCCTGTTTAGAAGCAAGTGCCTGTACAATGTACAATGTTTTTTCCAACATTTTAATGGTTTAAGTCTGCATGAAACTGCAGAGAAAAGGATTCAAAAGGGCCTCCAGAGTAAAGTAAACATTTCATGCAATTCTTTATCTTGGTTTTCACTCAGAGAAACAGCAGAGAGAAGATTAATTTCATTTTGAAAAATGTGTCTCAGCTGCAAGCAATTTCTCTGTTCCCTGTATCTAGGCCAGTGTACAAGAACATGAAAATATTTTAGATGGGCCATAGACATGAAAGCCTTTGTTCTACACACCTCCCTAGTATTATTATTATTATTATTATTATTATTATTATTATTATTATTATTATTATTTTAAATGGAAGTAAGAACCAAGAATTGTACATTTCTTGTACATTGTAACAGTCCATATTGTTTTGACTCTGAATGCACCTAATACTGAACAGAAGAAAACTTTCAGCGTTTGATTAAGAATTTATCTTCCACAGTTATTTTATAAAACACTGACACAAAATTTATTGAAGTAGGGCAGAAATTAATTTATCTTGCCCTCCTTATCTCATTATCAGTTATTATAGGGCTAAAGAATTAGATAATGAAAACTGATAGATAATGGAACTGAGTCACAGAATAAAAAGTATATTAATTATTAGGCTTTCTGTTAATCTGTTAATTTTTCTGTTAAGCATAATCAGTAAGCCCTGTAAGTAAGCCTTTTTTATAACTTTAATAACACTTCCATTTTATAAAGATTTTTAGTTTTAATATTCTGTAAACCTAATATGAAAATGTCCCCTGACCCCCACCCCCCACCTTTTTTTTTTTTTACTTGAAAGGTAGATGTTTAACTGTAGACCCACACAGTTTGTAAGTCAACTGGAAACATGTTTCATAAAAAGGAACAGACTCACTTTCAGTCCTGGTTTGTTGTTTTCCACACCTTTGTTCATTTTCACTGCAAACAAGTTTGTGTGTGTGTGTGTGTGTGTGTGTGTGTGTGTGTGTGTGTGTGTGTGTGTGTGTGTGTGATGGAGGGAGGGGAGGTGTCAGCAAATTTTTGACACTGAAACATGGAGTACATCCAGTGTATGCCATCCCTGTTGCTAATTTTCTGCTGTGGCCTAGTGATGAGTACATCATGTAACCTACTTTTTATTTATTGAGGTTTTTTGTTGTGTATTTACATCAGAAAACCACAGAAAAAGACTTGAGACTAGCCCAAAATGTTTGGGCATAGGAAAATTAATCATTTAATTAATTTGGATTGCAGACGTTTATTGCATGTGTTTTCCATCATTCTTAAATGATTGCTCTCCAATGACCATTCTCAAATGTTATTAAAAGTACCATATACACACTCTAATACGGTCAATCAACACAAGCCATTTTCTTTTCTATAGTTAGACTTTTATAAGTGTTTACAGTCTTTTTACTGCCTCCTAGATACTATGTAATGTGATGCTTCTTATGTTTATTTGTCAGAAAATACAAAGTTTTTTTTTTTAAAGTGCTAATGTAAGTACTTTAGACGTACTTAAGTACTTTAGGAATTTCTGTCCATTCAACAATAAGAGCATGAGACGTTGGGTACTAATGTTGAGTGAGAAGGCCTGGCATGCAGCCATCATTCCAATTCAGTGCAGTTGAGCTCAGGGTTCTGTGTAGGTCACTCGAGTTTTTCCACACCCACCTTAGCAAGCTATGTCTTTATGGATCTCACTTGCACAGGGGCATCGTCATGCTGGAGAATCATCATGTGTTACCTGCTGGTTCGACCAGCCACCTCTATGTCCACAGCCGACGCTCAACAACGCCACTGCTGCCACATACAGATGGACAGATTTGTTGGGACCCCTAGAAAAGATTACAAATATTCAGATTATAGTCATATTTCAAGCTAACTGTTTTCTTAATTAGTATCGCACATGCCTTCAATCTTGTAATCAGTCATTCAGCCTATTTAAATGGAGAAAAGTAGTCACTCTGCTGTTTGGTATCATCATGTATACCACATTGAACATGGACCAGAGAAAGCAAAGGAGACTGTTGTCTGAGGAGATCAGAAAGAAAATTATGTTCAAGGCATAGGCTATAAGACCATATGCAAGCAGCTTGATGTTCCTGTAGTCACAAATATTATTAAGAAGTTTAAGGTCCATGGGACTGTAGCCAACCTCCCTGGACGTGGCCGCAAGAGGAAAATCATCCCCAGATTGAACAGAAGGATAGTGCAAAAGGTAGACAAAGAGCCAAGAAAAACTTCCAAAGAGATACAAGCTGAACTCCAAGGTCAAGGTACATCAGTGTCTGATCGCACCATCCGGCACTTTTGAGCAACAGCGGGCTCAATGGAAGAAGACCCAGGAGGACTCTGCTGTTGAAAGAAAAACATAAAAAAGCCAGACTGGAATTTTGTTTTGACAAGCCACAATGCTTCTGGGAGAATGTCCTTTGGACAGATGAGACAAAACTGGAGCTTTTTGGCAAGACACAACAGCTCTATGTTCACAGACAAAAAATGAAGCTTTCAAAGAAAAGAACACCATACCTACTGTGAAACATGGAGGAGGCTCAGTTATGTTATGGGGCTACTTTGCTGTGTCTGGCACGGGGTGCCTTGAATCTGTGCAGGGCACAATGAAATCTCAAGACTATCAAGGCATACTGGAGCGAAACATACTGCCCAGTGTCAGAAAGCTCTGTCTCAGTTGCAGGTCATGAGTCCTCCAACATGATAAAGACCCAAAACCCACAGTAAAAGAATGGCTAAGAACAAAACAATGGACTATTCTGAAGTGGCCTTCTATGAGCCCTGATCTGAATCCTATCAAACATCTATGGAATCTATGGAGCTGAAACATGCAGTCTGGAGAAGGCACAGTTCAAACCTGAGACAGCTGGAGCAGTTTGCTCAGGAAGAGTGGGACAAACTACCTGTTGACAGGTGCAGAAGTCTCATTGAGTGCTACAGATACTCTAAAGGTTGTGCAACAAAATATTAGGTTAAGGGTCCCATCATTTTTATCCATGCCATTTTCATTTGTTTTATCGTTTAAAATATTCTGTTGAATAAAAATCAAACGCAAAGTCTGATTTTTATTAAATATGGAATAAACAATGATGGATGCAATTTATTTTGTCAGTTTCAAGTTATTTCAGAGAAAATTGTGGGTTTTTCTTTTTTCGTGGAAGGGTACCAACAAATTTGTCCATGCCTGTACCCCCACTGCCTGACTCAGGCCAGCCTGCAGCTGACTCCCCATCTGGCAGGAAAGGTAATCCGCCACCACCATCTGCTCCCCCGGCCTGTGGACAACCTTGAACTTGAATGGCTGAAGTGCCAACTACCAACGAGTGACCGCGTGTTGGCATCCTTCATGCCATTGGAGCAGGGCCTGATCAGAATACAGGGTGAAAGGGTGCCCCAGTAGGTAGTATTGGAGAGTGAGGCCTGCCCACTTGATGGCCAGACACTCCTTCTCTATCGTGCTATACTTGGATTCCCTCACAGAGTGTTTCCGGCTGATGTACAGCATGGGGTGCTCCTCCCCTTCCACCACCGGTCCCCAGCCGGCCCCCAGCTGTTTGACACGTCCATCTGCAAAAAAAAGGGAGAGAAAAGTCAGGTGAATGCAACAGCAGGCTCCCACACAAAACCGCTTTCACCTGGCAGAAAGCCCACTGGACTGGATCTGGTGCCCCCTGGTGATGTCCAAAATATTAGGTACAAACCTCCTATAATAGCCAGTCAGCCCCAAGAACTGCCTCACCCCCCTTTTTGGTCTTGGGCAGGCAGCAATTGCTGCTGTCTTATCAATTTACCCATGACCCAAGTAGAAGCCCAGATACCATATGTCCACCCGCCCAATTACACACTTCTCTGGGTTTGCTGTGAGTCCCACCCATGTATAAGATACCAGGGCAGCCCTCAGGTGTTGTCAACTGTTGTAAATGCTGCTGCCAATTGTTACTATAAAAGATTATGTTATCTAAATTATTTATACTGTGGGCAGTGGTGGCTGAACGGCTAAGGCTCTTGGTTACTGACCAGGGGGTCAAGCCCCAGCACTGTCAAGCTGCTGCTGTAGGGCACTTCGGCAAGGCCTTTAACCACATCTGCTCCAGGGGGCCGGTATCTGACCTGCGCTCTGACCCCAGCTTCCTAGCAAGCTGGGATATGTGAAAAGCTGCATTTCATTGGCTCTGTACTCATGCTCTGCACAATGACAATGAAGTTGAATCTAATAACGTCTAAATACGCAGCAGCATATGCATTATGCGGGTGGAGGATTCTGTCCATGAGTCGTTGAAATGTCATGGGGGGGCTCCAAACAACCCAAACAGAAGGGTGACAAACTGGTGTAACCCAAACGGAGTGGCAAAGGCTGTTTTATCACAAGACATTGAAGTCAAGGGAATCTGCCAATACCCCTTAATTAGTTAATACCCCAGTGTCAAATAAAAGGGAGTCACGCCTAACCGATTGAGTAGTTCATCAATGCGAAGCATCAGATATGCGTCAATTTAGACACCGTGTTGACTTTTGTAAAGGCCACAAAAAACGGACTGACCCGTCGGTTTTGGGCACCAAAATCATGGGCTGCTCCAGTCACTGTGGGACTCCTCGATTACTCCCATGTCGAGCATAGCCTTCAGTTCCTCGCAAACCACATTTCTTTGTGTTCAGGGAGCCGGTATGGGCGGCTGTGTACAACCACACCTGGAGGAGTCTCAATGTGTGAGAGGTGGTCTCCACAGGGGACTGGGGTGAATCAGGCTGCACTTTTGGAACTTACCTCTGGTCAAAGCTCCTCCCTCTCAGGAAACACCATTGCTAGAGCCACAGGAACTGCCTCTCTCCACGGTTTCAGGAGATTGAGGTTGTATATCTGCAGTGCATCTCCTCTGAGCGATTCGCCTGACGTCATAGTCAACTTCGCCGACTCGCTGTGTAACCTCAAAGGGTCTTTGCCACTTTGCAATTTAGAGTAATTTAGAGCTTGACATCGGAGCAAAATGAGCACTTTATTTCCCAGTGCAAATTCCTGTAGCCGAGTACCCTGTTATACAGCCAGGATTGACATTCTTGCACCTGTAGCAAAGTCTCCTGTGTTAATTGTCCCAATGTGTGGAGTTTTGCTGTCAGATCAAGAACGTACTGAATTTCATTCTTGCTATTACAAGGTCTCTCCTTCCAATTTTCCCTAATGACGTCTAGGATAATTCTACAATAATTCTAATGGGGAAAACCCAGTGGAGGCTTGCGGGACCTCTCATACTGCAAATAACAGTGGCTCAAGACACTTATCCCAATTCCACACATCATCGTGGATGAACTTATGAATCATATTTTTAAGTGTTTGATTAAACCGTTTGACCAGCCCATCCATCTACTGTATAGATGATAACGCTGGTGTGAATCGATGTAATCCCCAATAATTCATAAAGTTCACGTAGTGTTCATGACATAAACATTGTGCCCTGGTCAGTCAGGATCTCTTTTGGGATCCCAACTCGGGAGATAACATGGAAGAGCACCTCCGCAACACTACACGCTGATATGTTGTGCGGAGGAACTGCTTCCGGATATCGTGTTGCATAATCCACCAGGACTAACACAAAGTGATATCCTCATGTGCACTTTTCCAATGGCCCGACAAGGTCTATACCAATTCTTTTGAAAGGGACCTTGATTAATGGTAATGGGCCCAATGGTGCTTTTGGGGTGGCGGGTGGATTCACCAGCTGACATTCGCAACATGCCGCATACCACCTGCGAATATCGCCACGAATGCCTGGCCAATAAAAACGAGCCATTAGATAGTTTAGTGTTTTCTCCGGGCCCAAAAGCCATGGAATTACAATGAGCTGCGTGGAACAAAATTTCCCTATGGCTTTTTGGGACAAACAACTGGGTCATCTCTTCCTTAGTTTGAGTGTCCTGCACCACTTGATATAACCTAGCTTTAATAATCACAAAGTAGGGGAAGGAGAGTGCAACTCGCTGAACTCGCTGACCATCAGTTACTTTCACTTGGTCGAAGGGGTGCCTGAGGGTTTCGTCGCTCATCTGCGCATCTGCTCCAGAGAGAAATCCCTGAGGACTAACCGCCGACTCCACTCTATGCTTTTCTCCCCAGAATCGAATAATGACTGGCACCAGTGGATAATCGTGAACATCCCTGTGCATACACCTCACCTTCACCCTTCCCAATGGCCTGCATTGAATCAGGCTTTGATGGATGGTGGTCTGGTTACACCCCGAGTCCACCCAGGCCTGATGTGTACTCACTGGGCGTGGATGGTTCTACCTGTGTGGAGAGAGCGGGAGTTAGGGGAGACATCAGTGGACAAACAGAAGGAGAGGAGGGAGGGGTAGGGAAACCCCGGGACCGGGAAGCTGGTTTCAGGGGAATTGGCCCTATTTCCACGGTGCAGGGACGGGGGAGGAGGAGATGAAGTACGAGAGTGAGAGAGAGATGGGAGGGGCTCACACATGGCTCTGTGCTGGTCGTCTCTCTCTCTCTTGCCTGTTACGGCGATCCCTGAAAACACAGAGAGACACACACACATCAGCTTTCACTAAATACACACAGGTGAGAATCATCAAGCATTACCTGCTAGTCCGACCTGCCTCCTCCCCATCCACAGCCGACGCTCAACCACGCCCCCGCTGCCACACACTTAGAACATGGCACCTTTTTTTTTTAACCCACCGATTTTTCAAGTGATCAGAAATATTGGAACATGTGACTGGCAAGTGTTTCTTGTTGCCCAGGTGTGCCCTGTTAGATTGATTGTTTAAACAATTAATAGCTCTGAATGGCTACACTTGCTTTGAGCCCTGGCTTTTGCTTGTGAAAACTGCAAGGATAAACCAACATGAAGACCAGAAAGCTGTCTATGGGAGAAAAGTTCAAAGCCATTGCACAAGCATTGGGCAATGGTGTTCTAACAACCAGACATCGGACAGGTCGGCCAAGGAAAACAACAGCAGTTGATGACAGAAACATTGCAAGTTGTGGAGGAAAAAAACCCAAAACAGCAGTCAGTGAAATCACCAATAACCTCCACAGTGCATGGATGAAGGCATCACAATCCACCATTCAAAGCAGACTTGGATTGCACAAATATAGAAGCTTTACCATAGGATGCACACCACTCATCAGCAGTAAGAATCAGAAGACCAGATTGTAATTCACAAAGAAATACAGAGATGAGCCACAAAAGTTCTGGAAACAAGATTAACCTCTACCAAAGTGATGGAAAGGCCAAAGCATGGAGAAAGAAAGGACCTGGTCATCATCCAAAACATACAAGCTCATCAGTCAAGCACGGTGGAGGTAGTGTCATGGCTTGAGCTTGCATGGCTGCTTCTGGAATGGGCTCACTAATCTTTATTGATGAAGTAACTCATGATGGTAGCAGCAGAATGAATTCAGAAATCTGCAGAAACATTCTGTCTGCCAGTTTACAGAGAAATGCATCCAGTCTAAATGGGAGGAACTTCATTGTGCAGCAAGACAATGACCCAAGACACACTGCCAACACAACAAAGGACTTCATCGGGGGAAAAAGTGGAAGGTTTTAGACTAGCCAAGTCAATCACCAGATCTTAACCAAATTGAGCACTTCCTGAAGAGTAGACCGAAGGGAGAAATCCCCAAAACAAACAACAACTGAAAGAAGCTGTAGTACAAGCCTGGAGAAGCATCACAAAAGAAGAATGCAACAGTCTGGTGATGTCAGTTGGTCGCCAGCTTGATGCAGTTATTGCAAGCAAGGGACATGCAACCAAACATTAAGTGTTGTTTTCTTTAAATTACAGTATGACTATCTGTTTCTATACTTTTGCTCACTTAAAAATTCGATGGTCTGCCACCAAAGGTGCCATGTTCTAAGTTGTTTAACACATCTTGATATAAATATCATGATATGAAAGCTGAAATTCTGATCCATCATTTCATATCCATCTTTTGACCTCAAACCCAAAAGTCTTCAGCTATAGCAAATGCAAAAGAATTGCCATTGCTATTCCAATACTTTTGGAGGGAAATGTATGGGTGTTCTGGTCAGGGGTTCACATACTTTTGGCCATAGTGTCTATTTGTTTTCATTTGTACTTTGAACCTTTACATCACTGCTTATTCTGAAATTTAAATTCTGTGTAATGACTAACCTGCCACTTGAGTTTTCTTTTCACTGAATAATTTTAATACTCATTTTCAGGTAGTTCTTTAGATGACTTTATTTACTTAAATCATTTTTACTCAACTAAGGCATGGTTTATACTTGACACATGACTTTGTGTGCATGTGCAGAACTTGATGAAAAAGGCAAGTGTCTGTATTCCAATAACAGCAGTAGCGAGGCACACATGAAAAACATTTTAGATTCAGCATTTTAGAATCATGAGCAGGAATTATGATCCATATGCAAATATTGTTATACTTTTAACAGAAATGATTCCTTTTAATCTATTCCTGTACTATGATTTAATTAACTTCCTGATTTGCTCAACATCTTGATTTTAATTAACTTCTTGGTGTAAGTGTGAAAGTGAGAACAGATGTGAGAACCTTTCTTTGTGACTATAATGATAGGGACATTTGTTGCAACAGCTTATCACCTTACAGTGTGGGAGAGAGGAACCCGGGTATTTGGGTTGAGATCACACCAGACCAAAACCCACTTGTCCAGCAGACACTGTGATTTATTACCTTGGTATTGTTCACATACTCGTCTCCAGAAAGAAAGATATCAACCTTTCCCCTATGCCTGTATGTGTTTTTATGTTCATGTGTAAGATGAAGAAACAATATTGGGTTGTTTAACATACTGAGTTTGATCCTGAGCTTGAGTTACTGTGGATTTTCACATGTTCTCCCTGTGTTCATGTGGGTTTCCTCCAGGTTATATGACAGCTTTACACTATACTGTACTTGTTTAGTTGTTATCAGTGTTGCCACATGTCTGCATATTCCTGAATCAAAAACATTGTCATCCATGCTAACTAATTAATCCATGGAGCAGATCACAGATTGAGTAGTAGGTCCTACAGTTACAGCATCAAGATGCATCACACCAGTGCATGTATAAAAATGCATACCAAGTACAAACTTCATTTTGCAGCAGTGAAGTTTTATGGGTTTTTTTCTTTCTTTGGTTGGTGGACAAGAGAAAAAAAATAATGCTGGTGACTACTACATCAACCCACTGAACCTAATTGTCTGCTAGGCAACTAAGAACAAAAATTAATAATCCTGACACATAATCTACTTGTTCTGGGTGCCCAGGCTATATATTTTGGGCTAGATTTGTTACAGGATCAGATCAGATTCTTTTGTTTTCCTTGAAAAAAAACATCCAGAAAATCCAGGATTTTCTGCTGATATCGACCCAGTACTGATAGTGGATCTTGAATGACTACCATCTCCAAGTTTGAATATGAATATGTTCTTGAGGACTGAGAGATCATGGTAACAAGGTGTCAATGCTTCAGAACACCCATTATGCCGAAAAACTGGGTGAAACAGGTTTGAACTTATGACTTTGTTTTTCTCTTTGTGGGCCCTAAATGTTCAAGCCATATGGCACATCTATTTCCGGATCAATATAGTCACGTTTACATGGACACTTTTTGTTTCAATCGGAATGAAATCAATCAGATTGATTAATCCGATCGCAGTGTTTACAAGAACGCTGAATAAAGTAATCGGGTTGATATGCGCGTTTACATGACAGAATCGGATTTGATCTTCTGACAGGCGCACAGTGCACGAATACATGTTTCCCGCCGTTCCAACATGCAGATACTAGCAGCCACTCTCTTGCCATTGCTTCTTTTCTTTGTTTTAAAAAGCAGACTTAACATTTGCCTATTTCAGCTGCTAATTAGAAGACGACGAGCGCATGATGTTTTGTGCGGTACTGCGTGTATTTATTAAGCAATTAAAATGCCCCTTCCCGAGCCCAGAACAAGGCGTCTGTGGATGAGGGTCCGAAGCAAGGACTGGTGGGACAACGTCGTCTTGCACCACTTCACAGACGAGGAGTGGAAGGAGAATTTTAGGATGACACGACAGTCATTTATGACACTATGCTCAATGGTGGAGGGGTACACGGCACCTGGTGAGGCTACGGTCAGAGCCCCAATACCGCTGACAGCCGTTCGTCATACGTCATTACGTGATTTGTACGTCATTGCACATGCGCAGAACTATCTGGTTTCATTTTCAATCCGATGAAGTGTTTACATGTCCTCTCCATCAGATTAGAAAGGTTTTAAACCACCCCTTACAATCCGAATGAAATTTTAATCGTTTTTGGCCAATTCATTCCGATTGACGTGTTTACATGTGACTTTTTAAATCTGATTGTGCTTCTAGTCCAATTACGATCGGATTATTAGTGTCCATGTAAACGATACCAAAATAATTGATAATTACAAGTCTCATGAAAGGTGCTTAGTACCATTTAATGTTCTGCAGACTGAGAATATATTGAATTATATTTAGTACAGCTATTTAAAATATTAGTCATATACCAATGCAATAAAATGTCTAGAGGTAGATTTCAGGTTTTTATAAATTTACATTGTCTTTTTGTCTGTATTTAGATATGGACATCTCTCAGCATAAAAGTGGAGGAGACAGTGGAACTCATGGACCTGGGGTTTCTGGCTCTCAGCGATGTATCACCATCCACTGCACAGATGAACTGGGTGACCCTAAAGGTCATGGTGGGCCCTTATTATCTTGGTGCTCTCTGCATTCTGACATCTCCAACCACTCTGGGACATATGTAACAGCACTGACTTGAATGCTGAAAATACAGAGATTCTGTTGCAACAGCAGTTATAGTGTTTAAGATGGAAGTGTGAAGATAATAATTTGGGCCTTTTTTGTTTGATTTATGAGGACAAACTTGGATGGAGGGGATTTGTAAACACATATCCACATGCACATGAACTATCTGTGGATGGGGCTAAAGGTCATACCGTGTACCACAGGTAAACCTCTGACTTATTTTATTTTATATGGGAAGTGGCAAGGGAAAAAGATATGAGCTGCACTGGTTTTGTATACCAGTATTTATGTTTTTGTCCATTGGTTACCTTTTTTTTTTTTTTTTTTTTTAACTTTTTCTAATTCTGAATTTAATCTTGGGTTTTCTTTTGGTCTGGCATGCTCTGTGATAATTATCAGGAGGCATATAAACCCCTTTGAATCACTGTAATGCTAAACTATTCAGTGAAACCATTCTAATTCTTGCTCTTCAGGGCTTTTTGTATTTCAGTGCTTTTTGTGGGGTTCTATTGATATTCCACATGTAAAACAGGATAAACTACTGTGTGTTATTTTGTATTCAATACAATATATTTTCAAGGGACTTCCACTAAATCTTCATTAGTGGTAGGGCTTCAGAGGTTATTTTCTTAGTTTTTGTTGTCAGCTATGTTGTCTTTTTTAATAATATGTAAAGTACAGTATTTTTCTTACATACACACAGTTCCACAACTATTGAAGCCTTTGTGGTTTATAAGCTTAATCTCATATTAAAAATACAGGGGTACCTAAGATTTAATTTAAGTAAATTTATCGTACAAAAAAACCCTAATTAAAATATTTTTTTAAATAACATTTATTTATTTATTTATGCATGCATGCATGCATGCATGCATGCATGTCACAATTATTGGCAACCCTGCATTTAGTACTTTGTGCAACTTCCCATTGCCGGCATGACAGGGCTATGTTTTCTCTAGTGCTTGAAGAGATTGGAAAGTACAGAGCCAGGAATCATTCCTCAGTGCAGACCCTCTTCTTAAGCTTGTAAATGAGGATTACATCAGAGGATTGACATGGGTCAGAAGCTTGCATCTGTGTTTATTGAACCATTTTTGTATGGATTTGGATGTATGTTTTGGATCATTGTCCTCCTGGAAGATTAAACCACGAAGATTCAGGTTGTAGCTTCTTTGCAGATGCAGACAAATTTTTCATTTCTCCTTGTGCTCCATAGAGTCCAAGATGCCATGTATCCTAATGAAGGTTCCCAGGGCCTTTGGAGGAAAAACAGCCCCATAACACCATAGATCCTCCACCATATTTAACAGTGTGGAATTAGGTACTTTTCTGTATAACCATCCTTTGTTTTACAGCTCACTACAAAAACTGACATCTTCTCAAGTGAAAATATCTTGAATATAGTCAAAATTATGCATGTATTTCCTATTATAAGATTACAGTAAACCAAATATAAGATTATTATACTTATTTCCAGACATGAAAAAAATCTTGTTCTATTGGCAGATAAGTTTGTCAATTTTAAGCATTTATTTCTAGAAAGAAGCAAAGTTATCTGCAAATAGAGTAAGAAAATCTTAATTTGAAATGAGTGAAAATTAGGTTTCTCTCATATTTCTAGTGTGAAATTAAGCAAAAATACCACCAAGACATTTTTTTCAAAACCTTTTTTTACCCATCTTCATGTAGGGTGCTAATAATTCAGGAGCTGGCTGTACTGTACATACAAGTTTTTGTTATTTAATGATCTATCACAGTATATGTGAGTTGAAATTCAGCTTTAATTTGAGGGTATTTACATCTAAATCAGGTGAAAGGTGTAGGAGTTACAGCACTTTTTATTTGCATTTGTAATCTGTTGCTATTAACTGTCAATATGAAGTTCAAAGTGCTGTCACTGTCAGTGAAGCATCAGGCATCATTAGACTGCAAAATCAAAACAAACCCATCAGAGAGATAGTAAAACCATTGGCCAAATCAAATATTTGGTACATTCTTAAAAAGAAAGAACGCACTGTTGCGCTCAGGAACACCAAAAGGCCTGGAAGACCACAGAAAACAACTAGAGTGGATGACAGATTTTTTCCCTGATCAAGAAAAACCCCATTCACAACAGCTGTCCAGATCAAGAACACCCTCCAGGAGGTAGGTGCATCTGTGTCAAAGTCAATAATCAAGAGAAGACTTCACCAGAGTAAATACAGAGGGTTTACCACAAGATGTAAACCGCTGGTAAGATTCAAAAACAGGAAGACCAGATTAGAATTTGCCAAAACCATCTAAAAAAAAAGCCCATACAGTTCTGGAACAACATATTTTGCACAAATGAGACTAAGATAACATTGCACTGGAATGATGGGTAGAGAACAGAGCATGTGAGCAAAGCAGAGTGATGTGACACGCCACTCAATATTCCACTCACACTCACTGGTAAAACAAAGTTTGCGCAAATGAAATTTCTTCATGTGCCGCTTAAGATTCCAAAAGAAGTCTTTGCTAACTCTCACAGTCTCTCCACACTCCCTTTCAATTTCTTCTCTTCCTCATTCTTAACTTTGATTTTTATTTATGTATAAGGTTTGCAACTTCATTAAAACAATGTTTGAACTCCATAACCTTTGACCTATTGCTTATTTCACAGTTTCTCAAACCAGCATATCATAAAGTGCATTCTGGGTTGAGCAAGCAGCACTGAGCGTTTTGAGCAAGTGGAGCAGAATCTAAAGAAAGGCACTCTCTGCTCCGGTGGAATTATCAGCACTCCCCTCCCCTCCTCGCTCTGCTCCGCTCACATGCTCTGGTAGAGAAGAGTATGGAAAAGAATGGCTTATGCTCTGAAACATACCGCCTTATCTTATAGCGTGAGCGTGTATGGCTGCCAAGGGATAGAAGTCTCTTGATGTGTATGGGTTAGAGAATTCATGCAGAATTCATTGACTGCATAGGATTTGCAACCAAGTATTACAAATGACAATTTAATGTTTGATTGATAGCTTGTTTAATTATTTTTTAGCCCTTAAAACAGGGAGGACCACATATAAATGGTGATATTATACAGATGCTGTAATTCCTACACCGCTCACCCGATTTGGGTGAATATCATTATTATTTAATTTCAATTCCAATTTACTGTGGTAGACAGCTAAAATAACAATAAATGTTTCATTTTCCAAATATTAATGGACCTGACTGTATGTGGGTTTTATTAAGTTAAATGAAAAGAAATACAGGATGATGTTAATGGTCATAACTGTTTTTTACCTTTATAAAGTTCATACATTTATTTTTCATGAAAATGTATTTTAATAGTTATATTATTACATTATAAATATTTTATAATTAATTATTTTATTATTATTATTATTATTATTATTATTATTATTATTATTATTATTATTATCTTACTTTTTATTTTTATTTTACTCTCTGGTACTGGCACTGAACACTGTGACTGCCTTTTGACAGCCTCAAATAAGACCATGAATACACCATGGTACTGATTTCTGACATAAGTTAACTGGGTTCTTACCAGTCATTATACAAGCAAAACCTATTTTTCTTAGTTAGATGGAACGGGATTCTGGTCCCTGGAGGTCTAGTGGTTAGGCCTCAGCGCTCTCACCATCACGGCCCAGGTTTGATTCCCAGCCAGGGAATCTAAGACAGTGCGCTTGTGGGAAGGTTGTGTCAGGATGGGTGTCTGGCGTAAAAACTGTGCCAAATCAAATATGCGGACCAATGATCCGCTTTGGCGACCCCTAAAGGGAGCAGCCAAAAGAAGATGGAAAGGGGTTCTGGTCCTATCAAAAGTGAAAATAAGTCAAATTTTTTAGTGCCTTATTTTGTAGAACAACATAAATAACCTACCAAAGTTGAAAATGTGCTGATACTGACATTGATCATAACAATATAATAGTAGATAATAGATAAAAGTTAAATATAGATTATATACAGTATTAGTCATTATTTCAATTCTGTGCTACAGATTACAGACATACTCTGAATTGCCTGAATACATGGCTGTGATCAACATTATTTCAGATCAAGTAATTTAGGCTTCATTTTTACATTATTCACTGTACTGCAGTTAAATTTATACTGTGGTCTTGGCTTTTTGCCTTGTTGGCAAAAAATAGTACTAAATTATGGTGACCCATGGTGCATTTGTATGGCATCAATTTTACGTCGTAAGTATCGTGGTCGTAAAAATAAAAATACAAGCAAATCATAGAACTGAATACACAATTTAAAAAATATTGGGAAAAAGTAACAAAAAGAACACAAACTAATCGGAATTAAAAACAAAATTGTGTTTTCCTTGGTTAACTTACTCTAATGCTTGCTCTCTGTGCTATTTTTTGCTCATATTTCATTTTCATTCCATTCACGCTTCAGTTTTCTTCGCCCTTGTTTCCAAGTTCTTCATTTTTGATTAGAAAAATTAGGAAAAGAGTTTCATGCAGACCAGGGGTGGGATTAAAGTCTCTAACATTTTGTGTATAACTCCGTAGGCAGTATTGAGAAAAGGAAAACATAATTTTGTTTTTAATTCTGATTATTTTGTGTTCTTTTTATTAGTTTTTTTTTTTTGATATTCTTTAAATTGTGTATTAAATTCTATGATTCGCATGTCTTATTTTTTTTTTACGACCACAATACTTATAACGTGAAATTTACACCATACATTTGACACGGTAATAGTATAAAGCAAATGTGAGACATACTTCTTCCAACCCTGGTGAATTTCTGTCAACGCACTGTGATTCAGGGGAGGTGCCTACAGTCCATCTTTTTTCAAAAACACATCTTTTAAAACAAGAATCTTTTTAGCAAGAGGATGCATAAAATACATTGTGTGTGTGTGTGTGAGAGAGAGAGAGAAATGGGGGGGGGGGGGGGGGGGGGGGGGGGGGGGGGGGGGGAGGGGGATAGAGATAGAGAGTGTTTAGACACTGAATTTGTGTGGGTTGGGTGTGTGCTGACTTTGCCACATAATTTTAAATGAACTTAATGGGGAGAAGAGAGGTGGGAAAGAATTGAGAGAGGTGGTACATTAATTTTAAAGGCAGTTACAATTCATTAGCAACAATGGCATTTACCAAGCACTTCAACAGATTTCAACCTTGAATTAAAATCTCATTTATACTCTATTCTTCAGTGATTGAGTGAAAGGGATGGGGGAAAGAAGTGCCCAACCCCTTATACTTCTGGAAACAGTTTTTTTTTTTTTTTTTTAAAGCACAGTTAAAAGTAAAAATGGAAGAGAACGTGAAGTTGTTATAATGATATTATTATTATTATTATTATTATTATTATTATTATTATTATTATTACAGTTCATTATAACTATTATGACAGTCTTTTCAAAGATGTCCACCATCCATTCCAGCTGTGCACCTCTTCACACTCAGTGAAGGCTTTAGTTGTGCCACAGTGACTTTTGCTACTGATAGTGAAAAAAGCAATGTTGAAGGTATCTGGAGGACAAACTTTACTTCTATCACAAAGAAAGCACAAAGGTGCTTGTAATTTCTTTAAATAGCTCAAGAAAGTCCTTTTCCCACAGTTCTTTAGATTATCAAATAGGTAATTCCTTCTCCCGAAGTGCAAACCCAGTGGAAGTCATAAACTGCAACACTCCATCCCATGCTGAGCTGCCCCAGTCTGGAGTAGTGAACCAGATGACAATGATCGCTGCAGATATCTCCTGTGGGATTAAAAACATCCATAATATTTTCAAACTTTCATACTTTCAACTACATTTTAGCATATCTAAAATATGCTGGGGTCATTGCAGCCGACTCACTTAACGGGGCTTTACCCCCTGTGACCTCTGTACAGTAGCTCCATACTCTCTCTCTCTCTCCCCCTGCCTCCAGGCATTCCCCTCTATGGGGCATTGTACATCAGGCCTTGTGGCTTTTTCTGATTTTCAAATGGGTACCCTTCCTAACCGTTGTTTCCTTCCCAGTGACTAAGACTGTAGCAAGCCCCACTGGAACTGGTTCCATATAGATTTCTTGTGTTACACTTAATACAACCAGAGCCATACAGTTCTCCCCAGTGATTAAGGCTGTAGCAAGCCCCACTTAGCCTACAATTGTAGGCATTTTTTGTACATGTGAAGAAATGTGCGTGTGTATTCAAATGTCTGAACATTTTGATTGAAGTTTGTGAATGTGTGAAAAAGATGTGTTTACAGATATAATTTACAAAGATGTGTAGAAAAGTTTTGCAGCTGTAAAAACATTTTGTGAATGTGCAAATAAAATATGTACATGAATTATTCCAACAGTTAGTTTTCACAAAATGTCTGATTTCATGTACAATTCCAAAATTACAAGTATAAGCACTGAAATTACAAATATGCCTTTTTAACCCTGTTTTCATACCTAGAATTGAGTAGCCAATTAGAAAGCGAGTTCTACCACCCAAACAAGCGTGCATCGGGAGGTTCCAATGGGACCAGGGAATTCAGGTCCCTGTTTACCCATATGAGCAAAATTGTCTCCTGTTGCTTCATTGAGTGGCTTGTATAAGCTCAATCCATATGTGTTATTTTTTTTTAGGGTTATCATTTTCTTTTCTTTAGAGTAAGGTAAATATGTTGCTTGTAAAATAGTTAAAGTATGGAACAATATAGAATGTATTACTGTCAATACATTTCATTCCAGCTCTCACCTTTTCAGCATCTCTGTGTAACATTTTAGATTTATTACATTAATTCTAGTTAATCCCAGTTAAAACTGTAAATGCATAGAAACATTCTGTTGTTAGGGCAGTAGTTTTCTTTCTCTCTTTTCTGTGTTTGTGTGTGTGTGTGTGTCCCAAAATCTAAAAGTTCTGTTGCAGACATAAATAAACTATATTGCAAGGCACAGTAAGTAGTCTGTGTTATTATTTTAGGTTACTCCTCTCATCTACACACTAGGTTTTACTCTGAGAACAAATGCACCTAGAAAAGTGGTATCCCTGTAACATGTTGCAGCTACATTGCAATTATATCTTACTGTTATGGTGCTAATGTATCTGGTTCACAGTTTCATTCAGCAAGCTTCGTCCACACTACATTCTTTCATACCTCACCACAAAGAGAACTGGGTTACCTAGTACTGATGGAAAAGAGATTTTCCTTATATATTACAATAAATGTATATTAAAGCTGAATTGCTTTGAAATGTAGTCTTACCTTTGAACTATACAAGTTTCGTGCATATGCTGTTATAATAAGAACATGGTGATTCAGATGAAAACCTTAAAATCAGTGGCTGCACACGCAACCTGAATAATTTTTTTCTTGAGAAATCTGGGCACTTGTTAAGCACTGGAACACATGCATCAAACAAAATACAGATTATGAAGAAAAATTATGGATTTTGGACTTTTGTGATATCAAATTTTTTTTTTTTAAAAAAATGCTTGTTTCAAATGTTTCATTTGACCTCTGTCAGACGAGGGACTTCTGTCAGAACGTGGGTCTCTGGAGCGGCAGTTCAACACTAATCCACTGGGCTATCAGAGGGTGGATAGACTCAGTTGCAGAGCAACACAAGTAAAGTTCCAAAGAGTTTATTCCAGAAAATCCAAAAACACCATAAGCAAAAGCACTGAAGATCCAGCAAAAAGTCAAAAGCAAAAAACACAATCAGAGGCAAAAAATCAATAAGAGCATTTCCTTTGTGTCATAATCCATAAAATCAAGTCATAATCCAGAAAATCAAGGTCAAAAACAGGGCCAGAGTCAAAAATACAAAAATCAGTCCTTGAATGAAGGCAGACAAAAAACAAGGGAAAATCCAGAGACATTACGATAAAGATAAGCAGAGTTTTATCAGACAAAATAATCCAGAGACAGAGTTCAGCATTAGCAGCAGCATTAGTGTGTAACCGAAGTGTCAGGAACTATGCTGACATAATTAATGTTCATGCCAGGTGTGAATGGGGCCAGAGACACTGAAAGCAGGGCAAAAGAATTAGCATCTTTATCCAACTAACAACTGAGCATTAAAACCTCTAGCAACAATACATTCTATACTTTAAAGCATTTGTTTAATTTTAAACAATTTTATAAGCAATGTGAAATTGACCTTATGATTAACAGTACATAATAATGCTAAAAACTCACATACGCTGATTGAGCATATACTGAACATACAAGCCAGGCAATGCAGCAACAGGAGAAGACGTCTGTCATGTCATTCATTGTTCAGCACACGCTATGTATTGTGTTGCCTGTCTTGTGTTGTCTGCCTGTTCTCTGACCCCTGCTTTGAAATGTGAATAAAATTTTTGGATGAGCCCTAATAAACAAGCTAGTCTTCACCTCCAACCAGCATGTTATAGAAGACTTCACCATTTAAAGGACACAACAGAAAACCGTGCACAATGTGAGTCCAATAAACCATGCCCCTTTACTCTCTCTATACCACAATATGACTCCATCAACTTCCAGTTGACCTGCCCACTTGAGGTCCTGGCAGCATATGATGGAATCGAGTTCCCACCAAATGGATTCCTGCTGCAGTGCAAGCTATATTTCCAGTTTATGGAGGATTCTCAGCCTGCTGAGAGAGAGACAGAGTGCAGTTCATGTTATCAGGCTTACTGGTAAAGCTCTCAAATGGGCAAAAAATCTGGTTGCCCATGGACACCCTGGCCTGGAGGACTTCACCAAGGGCCTCTTACTCAGATGGAATGTCGATGGGCACAGGATGATCAGGATGAGAAGGAGGCCACACAGAGCTGGGGTAATAGAAGACAGTGGTGATAACAGTGGGCAGACCAGCAGGTGATCTCCTTGTGCCGCCATGAGATTTGGGGTTTGTGGAGCCGCATCCAAGGGAAGCCCAGGATAATAGTATATTTAGTAGTGACTGTTACCAGGAACGAGATGGAGAGCGCTGACTTGTAACAGAAGGGGTTGTGTGCGGAGTTCGATGGTGCCTCCCCCGATGAAGACTCTGTCGATGGCATGGATGCTTTGAGGACATGGTAGTGGTTGCGTGGGTATGTTCAGACGGGTTACTGTGTCCAAGTCCATAAAGTTACCTGCCGATCCACAGTCGACTAATGCTGTCAAAACAGGAAACATGCCTGAGAATTGTACTGTGACTGGAAGAGTAAGTAACTGGTGAGAGAAAGACTGGTACAAACTCTGGTACAAAAGACTGGCGCAAACAGTACAGCGTAGCAAAAACCAGGATAGCAATCAACAAACAAAAGGCTTGGTAAGTCATGTTATGCACACTGAGCGTTACTTCACACTGAATGAATGTCCAAGGTCTGTTTATATAGGGTGTGAGTGTGATTGGAATCAGGTGTGTAATTAGAACTCAGGAGATGATGAACGTGACTGTTGAGTTTTTTGCTGGGGACTGTAGTCTGTAGCGGCCATGTTTGTATGCCATGGTGTGTTCTGGGAAGTTCGAGGAAGGAGTTGACAAGGGGGTATAATGCAAAAAAAAAAAAAAAAAAAAAAGAATATTCTGGTCTATATAGAGTCAGATAATATATTCTAAATTACTTGGTTATTTCTTTTAGGTCAGTGCTTATGTGTCCATCATCACCCTCTATAGCATTTATAGATCTCTCTGATTGCATTTGTTTAATTCACCAAGCCAAAACTTTCCCTGCCCTTCTCCTTGTTCAAAGTAACTCTGCTTTAGGCACATCAAGTTTTCCACTGCCTGATTTGATGATAATTCATTATATTGGGACGGTGATTGGGATTGTATAGCTTATTATTTGGCCCCTTAAAAATGTCTTAAAAGCCTCCCATCTCACTGAAGCTGATATTATGTATATATTGAGTTTGAAATATGTACATATCTATTTGCATAACAATGAATTTTAGAAAATCTGGGTCCTTTAACCATGTTAATTGAAACTGCCACTTTGAAGAATTTCTGCAGAAACTAGGTGGTGTAGATTGGAACATGATACGATTTTTTGATCTGGATTTGGAGATGAGCCAATGCAAAAAATAATCAACACATGAGAATGTTTGATAAGTATTTGAAGAACAAGAAAACATTCTTGTTTTAAGGATATTAAATCTCCATATATCTAATAGGTTACAATCTTTAAGACTTTGGAGTAGCTCTAATCGTGTGTAGATGAGTCTGTGCCATTTGACCTGTCTATACCCGGAGAGAATGTGCAGTTGAAATCTCCCACTATAATAAAATGATTTGGAAATGTGTCCATTATAAGAAATATCACTATAAAATGTGTGGTTATCATTTGTTCCAAAGATGTTTACTAGATTTAACTGAGTAGAGAGAAGCTTCTCACATTCCATGATGTAAATTGAATCTCAGCCTGTGAAGTCATTATGGAGTTTACTAGACACATGAGTGACTGGCATTTTAAGTAAGATAGCACAGTAAGACTGGGTTGGCCATGACACATTGGGCCTCATTTATCACACTGGATACAACCAGCTTCATATGTGCCAATTCCATGGTGCAGCTCCACCAAAGTGCAGCTGTTAGCAAACTAACACTGGTATTGTGTACTATAAAACAATGGACAAATTTGTCATTAAAAAAAACAAAAACCTCAGGTAACTCCAATGCTACTGAAGATAGTAACTGTGTGACCTCTGCCAGTTATTAGACAAGGAACAGTGAAGTTAACGGCAGCAAAGGAACTATTTGTAGGTTTTTATAAGACATCTAACACAACGCCAGATGCACTGTTTTAACTGTTTAAAGATGTTTTGTTAAGATTCTCTTTGCCAATCAGAAAATCTAGAGGACAGTACTATGACAGCACAGCAAATGTTTCTGGGATTCGAAGAGGTCCACTGTTATGGTATATGTTGTTAATTTGGTGGTGCAGGATGTCACTCAAAACATTCCAGCATGTCACAACTTCATTGTACTTATTTGTGACCTAATAGCACTCATCAAAAATTCTCCAAAATGACTTGGCTGGTTTCATGAATTTAAAGACAAAGAAGCACAGTCATTAAGACCTCCATGCCCAACATGCTGGAGAGTAAAAACTGTCTTGTTACAGTCTATTGCATCAAATTGTAGTGCACTAATAGAGTTTCTCGAGGACTTATGTCTACATGGCCAAGGTGAATCAAGAGGAAAAGCAAATAGTCTACTGCTTTTTTTGGCTCTTCAAAAGAGCCAACTGCACCTACACAATGCTGTCCAGATGATTGAAATGCCCAGGGAGGACATCAAATATCTTCACGAAAAAGGATTCGAAGAATTTCGGAAAAACCTGACTCTGGCCACAAATTTGGAGAGTCCAGCTGTGCCAAAACTAAGAAAAATCCCACACTGACTGGAAGATGGGGGTGCTTCACCACACAGCTTTCAGTCACCAGAAGCACAGTACAGACAGCAATATTACGAGGTAATGGATACAGCATCATTATCTCTGGACTGTAGGTTCGGTCTTTCTGCATTCAAAAACATGCAAGATATTGAATATTTTGTGACAAGAAAGTCACAATTCAGCATGATGCAACACTGCATTGTGACATGGGCACTGACATAGCAAAACAACAAGGTATTCTACTAACTACTTTTCAAGACGTAGTGGGATTACTGAAAGGGAATCAGGGAGACTCCTTGAGAACCACATTGTCCAGACTCACCAAACTAGTGACATCTTGCACTTCAGAGAGATCATTTTCAGGTCTACTGTGTCTTAAACCCTATCTTCGGTCCACAATGGGGTAATGGAGGCTGAACCACATTGCTGTATTAAACAGTCACAAGCATGTCTCAAGGAATTGTAATCTGGATGTCATAGCAGATGAATTTATCAAACGCACAGAAACACTTTCATCCTAAAAAGCTAACACCTATCTCAACCTCAGTGAGTGAGAATGCTGAGCCTAGTCCTATGTTTATAATATTAGAATATATTCTATAATATGTTAGAATATGTTCATAATAGTAGCTGTGTGTATGTGAATAACATAAGATAGGATTGATTTTTAGCCAAAGGTCTAGTTTTGAATGAGTTTTCAGACATTATGTATTTCAATGTTACAGTCTATGCACAATTTGGATATAGCTTAGTTCATGGTATTGTTAGGTTACGTTGTTTTGTGGCCTATTAAGGTTCAATTTTGCCAGCAGTTTTGCATAGGTACTTATCGGTGGGTTTTTTTTAATATCCTGTAGAGCTGAAATGTGTGTGTTTGACTGAATTTGTAGTGTTTCAAGCCACTTAATTTTCTTATAACAAAAAATCATGTATGTTACAGGTATGGCAGAAAGGTGATTATTTTGGACACCCACTGGCAGATACATAAATGCTCACTTCTGAATGGATTTATTCATGAATCGTTCATAGGGGGATTTACACAAGAAATTTGGTAGTATTCATGAAATTCCCATGATTTTAAAAAACAGTTTGTATCCTTCTTGTGCTCCTGGGTGTGTATAAATTTACGTATAAGAATAACTAACTAATGTAGACCTTGGATGATTGGCTTCAAATTATATCAATCTCGATGAGTTTTATATATGCTGTCATTATGCTGTCAAGTTTAAATTGCTTGTGTATATTTAGTTACACACATAAATGAAACTTCAATGAAAATTTAAAAATTAAAAATTCAAATGAAAATTTTACTTTTAATGAAACTTTTGTGAAACTCAGTCATTTCATATTAATGGCATCTGTTCATCTCACTTAATTCATGTCTAATTCACTTTTTCCATGATTTGGCTCCAGATTTTGGCTTTTTATGTTTTTGTATTGGCATAGACATGAGTCAAAATAATTTTCACTTCTAAAAAAGCCTAACTCAGCTGTGCTGTGCACATGCCTGGAACTGTATGGGTGATTGGCATTCGTCAACATACACACACGAGTCTGAAGAAAATTCAGCGTTTCCGAAACTTTTGTAAATCCAGCGGGAAATTTGTAGTTCAGTTTGGTTTATACGAATGTTTACACACAATTTTACTACAAGATTGATAAATGAGGACCATCAGATGTGAGACATGCACCTCTCCATTTATGCCAAGGTCTTGAAGATTTTGTACATCAATACATGTATCAGAAATAGTGTATATCCATATACTTTGACAATTCTGATAGTGATAGGTGTCTGGATACTGGTATCTGGGAGAAAAGAACAGGCAGGAAGAAAAACAAAAGGATTGTCCATAATCTCAATCAAGAAAACGGGCATGGGTCTAAACCAGGATTAAACCAGAATTACAAGGGAACTCAGGAAAACAGGCAAACAATGGCTCAGACTTGACAGACATATGGATGGTAAGGGTTTGCATTAAAACTGAGACACATAAGAGCACAAATAGACAAGCAAATCAGAAACTAGTGCACACCATCACGACACAATAAGGATATCATCCAGTGACAAGATAGGGACGGAGACAGGTCTCAGATCAAAACAAAACACACATGGACAGTGATCAAACAAAATATGGAAGCAGTACTGTATGTGCTAGGAGCTACAACGTGTGCTGAAATGTATGCTAAGAGGGGGAGTTACATCACATAGCCCCCCTCTTTCAGAGTAATGTCCCCAGCAAGGAAGTGGTGCAACGTCCTCAGTAGCGCAGCGAGTTAGTGCAACGTCCTCAGCGGGAAAGGGAGGCGGACAGGCATTGAAGGCCTTGAGCTGGACTGCGGCCGCCCCCAAAAAATTTTCCAGGGAGAGCTCCTCTCTGGTCAGCAGGAACACACTTTTCAGGAGGCTTGAAAACTCTGCCATACTCTCCAGGCCAGGGTATCCAACAATCAGGTTTTCTGCCCATTCAAGAGCTTTACCAGTAAGCCAGGACAACATAAACCTAACCCTCTCTCTCTCATCAGGCTGTGCATTTTCCAGAAACTGAAAATACAGTTGCACACTCATGGTGATAGGTATCTGGATACTGCAAGTACAGAGAAACCCCCAAAATATAATGCTTATTAAATTTTTTTTGTCACACATTTATTGCATAGAATACATCATAAAACAATGCACAGTTCACCCAACTCACCTTATGAATGGACTCTCAGTGAACCTACATGACCTCAGCCTGCTAAGTGGACAATCACAGACAGCATTGCCTAAGATCACTGGCCAGGGAGAGGGCTTCAGAAGCAATGTGAGAGGAAACAGAAGAATGTAAATTGGGCGGGGATCCATGATAGGCTAAAAACGAATGATAGCAGGACAGCTTTCTCAAATCAGAATCAATTTTTATTTGACAGGAAAGTAACATACAAGGAATTTGTTTTGTGTAGACAAATGCTATGCAGTATATGAGAACAAGGATGTATAATGGAATAGAGGTATGAAGAAGACTGAATATGTACATACTCTATGCACAAAGTGTGCAAGATTTTTAAAGGATCTCTGCAGAATTATTATAGTAAAGTACAATATGATATTGACATTGTGAAATGATACAATAATTATATAGTTTATACAATTATGCTTGGGTTTAAGGTGAATGTGCCAACAAGTGCTGTGGTTGATAAGGGCCACTGCTCTGGGGAAAAAGCTGCTTGTATGCTTGATTTTTATAGCTTTGATGGCTCTGGTTCTTTTGCTGGAGGGAAAGAGTGGAAAGAGGTGATTTCCAGGGTGAGAGGGGGGTGATTATAATCACTGACCCTGCTCTCCTAGATATCATGTCATTTAGTTCTCTATTATACAATGGTTACCCTTGTAGTTACATTAATGTACTGTCCACACATGTTGTCAATCTTATATGTTTTTGTGTTGTATGCCACCTATACCACTACACTTTTCTTCCTCTCACATTGTCAATTTCATGTAAACCACAACCAGATTCAAAGGTCACTTGCTTATTGATTCTGGATTCTGCTGTGCATTATGTGTATTGAACACACAAACACGCATACATAGTGCATAGTAATCAACTAATGGAGTGCACTAAGAGAAAACTGCACCTGTCTCAGAAATTCTGATGATAAAAGTCTTTGGAGTATTCTGAATTTCAAGTTTAGCCAGAGATGCTACCTGTCAAGTATTATACTTGGAGAGAGCTTCTGAAGACTCCATGTCCAAGCCCTACTCAATGGTTTTCATATAGTAAAATCAAAACAATACCCCTATTCCCCAATGAGATATACACTTCATGTGGTTAGACCACAGAAGACATAAGTGTTAAACACTTATTCAAAATAGCTACCACTGATTTTTAGTGATGCCATATTTGGCATACCAAAACATCTCATTAGAGGAACAGCACCAGTGCAGCACCAGTGTAAAAGCTATATTTCCTGAAATTCAGGAAATAAATGACAAGACAGGGATATAATGTTAACAAATTCTGTGCAGTTATTTATTAAAACTTTAAAATAATCTATATTATTTGCCATCAAAATATTGCTACTCAGAATGATTAGATTAGTGTAGTTTCTTTCTGTTGCTATCTGTTGTTACTGCATTGTTGTAATGCAGTTCTATTACTCAGTTGGTGGTTACTTCTTTAAAATTTTCAGTTGTTTAGCTTTAGAAATTAGTTCAACATATTTCTGCAAAGAAAACACTAAACATAAGTAAAGTGCAGGAAAATAAACTTTTGCACGTTTAATAAACTTTTAATAAAATAATAAATTGTAATAAAACATTAATTATTTCTATTTAGAGCCCATGTGACACAAGAGGAAATGTCCATATTTTCCTCATACCCATATTAACTAGCTAGCTGAGAAAAACTACATGTAGCTCTACCATTACAGTTCATGATCCGTGTACCAGTGTATGTTTGCTAGGCAAAACCATTCAATTCAATTCATTTTTATTTGTTTAGCGCATTTAACAATGGACATTGTCACAAAGCAGCGTTACAGAAACATAAATTCAAGATATAAAATTTAAATATATAAATTTATCCCTAATGAGCAAGCCAGAGGCAATGGTGGCAAGAAAAAACTCCCTGAGACGATATCAGGAAGAAATCTTGATATGAACCAGACTCAAAAGTGAACCCATCCTCATCTGGGTGACACCAGATAGTATGATTGTAAATAATTCCCTTCTGTGACTGTCTACTACATGGTCAAAAAGTGCAAAAGTCCAGGAAATTCATTATAGTTTTCACATGAAGTCTATTTTGTTTATCACCTGTTCACTGATGGAGACTTGAGTGCAAAACTGTTTGTGGCAATTGCAATCATAAAGCTATCATAGGAATTGTAATTGTAAGCCATCATAGCAAAACTGTTCATATCAATTGCAGTCTAAAGCCATCTTCATGGCTTCATCCACAATAATCTCATGTATCTTTAGGCGGTCCATATGGGGCCATCCTCAGCAGCAGCAAGTGAATTCCAAGTGATGAGAACTCCAACAAGAAGTAGGGCATCAGGATGGATCAGGCAGGTCCGGAGAGCAGAAGGAGTCAGGATCACTGGTATCTCAGGAGTAGCATGTGTAGCTCGACAGAGAGAGAGAGAGAGAGAGAGAGAGAGAGAGAGAGAGCGAGAGAGAGAGAGAGATTATTAGGTATGCTAATTGGAGCGCAAACAGGGACTCCGGCAAGACTAGCTGTGACAGCATAACTAAAAGGGAGAGCCAGAAGGTAATACAGACATGAGGGCGCCCTGTGACATAAAGCGGCCAGGCACTCCACTGTTGACAAACCTGAATGGACGCATAAGAGTAAGGGAGCGAGAGCATCCAAACATCTCAGTTCACCACAACACTCTATGCCCATGATCACTTCAGATCTGCTCCTTTAACTAAGAAAAAACTATTCACACAAGGCTTGACTAAACAAATGTTTTCAGCTTAGACTTAAACACTGAGACTGTGTCTGAGTCCTCAACACTAATTGGAAGGCTGTTCCATAACTTCTAAGAGAAAGCTCTGCCTTCACTATTCAAGGTACCAAAAAACAGCTTGCACCTTTTGATGGAAGTAGGCATGGTGGATCATAAAAGACCAAAAGTTTGCTCAAGTACTGCAGCACAAGACCATTCAGTGCTTTATAGGTCAATAGTAGTATATCAGTATATAATCAATGCGAAATTTGATTGGGAGCCAATGCAGTGTGGATAAGATAGGGGTGACGTGGTCATATCTTCTGGTTCTAGTAAGGACTCTCGCTGCTGCTTTCTAAACTAACCGGAGCTTCTTTATGCACCTACTGGAACATCCAGACAGTAAGGCATTACAATAATCCAACCTAGAGGTAACAAAAACATGAACTAGTTTTTCAGCATCATGTAGTGACATTATATTTCTTATCTTAGCAATATTTCTGAGATGAAAGAACGCTATTCTAGTAATATTATCTACATGAGCTTCAAATGAAAGACTGGAGTCAATAATCACACCAAAGTCTTTTAATGCTGCACATAATGAAACAGAAAGGCCATCCAGAGATATTATTTAATCAGAAAGCTTACTTCTAGCTGCCTGTGGTCCTAGTACAAATACTTCTGTCTTGTCAGAATTAAGTAGAAGGAAGTTAATAAGCATCAAGCATCCGATGTCTAATGTCCTTTACACATTCCTCAGCTTTATTAAGCTGGTGTCTCAGCACATGGTGACTTTGCTGAAACATACAACTGTGTGTTTTAGTGGAAGCTAAAACCATGTTTACAAATAATTTTACCTGGAGGTAGCATATATAAAGAAAAAGCAGTGGGCCTAAAACAGAACCTTGTGGAACACCAAACTTTACCTTAGTATGCATAGAGAGGTCCTCATTTACATCTACAAACTGATAACGATCAGTCAAATAAGAACTGAGCCAGGAGAGGGCCGTTCCCTTAACGCCAACAACATTTTCTAGTCTATCAAGGAGAACAGTACAATCAATGGTATCAAAAGCTGCACTAAGGTCAAGCAACACAAGCAAGGAGGCACAACCCTGATCAGAGTTCAAAACAGAAAATTTCAAAACAGAAGCTTTTAACTCAACAAAATCATCTGCTTATTGAAATCTACTTAACCAAATACTGGGCCTCATTTATCAATCTTAGTTGATGAATGAGTTGTGAGTAAATGTTAGCGTAAGCCAAACCAAACTAAAATTTTCCACAGGAATTATAGAAGTTCAGAAAACGCTGATTTTCTTCGTACTCGTGTGTATGCTGATCACCCATAATGTGCAAAATGCGTTCCTGACACAGCTCATTTGCATTTAGTGATGCCTACAAAACTCCATAAAAGTTCAAGTACACAGACAGCTGGGATCACGAAATGAATGATCAGAGTAAAGGCTGAATGGCAGAAGTAGAAGTTTGTTGACTTACAAGCATTGCCGTAATGCCGTAATCTTCTGTCAGCTGAGGTACTGTATTTGTTTACAGCTTTTCGGCTGTTCGCAGACAGACCAGCCTGTCCTTGGTTTATATGTCGGCATTTCTTGTCAGAATTGAATGATTTGTTTTACTTGTCTTAATTTATGGGATTGTGTTGGCTTGCTTTCTTTTTTATATTTTTTCATTAATGCCAATAATATAAAATGACTGGTTTTCACAAAAATCTCTGCTCCTAAATCTAGTGAAAGAATTCCCAGAATAGTGGAGGTTATTGCAACAGCAAAGGGGAGGGGGGACTAAATCTGGAATGGGATGTTCAAAAAGACTTACGAGTGTTATGGTCAGGTGTCAATAAATTTTTGGTCATATAGTGTATCAAGTGTGCCTCCTATATGGCTGGAATGAAAGCCTATAGCCACACCAGCCCAACACCTGGCCTAAGGGATCAATCTAGTGTCTGGTGAAAGTCAGGCGCAAAGACTGGTCATGTCAATATCCTGCTTGATCAGTGGAGGGAGCCCACTGATCATGGGGAAGCCACAAGATTTCTGCATTTGAATGGAAGAGGAGGGCCCAAGAGTTATGGCCCTACCCTGGGACCTTCTCCAATCTCAAACAGGCTCCTACAGGGCCCTCCTTGCAAGGGCCTTTCTTGAACAGGTAAGCAAATTCATACTTACCTGGCAGGGACAATACCATGGTCAAGAAGGTGGTTGACTCAAGGTGTGGGTCTGCCATTGCACTCTGGCTCTGCTAACATGTTAATTCAACATACCAAAATTTCCTTCACAAATTGGCATCATCTTGTTATCATGTAGACCAAATTTAGTTTGAATTTGATGAATCCTCTAGGAGGAGTATTAAAATGTTTGGTCTATAAGCATAATTTCCTTTTACCAGTTGGTGGTGCTATGACCATGAATTATACGACAATGAATATTGGTATGTACATGTAATTATGCCCCATCATTAAACATACATGTGATGTTTGAGTCACATTGCACAGTGTAGTGTGGAATTACACCACAGTTTGGGCAGCATGACGTTAACGCTGCTTGTAATATAACAACGCTGTTTGTAATATGAAAAAAATCCTTTGCAGTTTAGCATCATGGACATCCTGATATCATGCTGATGAAATTTGGTTTGAATCTAATGAATCCCCTAGAAGGAGTATTTAAAAGTTTGATTCCTTTCAAAACTCACAAAATCCAAAATGGCAGACTTTTTGTTGGCCACAGTTAATGGATGTGATTGTAAAATTTGTCTTTAAGTAAACCCATATGCCTACCAAATTTGGTGAATGTTGGGGAAACTGGAGTCCCATAAATAAGAACAGTCTCAAAGGGGGTAGTATTGAGCCCCAGGGCCACACCAGGATCCAAGCCTTTGCCAGAATCTGATGAGCACCCTAAAGTTTTTGAGCATGCCAAGCACTTCAAAAATGGCCAAAGTGTTGAAAAAATAATAATCAGGCCAAAAACAAGAGTGTCCTTTGCCCACTTGGTGATTGGAACCTAAATAATAATAATAATAATAATAATAATAATAATAATAATAATAATAATAATAATAATAATAAATATACAGTCAGGTCCATAAGTATTTGGACAGTGACACAATTTTCATAATTTTGCCCCTGTACACCACCACAATGATTTGACATGAAGCAATCAAGATGTTATTGAAGTGTAGACTTTCAGCTTTAATTCAAGGGGTTTAACAAAAATGTTGCACTAACCGATTAGGAATTACATCTGTTTTTTACATGGTCCCTCCATTTTCACAGGCTCAAAAGTAATTGGACAAGCTAACATAATCATAAATAAAAAGAAAGAATGCACTAGCAAGCTCACTAACACCAAAAGGCCTGGAAGGCCACAGAAGACAACCAAAGTGGATGATCGCAGAATTCTTTCCTTGGTGAAGAAAAACCTCTTCACAACATCTAGCCAAGTCAAGAAACACTCTGGAGGAGGTAGGTGTATCATTGTCAAAGCCTACAATCAAGAGATGCCTTTATGAATGTAAATACAGATGGTTTACCTCAAGATGCAAACTACTGGTAACACTTAAGAACAGAAAGGCCAGATTAGACTTTGCTAAAAACCTTTAAAAAAAAAAGCCTAACCAGTTCTGATGCAAGATTAACTTGTACCAGATGATGGAAAGAGAAAAGTATGGAGAAGGAAAGGAAGGGCCCATGATCCAAATCATACCACAGCATCTGTCAATTATGTGGAGACAGTGTTATGGCTTGGGCATGTATGGCTGCTAATGGAACTGGGTCACTGGTGTTTATTGAGGATATGACTGCTGATAGAAGTAGAAGGATGAATTCTGAAGTGTATAGAGCTATACTTTCTGCTCAGATTTAATCAAATGCTGCAAAGCTGATAGGAAAGAGCTTCACAGTACAGATGGTTAATGACCCAAAACATACCGCAAAAGCAACCTAAGAGCTTCTTAAGGCAAAGAAATGGAATGTTCTTAAATGGCCGAATCATTCACTTGACCTCAACCCAATTGAGCATGCTTTCCACTTACTGAAGAAAAAACTGAAGGCAGAAAGACCCACAATCAAGCAGCAACTGAAGGCAGCTGCAGTAAAGGCCTGTCGAAGCATCTCAAGGGAGGAAACTCAGCATTTGGTGATGTCCATGGTTTCCAGACTTCAGGCAGTCAAATTTGCCTCCAAGTATTAATAAAAATCCTAATATTTATGATTATATTAGTTTGTCCAGTTATTTTAGAGCCTGGGAAAATGGAGGGACTCTGTAAAAAAATGGCTGTAATTCCTAAACGGTTAATGCAATATTTTTGTTAAACCCTTGAATTAAAGCTGAAAGTCAACACTTCAATCACATCTTTATTGCTTCATTTCAAATTCATTGTGGTGGTGAACAGAGGCAAAATTATGAAAACTTTGTCACTGTCCAAATACTTATGGACCTGGCTGTATGCATATATATATATATATATATATATATATATATATATATATATATCTCACTAATTTCCTCAGAGCACTGTGATTTTCTCTGAGTGTGACATGTCTTCTTTTATTTTGCTTCTTGGTCATGTCTCTTGCTTGTCACCAGATTGTGTCCAACTGTTTTGTTTTAGTTCATTATTAGTTTGCCTACTTATACCCTCTTGTGTTCTTATTTCTGTATATAGTATATCCACATGGTTTTGACCCTTGCCTGTTTCCTGTGTTTTGGATTGTGTATTATTCTCTTTTGATGCTGTTTGCCTGTTATTGGACCCCTGTGATGAACTATGAAAATGATTTTTGGATTAATCCTAATAAACAACATGCTGCGTTTTCGCACTTGTCCTGCCCCCATCAGCCTGCACATTACAATATTTTTACAATTATTTTACCATACCATTTTTACAATGAGCAACTTAAATAAATATAAACAAATTAAGTATATCTTCATAAATAAATGTGTGATACAGTGCCATAGATTGTGTTATGTATGTATTAGTATTATGTATGAATGCTTATTTCATTTTATTGGGGCTCTGTCCTTCCTTTGTTATAAAAAAAATGTGCTCCTGTGACTGGTCAGACCCTCCATGGTGCTTCATAATAACAGTGAGGTGGGAGAATCAAGTAAAAGTCTTGGCTGACCTACACTGATCAGCCATAACATTACAACCACCTGTCTAACATTTTGTTGGTCCCCCTTGTGCCACCAAAACAGCTCTGATTCGTTGAAGTATGGACTCCACAAGACCTCTGAAGGTGTGCTTTGGTATCTGGCACCAAGATGGTAGCAACAGATCTTTTAAGTCCTGTAAGTTTTGAGGTGGGGCCTTCATGGATCGGACTTGTTTGTCCAGAACATCCCACAGATGCTCAATCGGATTAAGATCTGGAGAATTTGGAGGCCAAGTCAACACCTTGAACTCTTTGTCCTGTTCCTCAAACCATTCTTGGACAATTTTGCAGTGTGGCAGGGTGCATTATCCTGCTGAAAGAGGCCACTGCCATTAGGGAATACCGTTGCCATGAAGGGGTGTACTTGGTCTGCAACAATGTTTAGGTAGGTGGCACGTGTCAGACTAACATCCACATGAATGCCAGGACCCAAGGTTTCCCAGCAGAACATTGCCCAGAGCATCACACTGCCTCTGCCGGCTTACCTTCTTCCCATAGTGCATCCTGGAGCCATCTTTTTCCCCAGGTAGGCGCTTTCGGCGGCGGACAGGGGGTCAGCCAGGGCACTTTGTCTGGTCTGCGGCTACATGGCTCCATAGGCAGCGATGCACTGTGTGTTCTGACACATTTCTATCATAGGCAGCATTAACTTTTTCAGCAATTTGTCCCACAGTAGCTCTTCTGTGGGATCATACAAGATGGGCTAGCCTTCTTCTGTATTATGCAGCATACTTGGGACCCAATTAATCAAGCAGAAGGGATATGCAGAGAGGATGAGATCACCCTTCACACTGATGAGACTTAATCAGGGCCAATGACTGAACCACCTGAGCTCAGCTCAGCCCTGCCTATGAGCAGGATGATGTAAACACCATTTCTTTTTTTTTTTTTAATCTCATTATTGTCTCTATCTTGTTTTCACACTCTAATTCTCACAAACACTTAGACAGCCTGTCACATACACTTTCTAGCAATAAATCGAACTAAAACACACTGTATTTTTTACACGCTGTATTTTTTAATTAATTTTATTTCAGTATTTTCAAAATTTGTCATTAGTGTGAATATTTAATGTCATCCATACCCTTAGGTGAGAAACTGGTATGAACAGGACTATGGTAAAATCATCCCCGTGTTTTACAGTATTAACAGTATTAACCTAAGGTCACAGGGTAGGCCCTCCAAAATTTTAACACTTTGTTTGGCTTTACTGTAATTATTCAGAATAGAGGCCAATTGATGCTTTGGTTGCAGAGCTCTGAGCTGCATCTGTAAATATTGATCCTTAATATTGTTGACCCTCAGTTTTCTTTGCCCTAATGAACCACTGAATTGAACCATTGCATTATGTGATTCTCACACAATTAATTAACTATAATGTTTAACTGACTAATTGAGAGGGACACATTTAAATAATTAACCCAATATTTGAATAGTTTTTAAAATAAATGTGTACAGAGGGGGTATGTGGATTTTTTAACAGTTAAAAGGGTCCCTAGCTGCAAAATGAGAGAACAGTTTGCTCAAACTGCATTCTGTTGTCCTTTTGGGGTTAGAGAAATAATGATATAATGAAATAATTTTGCTTTATATAATTTTATGCCTGTACATGATAATTTTATGCTATCCTGCCTCATGTAATTCGGGGCGTGGCAGATGCTGACAGCCAATAAATATGATGTTTTTTAATCTGTGTGCAATAGACTTGAAAGAGAGAAGGGAAAAAGGAAACAGGGGGCCAGATGGGATTCAGGTTGACTAACAGAGATTTTGTTAATAGGGGCAAAATCTGTTTTGGATACTACTTACAGTACATAGCTCATATGGGTTTCTAGTGTGGGATGTTGCCATGTTGGAAAATAAAGACCAAGAACAAAAAAGAAGGAAAAAGAAAACAGACCACAGTGACATTAAAGAAGAAGAAATCAGTGGACCAAAATCGACCAAAAAAGTTAATATTGGAGAGACACTTGTATGCTGGAGAACGCTGGGGTTTGAGAGTTCATAACTCCACCCACTGGGTCACTTGTGGGAGAGTTTGCTCCAGACTCAGGAAAGGTTCTGTAATAGACACTCTCAACCCTGCAATTTTCAATGTCAGACAAAATCCTCGGTGCAAAAAATGACATTTTAGCAAGTGAAAATATCTTGAATATAGTAAAATCTATCTAGTAAATAGAAAAAAAACTAAGAGGGAAAGTACTTTTTCACACAGGGCCAGTTGGTGTTGGCTAACTTTTTTCTTTCAATAAATGAAATAGACATTAGAAAACTGTTTACTCACATTGTCTTTTATCTTATATTAAATTTTGTTTGAAGATCTGAAACAATTAAGTTTGACAAATATGTAAAAATAGAAGCAATTAGGAAGGGGCCAAATATTTTTTCGCTGTATTTCCTTTACCTTTTTATAACTATACTTATATGGCAATAAGAAATAAAAGATAAAAACTGTCTTTTTACTCAAATTGTTTTGACCTTGCATCTTTCTCTGTGTGACACTCTCCCTCATTATCATTCTTTCCCTCTGCTCCTTGGCTTACCCCTCTGGCCATTACTTGAATAATTCAGCACAACTGTTGTATTCTCCAGAGTTCTGTTCTTAGCATATGGAAGGAGTGCAAGAGGCCAGAAGGATGGAAGACTTAAAGGATAGTGGGAGAGAAGAAGGGAGGGCAAGCATACAGGGGCCCATCCTGTAACTGTTCATCTATGTATTGTGTACTCACAGGGAAGTGGTAGCTCAGTGGTTAAGATGTTGGACGTCTGATCGGAAGGTTGAGAGTTCAAATCCCAACATCACCAAGCTGCCACTGCTGGACCCTTGAGCAAGGCCCTTAACCCTCAACTGCTCAGTTGTATAACAATGAGATAATTGTAAGTTACTCTGGATAAGGGCCTCTGCCAAATGTCATAAAATGTAAATGGATTAGAGTTGGGTGGCATAGCAGCTAGCTCAGGGTTACTGTCTATGCTGTGTGGAAAAGGTGTATGTCAATAGTATTTTTTTTTTTTTTAACTACGTCTACTCAAAACCTACAGGGACACTGGCAACCCCACTGTGCATGTTTTAACGGGAAGTAGGGCTGCTGGGTTTTTGAGATTGTATGTCAGAGATGTTCTTCTTATACCAAAGCAATTTGCCAACAATTACAATTTTTAATTTGTTAAGGAACGACACATTGTGCTTTCCAGTTTCTCTGTAACACGAGAAGAACAATTATATACTTTTCTTTGTTAAACAACACGTTATTTAATCCATTTATTATTCCATTTATTATAGCTGTTACTATAGGAAGGATAACGTATTAGAATGAGTGCATTAATATAAATCTATCATTCATGGTACAGTTGTAGCTATGGTCAGAGCTGTGCTGTCAGAAAATTACTCAGTGACTTCTGCTGCGATTATTTAACCACAATAATCAACACACATTCTCTGTTAAATTAAAAATTATTTGACTGCCATTCAGGTGTGATGTCACAGTGCAGGCCTCCTGTATCTCCTTAAAAGTCCAACATCCCCAATGTAAAGCATCCCTGTTTAAACCAGTATTTTAACAATACGGTTTGTAATAAAGAGATTAATATAAAAAAGCATTTGATTCCTGGTAGAGAAAAAGAAGAAGCCCTGATTTTATCAATGTAACCAATCCTAGATTCTACAGTGCTAGGCAAAGCTAAGCCTCATTTGGATCATGCAAATATGAATTTTCTTATTATTGCAATTCTGTATAAAAGATAATGGGCAGCAAAGGCCATAGGTCATACAGACAAGAAACTTTTACATTTACATTTATGGCATTTGGCAGACGCCCTTATCCAGAGCGACTTACAATTATCTCATTTATACAACTGAGCAGTTGAGGGTTAAGGGCCTTGCCCAAGGGCCCAGCAGTGGCAGCTTGGTGGTGCTGGGATTTGAACTCTCAACCTTCCGATCAGACGTCCAACGTCTTAACCACTATTCAAAAGGCATGAGAGATGAACACCGTGTTTTAAGTTTTGGGCCATATAACATGAATCCTATAGGTAAAATTCATTTTTTACTCCAGTTCTTTCCCAAATAAATTTGCCATTTGGACAATTTAGCTGTACCCACGTTTAAGCTAATAAGCATAATATGTGAAACTTGGTTTTGCCAACTAGTCCTATGATTTTTTGCCATTTTTTCACAAAATTAGGCAAAATACTTTGGCTATGATATCTTTTAAAAAATTAAATTATGTAAATAAAGGAAACTTGACCTGACTTGGTAGAAATTGAACCTAAACAATTATCAAAAATATGGTGATATTTGTAAACATGGCCACCGCAAACCAATCAATCCTTCCTGAGCTTACTTCAAAACATGATTCCTACACTGAAAAAAATTATTCAGTGGTTCAGAAAGCATATTATTAGAATTACTTAAGTGCTTTAAGTTCTGTACTAAATCAATTAATGTAAATATGCGGCTAAAACCCAAGGTGTATACTTTATTTACTTTACTGGGTTAAATTTACTATTATTTTGTAAGTGCTCACAAAACTAGAAAAAGAAGAAATGTTTACTTGAACCGATTACATACTAAAGTGGGGATGTGGCTTTTGAATTCAATTTGCACATGTGTTCACAGAACTTTAAAGTGATTTAATTTTTAGCATTATGAATGGGCTTTTTCAATATTTCTTGTTTTGTGTCAGCTTTAAGGCCTAAGGATATTGTATTTTGAAATGTTTTGAAAGATCAAGTGTTTTGGTAAAGTTTTCTTGGTTCACCCTCTTCGTGTTTCTCGGTCAGATGTATGGGGTGTACACACACATAGCACTTCATTAAGTTCTGCCAGTTCAGTTTTTATGAAGGCTCATATGAGTGCATAAGATTGATAATAAGTAAGAATGATAATGTTTAGATGATGTGTACTTTTTACAGTTTGAGATTTATGTAGTTTATTTAACTCAAATTTGAGTAAAATGTACCTATAAAACAAGAAAATTGCTAGTTAAATTTACTTACATTTTTTAGGAGAATAATCCTTGGTGCCATGTAAACCTTACTTAAAATATGCTTAGTTAAATTTACTAATATTTTTTTTATCTTACTACCCCTCAAGCCATGTTATCCAAAACCGTGTGCATCACGGCTTAGCTTCTGGAAAATACTCTGGCTTTGATCAACTGCAACTATAAACAAAAAATGATGAATGGAAATGAACAGATCCAAGTGCCAAGTTTTTCTTTCGGAAATGCACAGAGAACAACAGTGATCAGACAATTGTGAAGTTTGGAGTGAAAACAGAAGAAAATGGATTTCCAGTCTCTGAAGACTCTGATTTGGAGGGTAAAGACACACAGGAGATGACAATTGCAAGAAACATTCTTGTTTATTCATCATAATTTACAACAGCAGCAGTTACTGTTATGGAGATGTGGCCCTTCTTGATGCCACTTATAGAACAACCAAATATGCATTGCCCCTGTTCCTTGTAGTTGTAGTTGGACAATGGGACAAACCCACTGCTGAGTTTATATGTGAAAATGAGACTACTGCTGCAATAACTGAAGCCCTTAACATCTTGAAACAGTGGAATCAGCACTGGGAGCCAAAGTACTTCATGCTTGATTATTCACAACAGGAATACCAAGCTTTGAACCATATATTTCCAAATGCTCAGAAGTATCTATGCTCATTCCATCGTGTGGAAGAGGTAGATGCATGTGGAAGATGCATGACAGTGCACCTGTGCACAAAGCAAGGTTCATAAAGAAATTATTTACTGAGTCTGGTGTGGAATAACTTGACTGGCCTGCACAAAGCCCAGACCTGAGCCACTATTTAATACATTTGGGAAGAACTGAAATGTTGAGTATGAAGCAGGCTCCATCACCCAACATCAGTGCTCAGATCAGTGATGCTGTTGTTTCTCAATGTATGCAGAGATATGCTCCCATGTTCCAACATCTAGTGTAAAGCCCTACCAGAAAAGTGGAAGCTGTTATAAGGGATGGGTTAATGCTTCAATGAAATGTTCAACAAGACACAACAAATTGCCTGTAAATATGCAGACATCCTTTCTCAAGGAAAGTTACTCACTTTCAGACAGGTACATGATCAAGCTACACTATTCCTGTTCTTTTGTCACACACCTTTAATTCTCAAACATATTATTTATTATGTTGTTATGGTGATTCATCTAGCTTCTCTGTAGTGTGACATTCCACTCTTCAGAAGGGTGATGGTATGGGAGATTGTAAATGAGAAGGTCCTGTAAATCAAATTCAAACTGTCAACTTGGGCCTTTCTGTGTAAATAAAGTTGAGTATGAAGGCGTGGATAATTGAGTTTGTTTTTTTATAATGGGGTAACAGCAGTGGAAACAATACTGAGGTTAAAAAGAACATGATAGAATTGATGTAAAGTCACTTGAACTTATTTAAGTGAAACAGGCATTTCATAACTGAGTAATGTTTTTTTTTCAGACATGAAACCCCTGCGATCACGGACAGACACTGTCTGGAGCAAATGGCTATTCTTTCCAAACTGCACATGATCGTTGACCTATGCAGGTTCTCATATAGGCCACGCCTGCCTGATGACGCAATATCTGTTTACGCTGTCCTGAAACCCCTGGAAATAAGATCATTGATACACCAACAACAACAACAACAAAAGTATGACATTAAATAGGCGATGTGCTGCCTTGGAAAGTAATTTTAAATATGATCAAGATAATATTAACATAAATATATGTTATATATATATGTATAAATATAACAAAAATATCAAGGGCTCAGGGGCCCTGCCCACCCGCCCTCCAGATGTGGATTTTGTAAACGTGAGGAGCCCTGCCTCACTGCACTGCCTCACTGCCCTGCCTCACTGCCCTGCCCCACTGCCCTTCCCCACAGCCCTGCCTCACTGCCCTGCCTCACAGCCCTGCCCCACTGCCCTGCCTCACTGCCCAGTCCTGCTCTGAAAGCGTGCTACGGTTTGTGCTTCTTTTGGATCTGGTTCCAAAGCAGTCACGTGATGATGTGCCCAAACTATTTACCGCAGGCGTCACTGGTCACGTGTTTATGGCAGAAGGAATTAAGCGCCCAAACAAAGTGTACCAAAGTAGTGTTTGTTGTTGTTGTTGTTTTTTTTTGGGACACACACCTCGGCGAGCCAGTATTAAGGGTGACATCATTACAGCATACTGACTCTCACATAACATCATTAGGTAAGCGGTTATTTGTCTTATTTCGATTGTGCAAGCTCGCTTTGCTGTGTAGCTGAGAACATAACAAAATAAAGTAGCCAGGAGCTAAAGCTAGCTGTGGGGCTGAGTCCAACCATTCTACACCGTTCTTATTTGTTCACTAGGTAAACACCTAATGGACACACCAGGTCGGATCCCTGCAGCTCGGCTGGCTGGGCCAGGTCAGATAACCGACTACCTTTACATCAGCAACGGCAAGACGGCCAAAGACAGCTCGGTATTAACTCGCCTCAAAATCAACTGCATCATTAACGCTACACAGGAGATGGACGCGATTTGCATTCCTTCTGTTGAATATCTTCAGGTGCCTGTCTCCGACTCTCCTGCAGCCCAACTCCAAGAACATTTCGACACAGTTGCAGATAAGATACATGCCGTCAGAGCGCAGCGCGGTCGAGTGCTAGTGCACTGCTGTGCAGGCGTGAGCCGCTCCGCCACGCTTTGTCTCGCCTACCTCGTGAAATATCGCGATATGTCGCTAATGGACGCGCACACACTGGTCAGGGCGTGCAGGCCAATCATTCGACCTAACAGCGGTTTCTGGAAACAGCTGATTGATTACGAGCGCAGTTTACGTGGAGCGAATTCTGTAATGATGGTGGCTTCACCCTTGGGACAAATTCCGGACTTATATGAGAAGTACACCAGAGATTTGATGCCACTTTAAAACTGACATGGCCTCTAAATGCCACCTGATGAAACACGTGAGTCAGTGTGACCCTCTATAATGTAGCCTATTTTATGTCTAGATCCCCTCAACATTTTAGGCAATTCATTGATGTTTAAAAAAAAAAAATTAGGTGATATGAAAATGCATTCACTCATTCTCTTTTATTTCCCTAGTATTTTTGTAGTTTGTTTATTTTACCAAAAGATGGCAGATGTGAATCATCACATGGTTTTTCTGGTTTAACTTACATTTCATGTATGCTTGTATGTAGTTTATCTATGTAACATTTTCTGCCGTATATTCCCTGAAACAGTTGAAAAACACAGCTGTTTTCAAATTCAGCTACTGTTTTTTGTCCTTTGTGTCTGAGGTACTTAACCAGTAGCCTATTAAAGGTGAGGTCAGTGATCCACTAGTGAGAACACTGAGTTATATAGTGAAGTTCTCATATTCCAGCAGATGTTCAGAGGTGTCCAATTTTATGGTTGCACAATAAATGTCTCTGACTTTGGGAGGTCTCGCAGCTAAAATGGCAGGTCAGATCAGTCCTGCTCTCATGAAGACCAAAGAACTGCGCATGATTGTTAGGAGGCAAAAAGATGAAGCAGGTTATTAAATCATTGGCAAAGCTTTGAACCTCCTTAGGAGCACTGCGAAAGCTATTATAACAAAGTGGGGAAAAAAATATGGCATAATCCAGTCGCTACCATGATCAGGCCAAACTGAATGCTTGGGAAGAAGGGCAATTGTCAGTAAAGTGTCCAAGAGTCCAGCTACAACACTGAAGGGGTTACAGAGCTCACTGGTTGAAATAGGAGAACCTGTGCAGACCTCAACAACATCATCAGCTCTTCAAAGATCCGGACTCTATGGGAGAGTGGCCAGAGGAAGCCACTTCTGAGAAAGCCCATGTTAGAAAACATGACAGAATTTGGAAAAAAGATTTTGTGGTCTGATGAGACTAAATTTGAGCCATTTGGTCTAAAGACAAAGTGTTATGTTTGGCGCAAAAAGCAAATACAGTCAGCTGTGCCCCAAAATGAATCAGCTGTCTTCAGTTCCTATTTGTTCTTTTTGAAGTAGACTTTGGGTCATTGTCCGTCTGCACTGTGAACCACCGTCCAATGAGTTTTGAAGCATTTGGCTGAATCTGAGCAGACATCTGAGCCTGATACACTTCATACAGAACTCATCCTGCTGCTTTTGTCAGCATCACATCATCAATAAATACAAGGGATCCAGTTCCACTGGCAGCGATACATGCTCACTCCATAAGATGAGGTGGTATCCTCCAACTCATGAGCAGTTCCATCCTTCTCCATACTTCAGTTAAATTCAATTCAATTTTATTTGATTAGCACTTTTAATAATGGACATTGTCACAAAGCAGATTTACAGAAATATATTAATTCCATATGTAAATTTTAAATTCTCTTATACTCTAATCTGGTCTTCCTGTTTCTGATTCCTGTATTTACTCTGGTGAATGACTCTGGAGAGTGTCCTTGATCTGTTGTGAAGGTTTTTTTGTTTGTTTGTTTGTTTTTTAATCCTGGGCTCAGTTTACTGTTTGCGTGGAGACCAAGTGGGTTTCCACAAAAATTGCCAAATTAGCTAAATTGACCTTGTGCATGTCTGTGTGTGTGTGTGTGTGTGTGTGTGTGTGTGTGTGTGTGTGTGTGTGTGTGTACGTGGTACCCTGCGACTGAATGGCATCCCGTCCACAGTGTGTGTCACCCAGTGTTCCCAGGATTGGCTCCTGATCCACTGCTACCCTGATCAGATAAATAAATGTGTTATATTATAATTATACTGTATTAATAAAAGAATATATTATATTATTATGCTTCATGTTATATTTTTATTAAACACTAATTAAATTTCCGACCAGTCCATATTTGATGTCTTATTTGACTAATTTCTGATGATTTACTAATGTGGCACTATTGTTAATAATTGTAAGTGTGTCTATAGTACATGATCAACTCATAATTATTTTCTTACATTAAGTAGTGTAGTAGATATGATTGTTTTAAATATAAAAACATTATAATATATGATAGGTAATATATGATATACAGAAATTGAGGAAATCTGTAGCAAAGCAGATTTTGTAAAAACCTTGCTGAAGACAATGTGTGTTACAGCATGATTTTATAAAGGTTGACCATAGATTGTATATAAGACCTGCTCTGATTTGTAACCGAATTTCGCCCCTTCCAATATGGCAGACGTGTTGACGTGGCGGTGAAAATGTGAGTTGCAGCTAATGCGCCCTCGACTGTTTCCTAATGTAAATGGATATGAGAAGTTGTTATGGCCACAAAGTGTTTTTATTAACACTTTATTACCACAACCATTTCATTAAACACATGCATTATTATCTTATTTAATACCTAAATAAATATACAGAATATACAGCACCATGTTGTTGTTGTTTTTTAAAACGGGTGCTGAATCCAGAACGCATTCTAGAACGTATTTAAAAGTAAACACAGCAACGGAAACAGCTTCACTGTGGATTATCTGAGCTACAAAAAGCAACTTTTTCAATAAATGTTGGATTTCGGCATGGACGGACTTAGCACCAGGCAAAGGTAGGCAACCGCCTTGGGCCCCCAGAAGCCAAGGGCCCCCTAAAAATGCAAATTATATATATTTTTAATTATTAATGCTAAATAATGGGCCCCATTCCTATATTTTGCCTAGGGCCCCAATTCACTAAATCTGGATTTCAGTAAGTTTCTTCCCAGCCCGAGTAGCTGCACAGTTCGGGGCCTGGCCTGCGCCGCCAGGCTGCTCGCGCTCACCTCAGCAGGATACTGTGCTTATCACAGGCTGAGGAGGAGAAGCGACCTGCCTGCTGCTGATCCTCAACCTGCTCACAGTGAGAAGAGCTCAGTTAGCACTTAGCCTGTGTGTTTCTAATCGGTTTAGAGAGAGAGAGAGAGAGAGAGAGAGAGAGAGAGAGTGTGCGCATGTGTGTGTATGTATGCTGTTTTAAGGTCACTGAGCCAAACTTTCAGCTCCTGCCCACTGAACTTGACCCTCAGACATCAGCTGTCATTCTGGTAATTTTATATTTCAATTATTTTTCAGTGTAATTTTTACTGTAATGAAATTGTTCAGTGTGTTTGTAGGAAAATGCTTTGATGAGAGTCACACTGTAATGTTTGTGCTGTAGTTTTCATGGCTCGGCAGCGCTTATGAGCTGCATGGAGTGTGACGTAACACCCAGTTTCTCTCATTCTAACCCCTACAGCTCCCAGTTTGAAGTACTTTATTAAAGTCAGAGCTCAGTGCAGCAGCAGGGATACAAATGTACCCTCTTGTTTGCATGCTGTAGTCTGTGCTGTTGTGTTTCTGTTGCTAGTCAGTGGAGGTTCGGAGGTACTTCCTGTGTGGTAAGAGGTCCATTACGTTGTTATTTGTTTTCATTACATTGTTATTTGCAGGGATTCTCTAACAACACCAGGTGTAAGGACACTTTTACTGGCATACAGGTAAGAGCTTAATTGTTGTAGCAGCACAAAGCTTCAGTAAGAACAGAGACTAAATTTCTATTTTTGTCTCTCTTAAGCGAGTCACTTCTGGAGTGATGTTTAACGATCTAATGCTGTTTTCTCTCTGCAGGAAAGTGACAAGGATCTTTCTCCAGAGGAGAGCAAAGTGCTCTTTTTCAGGTAGGGTCATCTTCACGTTTTAACGGTGTCTCGTAAAGGTAACAAAGATGACTCGTTTTCAGCTTGTTTTTTAATTGGTAACTCTCAGACATGCGGCGTTACAGATGTTGTCCTGAAGCTGCCAGCCATCCATGAGGCGTTTTCTGCAAGTCAACCTTTCTTTTCACATTTAGTTTCCCTGGAGATCTGCTGTTACTACATGAGTAGATTCCACTCTGTCTTGACTCATGTTATGTGTTATCTTGTGTTCAGAGATGGCATTCACATTCAGAACTTCCTTTATGTGGCAGGGAAGATGATTCTGATGCGTGTGGCAGCACCCAACAAACATGTGAGTGCTGATTTCACCCGGTTATGTCTCCTATACACACAGTGTTAGCTGAGGAAACAAAGCAGTGATAAGGTGTCTCCTTTCCAGACAGGACATGGTCAGTGTTCTACTGGCCTACGACTCCATGATTCTTTTCCTGAAAGAGCTGTCCAATCAGGAATTGATCGAGGGAGAGTTGCTCGAGGCTCAGGTAAGCTTGGAAATACAAATGTAAAGGATTTGAGATTTAGTCTTTAATGTGTAAATCTAACTGTTATTCTAATGTTTCTCCCCTGTGCAGCTGCACCATTTCCTGGATGTGTTCTCTGAGCTCATCGTGTTCGGCTGCTTTATACACAGCTCGCCTCCTGCAGCTGTAAGAGTCTCATCAGCACTTTCAACAGGGAAGACTTTATGACTCTGGCAGTAAAACTTGGTTCATTGTAGTAGATGTATTTCCCTCATTCATGAGGGAGAAAATAATGTAACGTAACATGTTTCATGTTTTTCTTTTCTAAAGTGGCACGGAGGATTCTTAAAGCGTCTGTTCATGCTGGTCAGCAAGTGGGACATGGACATCAGGGAGCCTGAAGCAGAGCAGCTCTATTTAGGGCTTCTTGTAAGTGAAGAACTTTTTCTGATGCCATGATACACGTTATAATGAATCTGCTTTAAATCTCAGTGTTTGTCTGATCCATCTCAGTAATATAATGCGGGAAGTGTGTGTGTGTGTGTGTAAAGGATCAGCTTACAGTGCTGCTTGAGGAACTGTTCTTGCAGCCTCTGGAGCTTTACAGAGACCCAGCAGCTTTAGCCCCTGCAGTGTTGTGGCTCATCAACCAGCATGTACAGAAGATGTTGACGGCCATGGAGAGAATCTGAGCAATTTCACAAATCACCCACCCCTCTATCCCAGTTGTCTTAAAGAGTGATCATGACATTTTAGGAAATCTATTTTTTGCTGTTTGAGTCTCATCATTAGACTGAACTCTGCACTTTCTGGCCATTGGTTATGTAGAACTGGTTTTGTCCACCATTTTGTTTCATGATAGATTACTCATAACTGATTTATATCATTAGGCAACCAACCAAAGTTTAATAAACTATTAAATGTCCTGGTCATACTTTAAACGCATCACTTTTCTTTCCCTTCCTCTCTCTCCATATGTTGATCGAGCTCTCCGTAGGTAAGTAAATATTTCAGTGTTTTATTAAGTGGTGATGTATAAAATCTCTTGCTTTTCTTCCCTATTATATATCAGACAGGTCAAAGGTCAAGAGTTTCAGTTAATGTTCACATCATACATCAGAATGGTGGGGAAATGTGATCTCTGTGACTTGTTGCTGGCACTAACAGTTTGTCAGTCTGAGCTGACAGGAAGTCTATAGTAACTCAAATAATCACTCTTTACAACCATGGGGAGCAGAAAAGCATCTTAGAATGTACAACACATCAAACCTTGAGGTGGAAGGGCTACAACGGCAGAAGACCATATCAGGGTCCACTCCTGTCAGCCAAGGACCAGAATCTAAAGCCATCATGGGCATAGAAAAAAAAAATCACTTGCTCCTTTTCAAGTTTTCACCTGTCCAGTTTTGGTGAGTCTGTGGCCATGATAGCCTCAGATTCCTGTTCTGTTTTTTAAATGCAAAACCCAGCAGCCTTCATTATGTTTTTTACTGACGTACAAACATTCTTCTGTAACGTTTAATTTGTTTGGAAAAGTAATGTTATGCAAATGTAAAATGTCATTTCATTAGTCTTTGTAAGAAATCACAATCACAACCTCTTGTTCTACTGCTGAAAGAATGTTACACATTCTTTATTATAATTATATAATTATATATTTCTACACTGCAAGTGTAAAGATCACATTTTCAGTGCTCAACCGAAGTTTGTTGAAAACATGCACAATCCAGACTCACCATATATGGGGTTGAGTTGAGTACAAATTGTAATCTGGATGTTTGTGTTATGTTGTGTTTTTTTCCCAGCTCAGAATTTGAGATTCCAAGAGTGTGCAAAGCTGTCATCAAGCAAAAGGTGGCTACTTTGAAGAATCGAAAATATAAAACATATTCTGGGTTATTTAACACTTTTTTGTTTACTACATAATTCCGTACGTGTTCTTTCATAGTTTGGATGTCTTCAGTATTAATATACAATGTTGAAAACAATAAAAATAAAGAAAAACCATTGAATAAGAAGGTGTACTCTATAGTACTTTTGACTGGTACTATGTATATACACACACACATATATATATATATATATATATATATATATATATAGACATATATATATTTGAGTTTCAAGCTAGGTTCAGCTAACTTCTGCCAATACACTAATTATACCTTTAAGTGGAAGTATAAGGAGCAATGACGTTTTGTCTCTGAGAGAGTCACTGTAGTGATGACGCATGAGGTTATGACACTACCGTACATTTCACAGCTGGTATAAGGGGCACAATTTACATACACAATGTAGTGATTCACTTTAATTTTTTACAAAGAATATAGATTGTTTCATTGTTTTACATGTATGTTTTGACTAAATGAGTTAAATGAGTTGTATTGCCGATAAGTCTTTTTCCTGACACTACTTTCCACTATTACAGAATCAGCCGATTACATGTTAATTAAGTACCAGGGTATTCCACATGGAAATTCTGTTTTGTTTGCTTTGTATGTTTATTTTAAGATCTTGTCACATGAGAGCAAAGTGAAACCAAGTTAGTGCAAGAGTTGTTTATGTGAGTCACTTCCTCTTTTCATTGTTTAAAATATATTCTTGTAAAATGAGAGTTGTCTGGTTCAAATATTTCAAATAAGGCCAAGCCACAGGGGAAAGTCCACATGATGGGACCTTGGAAAATCCAGGTTCATGTAAGCGTTATAATTTATGAAGTTGAAAGATTACTACAAAATAATCTACTACATAATAATCTAACTACAAACCTTTATAGGATTCACTCTTAGTCTATTGTAAAGTATTTTATCAAATATTTGATGTAAGCTAGCTATGTTATATTTAGCACACCATACTTTTGCTTACAAAGATAAGCATGTTTGCTCTCTGTAAGGTCAAGTGTCAAAAACAAGTAAGCATGCATGTTTTGAACAGTGCAAGAAATTTCTAAATTTTCAAAAACCTGTGCAACTCGCAGATATTACAATCTTATCTGTGTGCTGGGACCTATGTTGTGCTACTGGCCTGTTACAAAGGGAGATAAGGGACCATTATAGTATGTCTTGCTGCAATGTGTTGTATACTCCCTAGTGTGCTTCCCCCACCCTCCACCCCTCCACCCCCCATTTTCATGTTAAACCATTTTCTTTTCACGTCACTTCATCCATATCTAATTAACCTTTTCTGTAATATGGCTCCAGATTTTGACATTTCAGGGTCATGTTAAGCTGTTAATATATATTTTTGCTGGCATAGATGTGAGTCAGAATAACTTTTACTTCTACCGCTGAGAATTTTATTTATTTTAGAATATTTTTGATTCCAAAACTTTTATAAATCTGGTGGAAATTTTTTATTTGGTTTAGCTTACGCAAACATTTACACACAACTTTACTAAAAGATTGATAAATGGCCTCATCTATTGTTGCACTAAAACATTCGTTTGCATTTTAGGTAACATCTGCATACTATCAGGAGTATACCATCCAACATAGAAACATCTCTAGACTGATGAAAGTGTTGTTTTCAACTATTGGTATGGAAGAGAAAGATCTTTCCCACATTAGGTCTAGTTTGTGTTAGCTTTATCATTAAGAAAATACAACTAGGTTAGACAAATTAATGATATAAATGGTTCATCATTTGCATTCTACTTTGAGGCAACCAATGGCCCTGAGATAAAGAGAATATTTTCTTTTCCAGTCATTTAACTATATTATGCAAAATCACAGTATGTAGTAGACAACTATAGAACTAAATACAGTATGTACCTGATTACATGTTGACAGTTCTTAGAGAACAGTAAGATAAAATAGTTGCTTATAATTATTTAAAGCGCACTGAGCAGAAAATCAATAATTAACAACTAATTTGCTGTCTGTAACTTGCTATAAAATTGTGTGACTATGTAGCCTACAGTGTAAAAAAAAAAATACTGTAGATTTTACAATAATTTACTGGCAACCTGGGTTTTACAGTAAAAAACTGTTGGATTACTTTTTGGGAAAAAATGACTACATATTGAAATCTGTTGTGTTTTTTTTTTTTTTTTTTTTTGGTTATTTGTTTGCTTATAGAAGTTGGTGAGGACAACACAATTATTATTTAGACCCTGATGAATAAAATCATAGAATTGAAAGAGGGTGTACTTTCTTTTTCACATGACTGTAAGTCCAAAATGAATTTGACTACTGTTATAATGGTAACTACAACTTAGGCATTGTCTCCCAATGTTAGTTTTCTTTGTTCTCTAGTGGTGTTATTCACAAACAAGTGGCTATTAATGTTGGTTTTAATAACATGCAGTGCAGCCTTGATCAAAGTGCATTCAGTAAAATTTCTTATCAAACTTATAAGGATTTATAGGCAAATAGAGTGAGAATTGTGGGATCTTTAACTCTCACCTGTGTGTAGGTGAGGTAACATGAGTATGAGGTCCCAGCTGCACCGCTGCTTGTTCTAATTGCATTAATTTTCTAAAACATATCTATTATTATATATTATATAATAATAAACAGATTAAAAGAAACTCTGATGATTAACAAAGAAAAATGTATAAACGTTGATGTGGTCAAGTTTTCTGTTAGGAGATATTTACATAACATTTATGGAAAGAGTCTGAGGTGTCAGCGCTTTGTAACAGTCAGTAAGTTTCCTGACACAGGAAAAGTCTTCAGGACAGAGGAGTTTACACTTTCTAGTTTCTCAGGCTCATGACAAGCTGCTTTTTTATTTTATTAACTTTGAGAGAGAAAGGAAAAGAGAAGCTGGGGAGTTAATGACTGTATTAATAATCAAAAATTGTAATTGTTGACAAATTGCAAATGGAATAACACACTTTACTGTTATAAGAAAATAATCCACACCAGGTTGGTGTGATACAGCCCAACATGAAGTATCCATCGTGTATGGATCTCTCGTTTCTTGGCAACCAGTAGAATTCAATTTGGCACTAGCTCATAGATTACAAGATTTAATATATTGTAATATTCCCTTGAAGAGTGCAAAGCGGTGTATGGGCCCAATAATAGCATATCTTCTCTCTGTTTGGCACGCTGCTTCAAAGTTCTCTCACAATGACCTTAAATGGCATTCTCACTCACTATTATTCCACAATCATAGTCTTCTTACAGATAACAAACCCTTTGTTTTTTTCAGAGAGGAGAGATAGAGGTATTTATGTTTTAGCCGACATATGGGGGCAGGATGGTCTACGGGTCTACGGATATTTCATGACCTGCGTATAGAATATAATTTGCCAGGGACCGCCTTTTTCTTTTATTTGCACCTGAGATCGCCATGCGAGTGTATGGAGTTCCATGTTGTACTACCATCCCTTGTCTCACTTTGCACAAAGTGCTAACAGCAAAAGGATGTACAAGGGGTATGGTATCATCTTTATACTTGTTGTTTTTGGAAGCTTCCTATAAACAACTACCAATGTTGGACATTTAGTATAGAGACATATGTGGTACATGTACAGAAGCCAATAATGGCGATATTTGTTGGAATGCAATATGGGCTAATCTTAGACATGTCTCAAAGAACTCTAACCACCAACTAATTCATTACAATTAAATTCATGGTTCACAGGATTTATCTCACCCCCAGGAAACATTATTAATGAAACTTTTCCCATCTCCTAATTGTAATCTATGTTCTGGGGGCTCCATAGGCACTTATAAACACGTTCTGGGATTGACCTGAAATAGATATGTTTCGGGTACAGGTATCTGTGGCTTTAAAGGACATTCTTGAGATTGATGTACCATGCTGTCCTAAACATTTGCTTCTAAATGCTGACTCATCTCTCAGTTTTTCATTGACTCAGAAAAGACTGTTATTCTCTAGATTGACTGCAGCTAAGAAAAAGCTTGCCTTACATTGGCAAACTCCACACTCTCTAGCCTTTCTTAAACATCATGAACATGGAATTATCGGTGGCAAGAATGCATGGAGCCACTCAAAAATCACTCTCATCATGGTCAAGGGCAATCTCTAAAATTAAGGAGCTGTTGTAATTGCTTTAATTGTTTTATGTGTTTTACTTGTAATTGATTGTTAGATTATTTCTGTTATTATTTTTTCTTCTCAAATTGTCATTTTATTGAATGGTTGTGATATTATCTTATTTTAGGTATTCTCAATAACTGCACCTTAACGTGTTATAGGGGGAGTGGGATGGGGGAAAAGGGGAAGATTACCTGGTCTCCATGGATGAGTGGGATGGAACTTAAAAAGGGTAAGATTGTTTGGAGTGTTGCACCTTTATTTTATACCAATGTATCTTTATACATTAACATTGTTTGCAGTCTTGAATAATTCAATTCAATTCAATTTTATTTGTATAGCATTTTTAACAATGGACATTGTCACAAAGTGGCTTTACAGAAATAAATACGTTCAAATTAAATTAAATCAAAATAAATTGTAAATGTGTGAATTTATCCCTAATGAGCAAGCCAGAGGTGAAAGTGGCAAGGAAAAACTCCCTGAAACACTATGAGGAAGAAACCTTGAGAGGAACCAGACTCAAACCAGGACCCATCCTCATCTGGGTGATAATGGATAGTGAAATTATCAATAAATCCCTTCTATAACTGTGTACTACAAGGACAAATAGTGCAATTGTGCAACAGGTAAATTCATTACATTTTTCACATGAAGTCTGGTTTGTTGAACCTATCCACTGTCCACTGATGGAGACCTGAGTGCAAAACTGCTCGCGGCAACCGCAGCCCCAAGCCATCACAGTACAACTCCCCATATGAGATGCCCAAGCCATCTCCACGGCCCCCAAGCGACACCATCCCCAGCAATC
>CM040477.1:5398817-5423723 GCA_022758105.1 Pangasianodon gigas
AAAAAAAAAAAAAAGCATCCATCGTATGTTATTCCTTACATATTGTATAGGTGAACATTAAACAAGAACATTTTAATCTTCCTCATCAGCATTGTCTTCAAATTCTACTTTAATTAAAAATTATGCAGACACATCAGGCACAATTATATTAACACAGGGATGCATTGTATTCATCAGTGCAGCACTTAGTTTATATTTATGTATTTGTTTGTTTATTTAATACCAAAATCCATACAAAATAGGCAAACACAAACCATCACAGGTTATAATATCACCAACTTTGGTTTGGAAGAATTGGGAATGAACCGAAAGAGCCGGTTCCTACTGATGCGCCAAATCCTCTGACTCATTCAAAAGAGCCGGAATTTCCATCACTGTATTTTCCACCCCTAAAGAGGCGGGGTTATGACGAGTCACATATTCGTGACCGGCGTGGGCGGAGCTTACGATGATGAGGGCGTAGTCGAGCGCATGGGCTGAAAGTGCCAGTATAACGCTGGTTTAGGTTTTTACAGACTACTGTACACTGTTTTAGTGGTTTAGTCGTTATTTTAGAACACTTTTGAGATGGACATGTTTCTTTCAAACAGCTCTCAGGTAAATACCACACTGCCGACTGAAGACTGGACATCTGTAAGTAGCTAATCATAGTTATATGATTTGTCTATTTATTCTGGTGAATGGTGTTTATAATGAAAGCTTCCAGAAAGAGCAACCTACTCTGAGATACCGGCTTGCTGTTCTTGCTCTAATATTGCTTATTTGCAGAAAACTCTTTTGGAAGTTTGTAATTATCTGTAATTATCTAAATGGGTTTTGCTCTATACACAAGAAGTATGAGCAAAAATAAAAATGTTGCTCAGAGGCAGAGATTTGTGCGTAGGTAGCCATTCCGAGGTGACATGCTTATTGTATTAATTAAAAAATGTATTTCCTTTTTCTCCGAGGTGTACTCAGCAGTGCGGTGGATTCAAATGTCAATGGCACTTCTAAGGTAAAGCAAAAGTCACATGGAGTTTGATTGACTGATTGGACTTCGTATTTCTCTGTTTCTTATGCACGCTTTCTGTCTGGTTTCAGTATTTTAGGCTCTGGCTCCATCATTTTCTACACTGTTCTCCAAAAACATGTAAAAACTTCTGAGGTAAGATATACAAATAAAATACAATGTCTTGTACTCATATTTCAAGTCTGCTGCTTTACAGTCAAATTTGAAACTAGGTTTGAATGTTTCAAACATGATCATTCTGAAGGTGTGATGCTTACTAATCCAGAAGATGACCAGTAATAACTGTTATGTTCTCTTTAAAGTTTTTAACTAAACCCTACAAAAAAATTTTTTTTTCAACACAATACCTGCAATGGGTGGCACGGTGGTACAGCAGGTATTGTCACTGTTTAACAGCTCCAGGGTCCCCAGTTCAATTCTGAGCTTGTGTTATTGTATGGAGTTTTGCATGTTCTCCCCATGTCTGTGTGATTTGCTCCTACTGTCCAAAAACATGCATGGAGGTGAACTGGCTACTCTAAATTGCCCCTAGATGTGAATGTGTGCGCATGGTGCCCTGCAGTGGACTTGTGTGTATCCAGGGTGTATTCCCTCCTCGTATACAATGTTCCCGGGACTGGCTCTGAATCCACTCTGACCAGGATAAAACTGGTCCATTAATTTTTTTCATCCATCAGTAATAGTGAAAAGTCTATAAGGGTTTAAAGGATTCTCTGCTCACTGTTACAGGTACAACCTCTGTTTCTTTTGAGTTTAACGGACCTGCTGTTAGCTGTGAGCTGGTTGAGTGGCGCTCTTCTCTTCAGCAACTCCTGTGACTCCCATGCTACCTGTTACAACCTCCACACTGTGGAGCAGGTAAATAGAAATAGCATCACCTGGAATTTATCATCACCACCAGCAGGAAGCTGCACTTTTGCTACATACTGTATGATGCTGTGTCTAAATTTAATTACACTGCATCAGACTAGACTGAATTTTCTACTGAATGTCTTATGACACACTGTTACTGGTCATTTGTTAAAATAATATGTAGATATTTATTTTTTGCTATTTTTCTGCTGTTTATATAAAGAATATGTTGGAACGGAGTTGTATTTGTGTCTCAGAAAGGCGGTGCCTTCAGGCCTTAATTCCTGGCTAAAATAATGCCACATGCTGCAGCCTGTTGCACTGCACTGAAGTCTGCTTCATATGGCCTGAATTAAGGCACACATTAAGCACAGACACAATGAGCCATGACAGTTAGCTTCTTGGATTTTTAGCTGTTTTAGGGAGGATTTATGTAAAATGGAAAGGAACATTCCTTACCATACTCATTACGTATACATAATAACATAATTATACATAAGAAAAAAGCTTATTTGAGCTGAGTTTGTCTGTTCCTTTAAAACCTGGTTTTAAAGTAACAGACCAAGTAACAGGGGCTAGCTTTGTCACTAATGTGTACATCCATTTGGAGGCCTGGCCCACCAAAAAAAGTGCTCTTGTAGATGGCAGTTACGCCACAGTCTTGTTAACATTATTCACAAACTGGTTCTCGCACACTAGGAGGTGTCACTTTAAGAAGCAATATTGATTGACATTGCTCAGCAACCGGTATAAACTTTTCTGTGCAATGTGCAGCCTTGTAACAGGCTAGTTCAATAAACAGTCAGAGTGGAGATCGGACTGAGCTGAAGAACAGAACTGTAGTTTGTTGCGGAATGCATGGTGCAACGCTAAAACAAAGTCAGTTTTAGCTGTAATAAAAACAAAATTATGAATGTGGACTGTACACATTATAGGAATCATAGGAATTAGAGTAAGTCTGATTTCCTTTTATCAGTTGAAATCTGATGGTTTTTGCTGCAGTTTTGTGTTGTGAATGAAATGATTTAATAAAAATATTCTTTATTACTTTCATTGGTTAAATGTTACATCGCAATTTATCATCATGAGCCTATATAGCCTGTTGTCATGGAATTCAGAGGTGGATGCAAGTGCAAGTGGTTTAATTACAAACGAAAAACAAACAATACAAAAACTAGGAGTTTAAACATAAACTATGAAAATGAGGTGAGCAACACACGGGCAGTAGGTAACACACTACAAACTCTAGACCAGGAGTGTCCAATCTTATATGGAAAGGGCTGGTGTGGGTGCAGGTTTTCATTCCAACCAAGCAGAAGCCACACCTGAGTCTACTAAAAGCCAAGATCAGCTGATTAAACAGGTGGAATCAGGTGTAGGAAAAACCTACAGGCAATTAGGTTTTGAATTAAAAAAAAAGTTATGTTTGAATTGATAGGCCTGTGACAGCCCTTTTGCTGTGTTCATATTAAGCCTACAGAGGGGCAAAGTTCCTGAAATGTGTGGTCTGCTGTAGCTGTGGCAACATGTGTGTGCTACAGTAAGCAACTGACATTTGTGATGACTACTACCAGCCCCACCCACTGTTCAATTTCTGGGTCCACCACTGCATGAAACCTGTGCTGGAGTCCCTTAAGGCCCGTCCTTATGAACCTATTCATGATGGCGATTTGTAATGGATATCTCTGAAAACTGCCTTCTTGCTAGAAATCACTCCAGCCAAAACAGATGGGGAATTATCATGCACTGGCCATAAGTTTGTCTTGCATGTGTTGATGGCCAGATGACTCTGAAGTGACCATGTAGCTGAATCCGGGATTTCTACCCAAGGTCATATCACCCAACTTTGCAAATAAGTCCACTGACCTTGCAGCCTTCAGTAAGGGTGAACCTGCAGAGTTTTCCTTGCTGTTCTGGGTCCTAGGCCCTGTGGTGTTATTAGGCCTCAAGTGGAGTGAGGTCATCTCTGAGCAACGGTCATCTCTGAGCATGTGTGCTTCTGTGAACCCCACATAAACTTCATGGTTTCTTGTCATTTGTGCCCACAAGTGACAGTTAGTTTAGTTAGTAAATTGTAACCCAGTATGCCCTCAAATGTTTAGCTACCAGTGTAAAGTAATTAATCACTATGTTACTGTGTATAGGTGCACAAATATTTTGGCAGCTGAACCAAAGATTATTCCTGACAATATTTACACAGGCACCTGTTACATTAGCAATGCCAGGTATAACTGTTTGAAGCTGTGGCTTGCCAATGTTTGAGTTGGGATCATAGAGATAGGAGGTTTGACGGGCAGATTACATTGCCAGTTAACTTATTTTATGATTCATCTGTTGTAAATGTTTCGCAGTCAGTGTTTAAATTTTTTTAATTGTTTTTTTTTTTTTTTTTTTTTATGACCACATTGCATGGCCAAGGAAGGTGAAGTTTCATAATGTTGCAAGCTCCGGGGCAAGCCCATGATTTCCACCTTTTGAAGTTCCTCACTTGCCTGGAATATGTTTCAGCCTTGTCACAATTAGTCATTTGACATGAATGTCACAACAAAAGTAATGACACTGGAAAATGACATAGCAAATGATGAAGCGATTAAATGATGTACTTTTCAGCCAGCAGAAGTGTACAGTTTCAATGGCAACAGTTAGATAAGCATCAGTGTAAAGCAAAATGGTATTATTATAATTATATGAGACATGTTTATTTTTCTTCTTCTCACTACCATTGTGATTTTCCCTTTCTTACCTAACAGACTCTCTTCATGGCATCCTTTTTCTATACACTCCACTATGTGTGGGTGCTCTACACTGGATTGAAGGAGAAGTATTATTGCAGACTGAATGGTATCCCAGCTCAGGTAATAAATCAAGTCATAATCATAAGCTCTGATGATCATTAATTAAAAAATTTAAACTTAGGATTGTCCCATGTGTAATAAACCTTATATGACTCTTTCATTTCAGCATCCAACCCAAGCAAACCCATGCAGTAAACTGGCAGCAGTTATGTCCTGGTATGTAGAGCATGATTCCAGATTCTCTATACTACAGTATTATAAGTCCCCTAATATTAAACAACTATTTTTAAACATCCAGGATTTTCACACAGCTTGGGCCATGTATTTAATATATTCCTGTTAACACTGACTATGCACTATATTATGTTCATAGATTGTAATGGGATGTCTGTATTTGCACTATGTTGTTCAATCTTATATTCTTTCTCATTCCAGTGTTTTGCCAATGATGCTCACAGTGCCAGTGTTCATAACAGGAAATGTGTTGCACTGTTATGTGAACTTTACCCAGCCCTACAGGTATGTCTGTTTCTAACTGTTGAATTCATCTGGAAAACCCCAACAAAGCTTATTTAGACAATGATAATTCCCAGTAATTTTCTACTTAGCATACAACATAAAAAGCAGAAGGAACCGCTATAAGTTTGGTTACTGGAACTGTGTATGAAATTAAAAAAGGACATTAGATCCTCCAGTGTCAAGCACTCAACCTCAAACATACAAGCTTGATATTATTTGTGTGGCTTCAATAAAATCTCTAGATATTTTTAACAGTTTGGGCAATGCTGAGTAGTAAGCAGAAGGCTTCTGCAAATATCTTTATTGTATTTTTATTTTTGTTCCACATTGATGCCTTTTATTGCCAAAAGAAGGGTTGGAGTGGTTAAAATTTGCATGGAAGAAATGCTATGATGAGCAGACTGAAACCTCAGATTATATAAAATGAAAGCTACGTGTTTGGGGATGATTCTACAAGCCTACATATATTTATGCTCAGACTAGTTTGTCTTATGTGTGTGTATTTTCTGTTGCTTTATTGTGTTTGCAGTTTTGTTTTTATTATTTTACCTACTGATTTGACTTCAGTACAGAACAACAGAAACAGCGACCCATTAGTTTGACTTATATGATACCAACTAGTACCAAGAGGCTTTGTTTATTAACATTAGAATTTTAAATAAAGCTACACTATATGGCCAAATGTATGTGGACACATATGGATCACACCCATATGTAGGCACTTCCCAATGTTGCCACAAAGTTGTAAGCACAACTTTGTTGTAGGATATCTTTGTATGCTGTAGCATTAAGATTTCGCTTCACTGAAATAAAGAGGCCCAAACTTGTTCCATCATGACATTGCCCCTATGCACAAAGTGTGGCCCATAAAGACATGGTTTGCCAAGGTTAGAATGGAAGATCATGAGTGGCCTAAGCCCTGACCTCAACCCCATTGAACTGTATTAATGCCCATGGTTTTGGAATGGGCACATATGGGTGTGATGGTCATGTGTCCATATACCTTTGGCCATATAGTGTATTTCCTAAATATAGAATTTTTCATGTTTACTTACAGATGTCTTTTGTTACACACCGGTGCTCTCTACCCAACCTCACAGGAGAGTGAGATACTCATGGCTTGTAAGATCATCAGTGACTACACCATCGCTATCTTCCTTATAACCTTCTTCTTCACTCTCACTGGGATTGTGGTGAGCTGCTTTCTGATCTGTGCTAACGTTTCAGACAATTCTTGAAGACGTTTTTTTTGTAGTTTAACTTACAGTCAGGTCTATAATTATCTGGACATTGATACATTTATTGTTATCTGAGCTGTCTACCACAGTATATTGGACTTTGAGTTAAATAATACTTAGCCTTTGCACTTTAATTTGAGGGTATTACAGCACTTTTTATATGGGGTCCCCCTTTATAAGGGACCAGAAGTAATTTGCTGCTCAGCTGTTCCATGGACAGGTGTGTGTTATTCCCTCTTCACTTAAAGTAAGCAGAAAAAAGGTCTAGTTGATTTCAAGTGTGGCATTTGCATTTGGAATCTGTTGCTGTTAACTCTCAATATAAAGTCCAGACAGCTGAAACATATGCGAGATTGAGTGAGAGTAATGTGAAGCAGGCAGTGTAGAGAAGAAAAGTTGAGGATTTCTCAATTTTATTCTCGCAAATGAGAAGTGAATAGAAGTGACCTAGATCTGATTGTGAATTCCTGTGAATTACAACAGTTATGCTCACAAATTTTTCACTTAAAATCTATTGAACTTTCATTCAGCAAATTTGAGGGAAAAAAAAGACTACAGTTCAAGGCCCTATGGGCTTAGAGGCTCATGGGCAAGGCAGACATATAATGCAGACATTTGTTAGTTGCAACAATTTGTGAGCATAACTGTTATAATTGATTAAAAAACAATTAATGTAATGTGCAGTGAGTAGAAGCAGGATGCAGGTGCGTGACATCATCATGCTGTTTATCTGGGGCAATCCATAAATCCATAAATAGTATAGGTCACATCACTGGCAGGCAGTGATAGAGACTGGACAATGTGGTCTCCATGTTATCCTGTGGGCTTCTGAGTTCTTGATGTACTAATGTTGGATGTACTAATGATTGGTGAGGAGTGTCAGTGTTCCTACCTCTATTTGGTGCTACTGATTTGTTCATTTGTTCAGAGGGATATCCTGAGGTGCAAATACAGTTCACACACCCCTAAGAACCGTGCCTTGCAGACAACTTTATATATGTTCATAAGATGATGAGTATGCGACTATCATGCAAACAACATAGTACAAGGAAAAGGTAGACGGGGCCTGGCCAATTAATTAGGCTGATTAAGCATTTTAAGCTAATCAGTATTGGGCAGTCTGTGAGTGCTCATGCTAACTTTTTTGTCCATCCCGGTAAATGCGTACTGTCTTCAAATCCAATTAAATGCCTCAGAGAAAGCACTGGCATTGGAGTTCCCTTAGAATAAAAGGTTAAGGCGGAATTCTTAGCCCTCAAAGAGTTAATTAATTTTAATTAATTTAATTAGCCTTAAATTAATTGTATTAGCCACAATTTATAAGGTTAGCTGTGATTACTCCAGCCTCTATATTTAATTTAATGTAATTCAATTCTATTTGTATAGCACTTTTAACAATGGACATTGTTACAAAACAGCTTTACAGAAATATAAAAATTCTGGATATAAATTTTAAAATTATAAATTTATCAATTTTTTATAAATAAATTTATCCCTAATAAGAAAGCCAGAGGTGATGGTGGCAAGGAAAAACTCCCTGAGACAACATCAGAAAGAAACCTTGAGAGGAACCAGACTCAAAAGGGAACCCATCCTCATCAGGGTTTCACTGGATAGTGCAATTATTAATAATTTCTGAAATAAATAATAACTATATACTATGTAGTCAAAAAGTGCAGTTGTGTAACAGGATCTTATGAGCATCTTGTGAGCATGAGCATCAGAGTCATTTCTGAATTCATTGTAGTTTTAGTTTGACATCTATAATGAATTCAGAAATGACTCTGATGCTCATACTCATAAGATGCTGTTGAAGTTATCAACTGTTCGATGATGGAGACTTGAGTGCAAAACTTTTCATAGCAATCGCAGTCCTAAGGCTATCAAAGGAAGAACATCCATAGCCACTTTTATAGTTTCTGTGTGGTACCATCCACAGTAATTTCATTGTAATGAATTTTTCAAGCAGCGAATGATTTTCAGGTGATGAGAACTCCAACCAGAAGTAGGGCATCAGGATGGATCAGGCAGGTCCAGAGAGCAGAAGGGGTCAGGATCACTGGTATCTCAGGAGTAGCATGTGTAGCTCGACAGAGAGAGAGAGACAGGAGGAGGAAGAGAGAGAGAACACAGATTATTAGGTATGCCCTTGTCACGTAATGTTTAAAGACAACAAACATTGATTGCAGAGTGCAAGCAGGGACTCAGGCAATACTAGCTATGACAGCATAACTAAAATGGAGAGCCATAAGGTAACACAGATATGAAGGCACCCTGAGACATGAAGCAGCCAACCACTCCACCATCAACAAACCTGAGCGAACGGGTGAGAATGGGGGGGGCAACAGCATCCAAACATCCCAGTTCACAAAACACTCTATGCCCGTGAACCCTCCAGATCTGCGCCTTTATCTAAGAAAACCCTATTAACAAAAGGCTTGACCTAAATATGTTTTCAGCCTAGACTTAAACACTGAGACTGTGTCTGAGACCTGAACACTAATTGGAAGGCTGTTTCATAACTGTGGGGCTTTGTAAGAGACAAATGTAGCCTTCAGTATTCAGGATACCAACAAAGGGCCTGTACCATTTGCTTGAAGTATATGTGGCAGATCATAAAAGACCAGAAGTTTGCTCAGGTACTGCAGTGTGAGACCATTCAGTGCCTTATAGCCCAATTGTAGTATTTTATAATCAATGCAAAATTTGACTGGGAGCCGATGCAGTGTGGATAAGATAGGGGTGATGTGATCATATCATCTGGTTCTAGTAAGAACTCTGAATGCTGCATTATGCAGTATGCTGCATTGCAATAATCCAACCTAGAGATAACAAAAGTATTAGTTTTTATCTTGGCAATATTTCTGAAATGAAAGAAGGCTATCCTAGTAGTATTATCTACATAAGCTTCAAAATGAAAGACTGGAGTCAATAATCACACCAAGATTTTTTACTGCTGCACATGATGTAACTGAAATGCCATTCAGAGATACTATTTAATCAGAAAGCTTACTTCTAGCTGCCTGTGGTCCTAGACAGAAATACTTGTACTTGTTGGAATTAAGTAGAAGGAAGTTAATAAGCATCCAGTGTTTAATGTCCTTTACACATTTCTCAACTTTATTAAGCTGATGTCTCTCATCTGGCTTTGCTGAAGCATACAACTGTGTGTCATCAGCATAGCGGTGGAAGCTAATACCATGTTTACAAATAATTCTACCTGGAGATAGTATATATAGAGAAAATAGGAGTGGGCCTAAAACAGAACCTTGTGGAACACCAAACTTTACCTTAGTATGCATAGAGAGGTCCTCATTTAGATCTACAAACTGATAATGATCAGTCAAATAAGTCCTGAGCCAGCAGAGGGCCATTCCATTAACTCCAACAACATTTTCTAGTCTATCAAGGAGAATAGTATCATCACTGGTGTCAAAAGCTGCACTAAGGTCAAGCAAATTTCATGAATTTTATTCCTGTATAGGTATGAGCATAACTGCTGTGCTACAACCATTTCTAGGATGTTGGAGATAAAGGGAAGGTTTGATATTGGCCTATAGTTGGACAGCTGACAGGGTCGAGGTCAGATTTTTTTTAAATCAGGGGTCTACATGTCTACATAATAATCAAATTGCCTGGCTTTGAATTAATAGTCTGAATTTTTATTGCCTGATATTTTCAATTTTGTTTTTGAAAAAAAATCATGAAGTCATCACTACTACATATTAATGGTGTGCATGCTTCTGGGGTGGTTTTATTCCGAGTTAACTTTGCTACAGTCTTAAATAAGAATCTAGGATTATCTTCTATTAGTGTTGAAAGATATGTTCATCTAGCAGCACTAAGAGCTTTTCTATAGCTCAGGAGGCTCTCCTTCCATGCTGTTTGGAATACTACCAATTTAGTTTGATGCCATTTATATTCTAATTTTCAAGTGATCTGTTTTAAGGTGCGTGTGTGATCGTTATACCAGGGTGCTAGTTTTTTCTCTACTTATTTTCCTTTTAAGTGGAGGTACATTATCTAGAGTGTAGCGGAAAGTTGACTCTAAGCAATCAGTTTCCTGATCAAGTTCTGTGGGGTCAGACGATGATCCAATCAAGGTTGATAACTCTGGGAGATAAAACTATGTACAGTAGCTGATGTGAATGTACGTTTGTCGCGGTAGCGTGGCAAAGTGCATATTTTATGACTAAGATACATTTTAAATGAGATAAGGTAATGATCTGAGATAGCTTCAGACAGTGGAAGTGTGACTATATTTTTTATATTTAATCCGTAGGTTTGTATTAGATCAAGAGTGTGACCACCATTATGAGTGGGTCCTATTACATTCTGATTAACCCCTACTGAATCTAGAATGGAATCTGTATCATTTGTCATTTGTTTGATTCGTGTCGTTTAGTAAGAAAATACGATTTTAAGCTAAGATAGCTAATGGCACAAATGCAACAAAAGCATAATGCTTTGCAGACTGCATGCGGCATACCACATACTTGCGTAACACCTATTACAAACTGCCTACTGAATTTTTAAATACATCTGTGATTTAAAAAATTATTTAGCTATACCCAGCTTAGAATACATACACCTCATCATCTGTAATCATACCGCTCAATGCTGAATCTATTCTTCTTCTTGCTCTAGGTGCTAATGATAAAAGCTCGCTCCTTGTACAAGCGCTGTGTTACTTCTCACGGCTTCTTTGCTGACCGTCAATGGGCCACACTTCGTGTGCTGGAACAGCGCATGTTCCTTTACCCATCTGCATTCTTTTTCTGCTGGGGACCAGGTAAACACAAGTTTAAAATTAAGCTCTTGTATTATTAATTCTATATTTATTTATTACTACAGGTAAGTACTGCTATGCAGTTACCTAACCATAAATGTACCTAATCATAAACCCTGTTAACCAAATGTCTCTGGGCTGCATTTGGTGGAATCTTTTTTTCTTTTTGGCCTGTTTTTGGGTTCCAGGCATAAAAAGAGGAACTCAAAAAAGTACCATATTTTTTGAGCAACATGTTGATGTCTTCCTCTTTTGGACAGCAATTTTCCTGGCCACCATGATGTTATTCAAACCAGAGGAAGTGGAAGGAAAGGTGGGAGTTATCCTGTACATTCTACAGGTAAGCCAAAATAAATCTGCTGTACAACCGATATAAAAGTGATCTCTTATTAATTTTTATAGCAGCTGTATTAATTCCTTTTTAAATTGTTACCACCTTGTTACTCTCAGTTTACAATGACTTCATCTGTGTGCTATTGATATGAAATATGATCAGTTCAGTTTATTCATTACCATATGTAGCACTTTTCACCACTGCCAATGTCACTAAGCAGTTTAACAGAAAGTAAGGTCAAAAGCCGAAGAAGATAATAGCAAGAAAAAACTCCCTTACGACTTTAATTAGAAACTTTGTTCTAAGCCAAACCACTCTATTTAATGTACATTATATATTATAAGCTACACCCACTGCTAACATGTACCTAAAATCAAGCACATAGCCATGCAGTCTCCATAGACAAACATTGGCAGTAGAATGAGTTGTACTGAAGGGCTAAGTGACTTTAAACATGGCACTGTCATAGGACACCACCTTTGCTACAAGTCAGTTTGTGAAGCTTCTGCTCTGCTAGATCTGCCCCAATTAACTGTACGTACTATTATTGTGGACGCATCTAGGAGCAACAACAGCTCAGCCACGAAGCAGTAGACCACCAAACTCACACAGTGTGGCTGGTGAGTGCAGAAGTGCATAGAGCATAAAAAAAAATCACCTGTGTTCTGTTGTATCACTGACTACAGAGTTCCAAACTGCCTCTGGAAGCAATATCAGCACAAGAACTGTGCATCGGAAGCGTCATGAAATGGGTTTCCATGGCCAAGCAGCTGCATACAAGCCCAAGATCACTATGCCCAATGCCAAGTTTCAGCTGGAGTGGTGTAAAGCATTCCACACCTGGACTTTGGAGCAGTAGAAACACGTTCTCTGGAATGATGAATCACGCTTCACTATCTGACACTCTGAAGGCCAGATCTAGGGTTGGCAGATGCCAGGAGAACGCTACCTACCTGAAAACTTAGTGCCAAAAGTAAAGTTTGGTGGAGAAGGATAATAATCAATGGCTGTTTTTTCACCATTTGGGCCCATTAGTTCCAGTGAAGGGTAATGTTAATGCTACAGCATACAAAGACATTTTAGACAATTGTTTGCTTCCATCATTGTGGCAACAATTTGGCAAAGGCCCTTTCCTGTTCCAGCATGACTGTGCCCCTGTGCACATGGTTTGGCAAAGTTGGTGTGGAGAAACTCCAGTGGCCTGCACAGAGCCCTGACCTCAACCCCACCTTTGGGATGAATTGGAATGCCAATTGTAGCCAGGTCCTCTTGTCGAACATCAGTGCCGACCTCACAAATGCTCTTTTGACTGAAAAAATTCCCACAGACACTCCAAAATATTGTAGAATGCTTTCTCAGAAAAGTGGATGCTATTGTAGAAGAAATACACTATATGGCCAAAAGTATGTGTAAATCTGACCATAACCCCCCTCCAACTTTCAGCGGGAAAGTTGGAGGGGGGTTATGGTCAGATTTACACATACTTTTGGCCATATAGTGTATTATTCTGTATTTGAAGTATGAAAGAATCAGGGGTTTAATTGGTAAGGTGATGATTGTTCATGTGGTCTTATTGAGACTACTGACTAGCTAGTGAGGGCCAAGCTATAAAGATCATAGTGATGCAGAGACAGAATGCTTTAGTGATTGAAAAATGATAACAACATAATCTAGTACTGATACATGTATTTGAACAATATACTTCCTTTCCTATGAAAAACAGGATTTGTTTCTATAAGGAAAAACAAAAAGAAGGCAAAGGTTTGTTGTACCAAACATTGATTTGATTTAGTTTTGTTTTTTTTTTCTGTTTACTGATATTTGTAGTAAGTTGGCACCAGCACAGTGCATAAAATCATGCAGATGCAGGTCAAGAGCTTCAGTTCATGTGCAAGATGGGCTTGGTTGGAGTTTTTCAGATACTGCTGATCTCGAACAGACTGGTTTGAGCTGACAGGGAGTCTACAGTAACTCAAATAAGCACTCTTTCCAACCATGGTGCGCAGAAAAGCATCTCAGAATGCACAACACATCAAACGTTGAGGTGGATGGGCTCCAACAGCAGAAGACCACATCAGGTTCCACTCCTGTCAGCCAAGAACAAGAATCTGAGGCTATCTTGGACACAGACTCACCCAAACTGGATCCAAACCTGGTCTTTTTCCAGTCTTCAGCTATCCAGTTTGGGGGAGCCTGTGCTCATGACAGCCTCAGATTCCTGTTCTTGGCTGACAGGAGTGGAACCTGATGTGGTCTTCTGCTGTTCTAGCCCATCCACCTCAAGGTCAATGTCTTGTGCATGCTGAGATGCTTTTCTGCTCACCACAATTGTAAAGAGTGATTATTTGATTATTCCTGGCAGCTTGAAACAATCTGGTCATTTTCCTCTGACCTCTCATCAACAAGGCATTTCCACCCACAGAACTGTCGCTCTGTCAATGTTTTTTATTTTTTACACCATTCTGTATAAACTCTAGAGACTGTTGTGAGATCACTGAAATACTCAAACCAGTCCATCTGCTACCAACAACCATGCCACAGTTAAAGTCACAGAGATCACACTTTTTCTTCATTCTGATGTTTAATGTGAACATTACCTGAAGCTCTTGACTGTATCTGCATGATTTTTTTGCATTGCGCTTCTGCCATATGATTGGTTTGTTAGATAACTGCATGAATGTGCAGGTGTACAGGTGTTCCTATTAAAGTGGATGGTGAGTGTATGTATCTGGACTGCTTTGTAATGCATTTGTTTAAATTAGTGGAATTTAGATAAGCACAAAGTAATGAGGCCATGAGGATTATATAGCTCAGTTATATTACTCTGAGGCAATGTGTAAGGTAACCACTTACATCACTCTCTCTCCTCCTTCTCACTGTCTCTTTGCCTCTCTGAATTTTTGTCTTTATCATTCTTCCCTCTCTTTCTTAGGCCTTCACCTCTGGCTCTCAGGGTCTGTTGAACTGTCTGGTGTATGGCTGGACCCAACAGCACTTTCGCACCCTAAGCAGAGGCACTGTGAGAGATGCTGATACCCAAACACCGCTGTTGCGCTCCCAGAAGCAAACTTACAACACTCTCTGCTCATCCAGCACAGGCATGCAACATATCTGAGGGATGAGAAAAGAAAATACTTCTCATAGCCCAACCTGTAGACTAAACTGCCTTATGACTTGTCCTGAGGGAGTTATGGTTATTTGTGTGACACTTGCAAAAGAAAAAAGTCTGGACATCCATGCGTGAATTGCGTCTCTGAAGAGCAGTGTACCTGTTGCCATGGCAACAATGCCAGATGGCCAGTCAAGATGGTTAAAGATAAGGACAAAAAAAACCTTATCTGAGAGTTTTGAAAAGTGTCTCAAAGAAGGAAGAGGTCTAGTATTGGTTTTGTTATGAGTCCTGCTGCTGCACCTGCCACCAGAAAGCTAACCAAGGGAATTCCTCTACAAAGCCTTTAGCTATGTTTATAGACAGCAACAACCTTTACATAAGGTTAGAGACTGAAAAGTAAAATAAGACTTCTTTTTGACAACTGGCAGGAAAGGACGAAAGTAACCTTTTTGAAGATACACATCAACGGGAACCATACCTTTACAGGAGCCTTATATCAGACTCAGATATTCCAAAGGGCCCAACAACAAATGCCACAAAATCCACCAAACCCAAATGAAGTTCTTTTACAGTAAGTGTTTACTCTAACACATCAGAATGGGTAGGTCCACTGCTGGCATATTCAGCATAGTACATGAAAAGTACTACAAAACCTAGCACATTTACACTTTTTTTTTCCTTGGGGAAGCAGGTAAAACAGGTACGTCAGAAAGCAGGTGTGTCCTTTCATACATAAGATGAACACATCTGTGACAAAATCTGGGAATTTTACACATTTATACGTTTTAGTTGTACAGCATTTTTAAAAATAGACACAAAGCAGTTTTACCTAAATCTGGATGCAGATTTAGCATATTGAAGCAAAGCATTTGTAATAAACACATGACAGGCCATGTTACTATACAGAAATCTGTGTGAATGACACTGTGCTTTTTAACTGTTTATATTTACATTTAATGTTATGGAACATCTCGCTTATGTTATAAACTGTTGCTATCTTACCAGCCTTTCCTGTATTTTCTCTCTTGAAGTTAATGAGACAAAAAACACAGCTTGTCATTTTACGGACACCCAAGACTCCTCCCATAAATGTTACCTAAATGTATCCTAACAAAAAACTTCACCACATTAGTGATTATACATTGAGCATCCATCAAGTCCCTGTGTATGAGCTGTTACTAAAACAATAACGGTTTCGAATGAATACATATTCGAGAATTAAACCGCACTGTTGTATAAACACAAAAAATATGAAATACAGTGGATTCAGAAAGTATTCAGACCCCTTTACTTGTTGCACACTTTATTGTGTTGTGGATTTGATTTTGAATGGATATAATTGACATTTTTACCCATCAATCTACAATTAATCACCCATAATGATAAAGTGTTTTTAGAGATTTTGGAAAATTAATTAAAAATCAAAAACTGAAGTCTCTTATTCACAAAAGTATTCAGATCCTTTATTCAATATTTTGTAGAAGCCCCTTTGGCAGCAATTACAGGTACAAATCTTCTAGGATATGTCTCTGCAAGCTTTGCACACATAGATTTGGGCAGTTTATCCCATTCTTCATGGCAGATCCTCTCAAGCTCCATCAGATTGGATGGCGAGCGTGAGTCGAGAATAAGTGACTGCAGTGTGTGATGAAGGGCAAGGGATAGGGACTTATGAAAAAAGGAAACATGTTTTGTTCGTGGACCTACATACACACTTTATACTTGAAATATGGTTATTTGAAACAGGAAGTTTATGGTTGAATGTAGGACTAAAATAACTTGAGAGTGAGAGGGAGAAAACTATGTTTTCTCAATATGTTTGCACTGCCTAGACCCAATGTCATGTTTCATTCACATGTAAGAGCTTGTTCTGTCAACATGTATACATGATTATTGTGAACTGTACAAACAAATGGCTTGAGGCAGTGATCGTTAAGTTCACTTTTGAATAAAACAATACAACCCAGCCCCGAGGTACTGTAATGTGTGTTTTATACACTGTTTTATAATACAATATCTTAATTATATATTTTGTCTCTGTTTTATTCATTCAATTTAGTTATGTATTTTTGTATTATTCTGCACTTTTTACAGTCAACATTGTCACAGTAGAAGTTAACAGACACTTAAAAAAGCAAGAGATGGGAACCTTACCTGATCCGGTTGAAATTATAGTCAGAAATAAAGTTTATATTAGTAATATTAAACACATAACTGGAACACAAAGGAAATGTCTGCGATGTAGGCCAGCCTAGGGAGATTAAATATAATGTCCATATACATGATGTTAGAGGTCTAAAAACATGATCAGTATAAGGCAGACGGAGAGGAACAGGAAGTGGTTTTGGAGGTATTTTAGCTCACTTGTTTGTGTAAATTTACACAGCTAATTTTTATGTTTAAACTATTTTTTAAATTAAATTCTTAAGGCATTAAATTTAACAAAAATTAATTGATAAAGTGACAAAAAAAAGTCATTTAGAACATTTGTGAAAACACTGGGATTGAGATTATTTCAAAATGATTTTACTGTTCAGTTTTTATCAACTAATTATTTTATCACTCTAATTATTGTGCACCCATCATGGAAATGAGCAAAACTAAGCGACACATGCAATAAATGATCTATGATCTATGATCTAAGTGTGCTTACAAATATGGGGATGAGGTATAGTTTCATTTTAGCACTTTTTAAAAGTAAGTCTAATTTTAAGAAGTAATTTAAATTATTTTATTTTATTTTAGTTTATTTGCCAAAATATTGGTTTCAAAATTGTCTACATCTTTAATCCTCCCTGGGGATTAACAGCACTTCAGCTGCTCTGTGTAATGAACAACAAGGCTGGAGAGACTTGTAGAGGTTGTAGACTTGTACAACAATTACTCTGGATTAAGATGGAGTATTTTGCATTAAATACCACCATCTTACCACATATCATATTCCCATTTTTCCTTCTCATCTCATGTTAGACTGCATGTACACCATACCGACAGGGGTTCCCAAAAAATGTGGGGTCACTTAATTTACAGTAGGGTCACAAACTCACAATCTCCTCTTTGTTTAATTTATTTATTTTGCAAAGTAATATTATGAATACTGCACTAACTGTGAAGACAGATTTTGTGTGCTAGTATTTTGAAGTTACTTGGAGCCACATTCAGACAAGCCATATTTAAAAGAAGTGTGTACACGCTATTTTAGTCCCTTTTGCTGTCCTTACACACTGCAGTAGTGTAGGATTACAGCAATAAAAATGTTCAAATTTCTCAAGTTGGCTTTTTCCCTACATTAGCATTGCTAGCCTTATTAGCTATCACTCAATGTACTGCTCACTATTTATCTCCGTGAATTGATCTGCATGATCATGTATGTTGTAAGCAGCTCTCACCTCTCATTCAGGTTAGCTGCTCTTTCAGCCTGATCTCTGAGTATTTCACTTGATCTCTTAGTATCCAGTACTGTTCCTGCAGATTGTCCTGAGTTTTGGAGAACCTTTAGTCTGTAAACACTGATGCATAAGAAGAAATAGCTATTATACAATATGATACTTTTAAGGGTGAAGAAGACTTTGGACCAGACTGGAAGCACCTTATCCCATTTTAGCAAGTCCTGTTCTTAAAGATGAAATTTTACTGGCCCAGAATGGTGAATCCTTCATACAGGGCTCTGAACTTTCACTACAGGAAAGCTTTAAGGTAACATATGATGACATTTTCTAGGACGTCCTTTTCCTTTAGACTGTCGGTAGTTTTTCGTGGCTCAAGATTTTTTAAACCTTTACACAAGACTGACTATTGATTCATATTGATAAACTGCACTTTTAAAATTCAAATAACAAGCTTCAGCTTCAGGGCAAAACTCGAGTGAAACAAGTGAACCCAAGCTACTGTCGCTAGTAAACAGTAATTACAGAATATGCAGATGACAGTAACTACGAACATAACGAGACTCTTATTTTGATAACTAAACATTCACGTCCTGCAATGTTATTATCACGTGATCGCCCCACTTTGAGCACGCTAGTACTAGCCACCACTGATAAACTGTTGAAGTTTAGCTAGTTTACGGCCTGTTGTGAAGGTGTAGTGCCGTCAGTCTAGCGACCAGGCTGAAAAGCGTCAGGTGTGTTAAATAATTTGGCATAATATTTATCTAATAGGATTTTGATTATGGTTAATCAGGTAACAGTGGAGTCATGCTGCACCTGTACTGCAGGACTGCTGCAGATAAACGTTATACAGCCTGTATGGTTTAAAGCCCTGTAATCAGTCGTTAGTTCTCTGGTTCTTCTGCTGCTTGTCACTAACAGAAGGTATGTTGTTTACACGGGCAGGATGATGGTTTCGTGGTTTCTCCGTGTCAAGCCTCCCTTTCATCGCCATCTGAGTGTTTGCTCTTCCTCCAGCCACAGAGCTGTCATATTTGACATGTTTGGAGTGTTGATCCCATCACCGCTCCCTAAAGCAACAGGTTCAAGTGCTTCATGGTTTCTGCAGGTTCTCCTCATGTGCTCTCGTGCCATCAGAGAAACACCACCATTACTCAAAGTTTTATGTCACTAATATACAGCACTGTGCACAAGTCTCTGGCACAAGCAAAGAAATGCTGTAAAGCAAAGATGCCTTCAGAATTAATAGAATTAAACGTTTCTACATAAAAAAAAAATGTAGCAATAAACAGTAATTAAACAGCAATAAACAGTAACTAACGAAACAAAGTCAATACCCTTTGCTTTAAAAAAGAAAATAAAGAAAATAGTAGTCTTGGGGATACTTTGTGTAGTTTTATAAGGAAATTAGCTGGTAAGTTTTATTGAGCAGATTGCAAATCTGACACAGTTCTTCTGCAGATTCTTACTGTCACACTCACTTTTTACTTTCTTTACTGAAATACAAACATTTTTCTGTAACATTTAATTTAATGTTTGAAAATAGAAAATGTTTTTTGTACTGTCTCATACTGTCTCAGTAATGCAGAAGACATAAAATAAATAACTATAACAAAATTTGTATAAAAAAAAATGAGGGTTCGTGAGCACAGTACTGTACACACTGGGGTGTTTGAACTTTTCACGATATGATAACCTAGTCTAAAAAAAAATCACAGCTTTACAGTATTAGGATTTTAAATGACCATGAAAAAACACACAAGCTGCTAGTGAAAACTGATTGTGAAATCTTTGTATTGTTTGCACATCGTTGTGTATATGACAAAAACCAAAAGGAATAGATTAAATATATGTAATTTCTACATAAAGTGTCTGAAATTGGGCCTCATTAATCAGTCTTTGAGTAAAGTGATGTGTAAATGTTTGCATAAGCCAAACCAAACTAAAAATTCATGCCAGATTTACAGTTTCTTGAATGCTGATTTTCTTTGTATATCCATGTGTATGTTGGTAAATAGCAATCACTGTAAATAACTGGGCATGTGCATGCCACAGCTGATTTACATTTGGTGACGCCCACAAAACTCCATAAAAAGGCCAAGATCACAAGGGGAAAGCACAAAATGGTTACTAAATGACATATCCAGCAGAGCCACAGCATCTGAAAAGGCCAAAATATGGAAAGAAATTACGGAGTTGGATTCAGCATCATCCATCCAGCACAATATAAGCCAGCTCAAAAGAAAATGGTTTGACACAAAAACTGAATCCAAAAAAAAGTATTACTGCTAATCTACAGGTTTCTCTGCTACGGAGGCCAAACCATGATAAAGCTTTTTAAATGTCACCAGATGCCTTGGCAAATGGAACTGACTTATACAGTTCCCTCTGAAATAGACTGTATTTATCACCAGAATACTTTTTGATTACTAACACTAAGGGGCCGACATGACTATATCATATCGTTATTGTGATAAATTTTGCTTTTGCCTGTTCCATTTTCAAATTGTTTATTTTTAGAATATTTCTGAATTTAAAAACTAGTGGACTTTATTAATTTTTCCATTTTGTGGCACTTCTCTTTTGCTGGGGTGTTGGGTGCATTCCAGTTGTAGCCTCAGTATAATCAAATAGCTGTGCTGCTGTGTATTGTGAAAGCATATTTTGACTATCAGGATAAGTTTTTGTCAAACCACCTACCCCTTTACAAGTGGTAGAGCCCCACAGGAAGTTTGCTTTTCTGTGATTATAACTTATGCACATATTTGTCACTTTTTTGACAGAATGGGAAGATGAGAATGGAGTCCCTCGTGGCACGATAGGCCAAGCTATAAGGGCTGGGGGCAATAACAACTCCTGGAGGAAATACATGAGAGGAGAGCTGGGGCCAGAGGAGTTTGTGGAAGCCTTTAGTCGAGACTGCAGTCAAATTGTATGTTTCTCAGTGTTGGCCTTTTCAGTTCAGTAGATTACATTGCCCGGTACAGCAGCTTAAGCAGGTTTGATTATTCATATATATTGCACTTTGGGCAAAATAAATGTCTGCATATAGAAAACATAGGCAATGCTGGATTTGAATTTGAAAATTAGGCAGATTGTATTGCATGAACTGGTGTAATAAAGGAAACCAAATTTGCCTATATAATAAACTGTATATTATTTTCAGGCAGGCTTCAAGGTCCATACTGGCTCTTTCCATTCGGCACTGACCAGTGACTCCATGTCACGGCCTGTGACCGTTATGATGGATGCTGTGCAGTGTGCTCGTGCCGAGGGGTTCAAGACTGCTGTTCTTAGTAACAACTTCCTGTTGCCTGGAGGAAAGTCCTACCTCCCTCTGGACATCTCTCTCTTTGATGTTGTAAGTGAATGAAAAATAAACTAAGTAACTATTATTAGGCTCAATTGCTGTAGGGAAAATTACTTCACTTGCAAAAACTATAAATGGAAACAAGCTTTTATATTTTTGTCCTGGTTCAGTTTTTATAGGTAGATTTTTGTAGGATGTAATGGTGTAATAATTTTGGACAAAGTATTGAAAAACAAAAACTGTTGTATTTCAGACAGTACACTGGATCATTGACACTCCAGTTCTTCCTGTCAGAGTGTCTTATTTATATTGTTTTATGGAAACTACATAATGATCAAAATGGGGTATGCATGTGCATGCAATCAGAGTATTGTAGGAGGCATGTAACCACACGCAAATGACTTATTTGGGCCTGGCGTATCATTAAAGGTCATTACAACATATAACGTATTAAAATATTAGGCTTCTAATAGAAGAGGCTGACATACCTGACCAGCAGAAGCAGAAGATCTGCAGGGGCAGTCTCAGCAGAAAATTAATATACAATTTTATGAATCATGCAAAATGTGTATATGATAGGATATAGCAAACAAAGAAACTCAACAAGATTGGTTACAAGAGTTGTCTAATTGCATTATGTACATGAGGATTTGTGTGTGTGTGTGTGAGAGAGAGAAGAGAAAGTCAGGATGTTTGTGTGAGAAGAAAATGCCTCCCTCTCAAGTTGTTACACAAAGTCTTAAAAACGTGTACAAGAATTTAAGTTATCAGAACAAAAGATCCATCTAGGCTTGTACATAAGCAGAATATTATTATTAAAAATGATCACGCATTAATTTTAAATTTAAGATTAATATTTCCATTTCACACTGTGGGCATGCAAAAACATCTAATTGTAGAATTCCGAATGAGACATTAGTCTGGTTGCTGAGTCTGAGAATCAAAGAGAAATTGATACTTTTGGTGCATTTGCTATTTGGTTTGGTTTGTTTTCTCATTGCACATAATTAAAAAAGAAAAAAGAAAAAAAAAACCTAAGGCTGAAAACGCATACATAAATCTCCTTCATTCATGGATCAGAAATACGGCAACGAAAAAATGCAACCCAAAATACACGGCATGTTTGGTTCACTTACTGTATTTGGCCCGATTCAGGAGCAAATTTCTATCTCACTGCAATCGAACCACGCTAGATTTCGACTGGAACTGTACCGAGACCACTTTATGGAGATGGTCTCGGACTGGTTGTTTTGGTCCACACTCGAGTTTGATTGTTATGTTTTTATCTGCACTAACTAACTGCACCAAAGAGGGAAATGCACCAGGGTTCAACTCAAATGGACCAAACTCAGCATATGTGAAAGCACCTAAGAGCCTGAGCTCAAACTGGGTTTTTTCATCGTGTTTTTCTTGCCTTGCCTAAAGCTACTCATCCTTTCAGTAAATTCCTTACTCATGCCTAACCTCTGATGGCTATCTAATGGCTGTGAACTATGCAGCAAAACCGGAAAAAAAAACAGTGGTTTGTGTGCATGTGTTGTGGGGTTTCAGACAACGTGGGTAAGGCAGAATAGAAAAAGCACTCCATCATGAAAGAAGAAAAATACAAAATAAGGCTCACACTTTTATTGGGATAAAGACCTTTCACCATGTTTGAAGAAGTTCTATTTTTACCTTATCAGTATTTACTACTCTGACTTTTCCCTTCTTTTTATACTTTTTTTCCAGTATGCACATGTAACTGAAAGTCTAACTGAAAGTCATAAATCTCATGATTGTTATTTCACTTCTATAATCACCTCACTGTATCTTGATTTTGTTTGTGTGTTTTAAACAAAAAAATCTTTTTAAGATAGTAGAGTCCTGCAGAGTGGGTTTATGTAAGCCAGATCTTAGGATCTATCAGCTGTGTGCCGAAAGACTGGGAGTCTCACCTCACGAAGTGGTGTTTCTGGATGACTTGAGTTTCAACGTGGAGGCTGCAGTACAATTAGGAATGCATGGCATCATGGTGAGTTCTCTACCAGTACTGTACTTCCAAGTGGTTCCAAGCACCAAGACACTTATAAATAAACGTATTGCCATCAATAAGAAAATTGCGTCAGCCCTAATCACACACACACACACACACACACACACACACACACACACACACACACAAACTCACTGAGCACTTTATTAGGAACACCTGTACACCTACGCATTCATGCAATTATCTAATCAGCCAATTGTGTGGCAGCAGTGCAGTGCATAAAATCATGTGGACCAGCAACTTCATGTAATGTTTACATCAATCATCAGAATAGGGAAAAAAATATGATCTCAGTGATTTTGACCATGGCATGATTGTTGGTGCCAAATAGGCTGGTTTGAGTATTTCTATATCTCTTGGGATTTTCTGCACAACAGTCTCTAGAATTTACTCAGAATGGTACAATAAAGAAAAATCATCCCATGAGCAGCAGTTTTGCGGACGGAAACGCCTTGTTGATGAGAGAGGTCAATGGAGAATGGCCAGACTGGTTCAAGCTGACAGAAAGAATTCACTAACTCAGATAACCACTCTGTACAACCTTGGTGAGAAGAAAACACGTCGAACCTTGAGATGGGTGAGATACAAAAAAGTTTTTTGCAACAGCAGAAGACTATGTTGGGTTCCACTTCTGTCAGCCAAGAACAGAAAGCTGAGGCTGCAGTGGGCACAGACTCACCAAAACTGGACAATTGAAGAATGGAAAGACATAGCCTTGTCTGAATCTCGATTTCTGCTGAGGCACACAGATGGTGGGCAGAATTTGGCACCAACAGCATGAATCCATGGAACCAACCTGCCTTGTGTCAACAGTCCAGGCTGGTGGAGGTGGTGTAATGGTGTGGCGAATGTTTTCTTGACACGCTTTGGGTCTGTTAATACCAATCATTCATCCCTTGAATGCCACAGCCTATTTGAGTATTGTTGTTGACCTTGTGCATCCCTTCATGGCCACAATTTACCCATCTTCTGATGGCTACTTCCAGCATGATAATGCCCCATGTCACAAAGCAAAAGTCATCTCAATGAATCCAATAGAACACCTTTGGGATGTGGTAGGATTCACAGTATGAAAGTGCACCTGAAAAATCTGCAGGAATTGCGTAATACAGTCATGTCAACATGTTTCCAACATCTTGTGGAATCCATGCCATGAAGAATTGAGGCTGTTTTGAGAGCAAAGGGAGGCCATATCAACTATTAGTATAGTGTTCCTAATAAAGTGTTCAGTGAGTGTATATACAGTATATGTGTGTGTGTGTGTGTGTGTGTACTGTGCAAAAGTCTTAGGCACATGCAAAGAAATGCTGTAGAGTAAAGATGCCTTCAAAATAATGAAATTAAATGTTTCTACATTTAAAAAAAAATACTATAAAAAGCAGTAAACAGTAATAAATGAAACAAAGTCAATATTTGGTGTGACAATCCTTTGCTTTAAAAAAAAATTTTTTAGTCTCAGGTCCAATATATTCAGTTTTATAAGGAAATTAACTGGTAGGTTTTACTGAGCATCTTGCAGAAACAGCC